>CM073770.1:102324965-102463395 GCA_037158775.1 Hetaerina titia | reverse complement strand
AGGGAAAACAAATGTTTGAATTGGTCACTGAAGTTTCCTCTCTCTCTCTTTATAGTTCTGGTGGTCCAATCTAAAGTGGGGCGATAACAATTCCCTCCGCGAAAACGAAACGTACGAGAAAACTAGTCTCCTTTTAAGTGCCCATCCATGTATGTTAGTGCTACCTGCTCTTTTTTGTGTTAAGGCAATTAAAATATGATTTAATGTGAAGCACCGTTTTTTTCAAATAAATACGCTACGTATGCTAGAATCCAATCATTATCGCGGGAGTTGACTTAAGGATGAGAGATTGTACTTTCTTTATCCTCACCATCTCGTAGTAACTCCAATGGAATAATCATGAAAGGCCGTTAATTGACGGATTTGTAGTGATTGTTAACCCTTACACATGTGATCATCTTAGTGACCTGGTCGTCGGCGTCATTACACACCTTCTTCATTGGGCGATACCGAATCCCCATTCCACCCCGAAGTAGATAGGACATTTCTAACGATGAAACAATTAAAGAATAACCTCTGATAATATGTAGTTAAAAATATTTGATGGAAATGGCTTAAAAAATATAAATTTTCTAAGTTACCCACCATCTTCATTATTATTATTACATAGCACCCCACAAGCTACCACCATGGTGTGTGGCAATGGGTGATTACACACCAGACTACTTTTCATACAAAATAGTTTTCTCCCTTAGCATGATCGGACAACGTTAGTCTAACCCCTTATAATTTGTGGTAACAATTACCTTTTAAATCAATCTGTTCTGACCTAAATCTCTCGGATTGTATCGAGATTTTCTACCATATTACGATGGGGGTAATAATACAATTTCAACATTACTGCTAAGGAGACCTCCATCCAATTCATGCAAGAATGATTGATTACCGTGAGTGATTCCCTGCCAAGCTCCTCTAATAATTTTGATACACTACTCAGTTTATCATAACAACGTTTTACAAATATAGACCCCCTACGCTACACGTGATCTAAATCAAACCAATTTCATGAGGGTCCCATAAATTAAATTCTTAAATTCGGCCCACATCTTTGGCCATCAAGATCAAACTGTACGAAGAAATTAATGTACCGAACAATTTAAATTTTTTCATTCAATGTCGTTTAAAAACAAGATTACAGTCTGAGGCAGTCGCCAGTAGCATAAAAACATTTCCACTTAGCCGGTGACAAATCATCAAATGGGCACGTCCGCTTCGGGGACACTTCGGCATACCAGAAATACCTCCATCAAACCAAAAGGGCTATTTTGGGAGCAGGCTCGTCAAGAGCTGGCCAGAGAGCGGGTTAGAGTGTGGAGAGGAGGGCGGGGTGGGGGTTGCGGGGACGCGTGGGAGGGGTTGGGGAAGAATGAGCCTACTTCATTGCTCCGCGCTTACACGCACGAGCGAGCAAACACGCACGCCCACACCAGGGCACATCGAGTGAGTCCACCTGATACGCTCGGCCTATACTCTCGAGAGAGGTCCTCTCTCGGGTGCGGGGAGGGCGGGAAGAGGGGTGTGGGGGGGATTTTCGCGAGACAGGAAATGTTCTGAATACGGGGGATTTGCGATTATCCTAATGAAGCTGTGCGGAATTCACAGTTTATCCGGCAAATTCCTACGCCATTTCGCTTTATATCCTCAGATTGGCCAAAAGACGACTTAAAAGGTGATGGTTAGGGAATCATGGAAATGATTAATGCGCGCTTGCATACCATTGTAAAATTTTCAACGTTTGCAAAGTATTCCTCATGTTGTGTATTCGACTTCAATTATTACCCGTAGAAAGACGTGTGTAACATTCCAAAAGTATGAGTATGAGTAAACACCCACAGTATAATAATAAGCTCGATTACATTAAGAGGATATTTTTAATAAAATGCAGTGGGAAAGGCAGTTCATGATGTTTTTAAGTGAAATTACCACTCGGCATTTCACCTTTGGTGTTTTTGAGAGTCTTGAACTTTTTTAGTGCCAGCGAAATGTGCAAAACGCGCTTGTATACCATTGTAAAATTTTCAAAGTTTGCAAAGTATTCCTCATGTTGTGTATTCGACTTCAATTACAACCCGTAGAAAGACGTGTGTAACATACCAAAAGTATGTTAAGCAAAGGGATGCTTTTTATGCAAAATTTCACTTTTTGGACTTATCAGAAAATATTCAACATACATTATCTCACAAGGACATATTGAGAATAAGATGAATGTTCATAAAAACAAGCTGGATTTAGCAAAAATATATTTAAATGAACATAGCGTGCGAATAAATGGCTAGATAAATATGTTGGAAAGGGAACTATAACACGCCTCATCGCACAATGTTATGAAGTGTCACGAATGTAAGACCTCAGATTATAGAGAAGTGAAAAACAAAGAGATATAGGATATCACTTTTCAGCGAAGGAACTGGAATGGTTGCCATCGCGTTTTCACGGCCAACACAGGTGCGTATTGGGCGCTTCAGCTGTGGGTTCGCCAGTATTTGAGATTAGCTGATCTCTTTGGAGCGAAGTGATGGGAAAGCAAGAGCAGACCTTGTTTCATAATCCTCGTTTTACTGTATGGATTTCTGGGAACGCCGTAGAGTGAGGCGGCGGTATTTCCAAAATAGAGGCGGTGGCTTGGCTTCCTCACATTCAACACCTATTGGTCCCTCGAGCCTTTCCGATAAATCGTTGGTGTACACAGAGAGACCCAAAGAGAGTCACAATTCCTGACATGATTGGCAGAAAGTTTCATTTACTAATTTTGCATCGATTCATTTCATGAAAAATAATATTTTTAAACACCAAGTTTTAGCATAGTTCAGGATAAATTGCGGGTTACTATTGAAATATTTTGTTTTCAAATGTCTACCTAGCCTACATCACCACCATAGTCTACAGGAAAGTGACGTCGAGAAACATTGCCCCAAGAGAAGGAGAAGGAATTCCTTTCTGTAGAGGACATTCGTGGCCGTCCGCTGCACACGTAGCTAAGAAAGAAAGTTTCCATACATGGTGTTTTATATTTTCTTAGCTGATTCCTTCACTTTGCACATTTTTCAGACTCTGGTTTAGATATTTAATCATACGTTTAGTCGTCCCTTTGGAAATTTTGTGTGCGTGTTATTTTTTGGGTATATGTATAAACTCATTCCCATGGGAAGTTGAAAATATACAGCGTGAAAGTAATTTGAAAATTTTGCGGTCTTGATTGAGGCCAGGTTCCAAACTCTGTGAAAGTGTTTGAATCCTCAGGTGGCACTAAGAATTTATATTTACCACTTACAAACAAGCATGGTCCTTAGACGTGATAATTTCGTGCATACAGGGACAAGTTTCATTTTGAAAACGTAATAAGTGTCCCCTAATCAAATTCATCCTAAATTCAATTGAAAACATTACTAAACCTAATTGCAAGAAAAATAATAGTTCAGTTAGCCCAAATATTTTTTATAGCTATAGTTATTTGTATAAAATTTTATGAGTTTTTCCGCTGATTGAGTAACCCCTTATATTTATGAAACTATCTGAGAAATCGAGACTAAAAAGCTAACAAAAGACAAGAACCTCCTTTCAGCTTATAAAGGTTTAAAGCCACAATCACAGAAGGGGCAATACACTCGTATTCTATGCGCGATCCAAAGAATACACATCAATTTATCGATTTAACAGGGAGTGAACAAATAGCTTTGTAGGCTGGAATTCATTCATATTTTTCTGCTGACTGTAGCACTAAAAACATTAATGCACACGCAGTCCATTGGGTGGGAGGCACACAATTCGCTGCTTTCAAGTTTGAGGTATTTATGTTTTATTTCTCACAATATGCCTATTATTTTACACAATGCATAACGTAATGTGATAAGAGTCATGTAAAATGCAATGTTTACAAGCACACATTCGTATAAATTCATGATCTCTGATGGTTAAGGCTTTCGGACATTCCTACGAGACTATCTATTGATGACTACAAGTATCTCGGTGTTTCCGGTGGTTCGGGCGACGAGGAAGGGCCACCATCGAGCAGGATCCCTCGGCGACTTCGTGTCAACGAAGGAACTAGTGCAGCTGTGCAGCCTTCGTCCAGAGGGGGAAGAGACACCGGAAATCCAGCCGAGTGTCTCCGATCTTGGCAGAAGGAGACCGTAGTGCGGAGACTGCATGGCGCCGTCGACGAGTTACTACAATGGTACCGCCGATGGCGCTTTTCGGTCAACGTACAGAAGACGGAGGCGTTGGTCTTCCACACAGGAAGAGGAGGGTCTCCAGGAGTGAACCTAATGGTGAAAGGAATCGTTCTAACGTGGAAATCCGAAGTTCTCTACCTCGGAGTGCTGATGGACCGGAAACTCCTTTGGAATTCCCAAGCGATTCGTGTCCGTACGAAGGCATATGCGGTGCTTAATCGGCTCCAGCGATTATTCACCCGCCTGTCCGATTATGGACACGAAGCGTTGACTCTACCGCCCGTGCGTACTGCTTGTAATCGCTGCCTGAAATTACTGCCTGTCATTCGGTATGGTCAGGAGTGTCGCGAACGAGTCTCGATCAAATTCCGAAGGTGCAGAACTCTGCCTTTCGGTGCATCTTGGGACGCAGATTTTTTTCCCACAGTGCTGACATGCACGAAGATGGGAAGTTGGAACCCCTAGACTTCATTCTGCCGAGAATTCTAAGGAAATTTTGGCAGACCAACAGAATCGGAGGCGCCCCTAGTTCAGCGGGTCGCGAAAATCAGGTTTTCGCCATTGGACCGCTATAAGCGCTCTACAGCCAGACTAGACGCATAAGAAGAAGCCCTTCCAGCAAAGAAAAAGCCTGGGCTACTCTAAGTGGGGAGTAATTGAAACGCCTGGCAGCGTGGAAGATTTCTCCCCGCCTAGGCGGCTGGAAAGGCGCAGGGGACCACACGCAGGACCCCTGCAGACGATGCTGATGCTGGCCACGCATCGTCACTAGTAATGTTGAGACCCATCCTTGTGGGCGCTACGGGAAAACGAACCCAATAATTTTTTAAGTGTGTCTTGTACTGTAGTAGGTGGTTGTTTTGTGAATCAGCTCCTAGATACAGTTGAAACCACTGGCTCACTACGAACCTGTCACTCTCTTTCGCCTTCACTCACACTGGAAAGGTACACACTTCTGCGGTCATATTCTCCCCTGTTATTACGGCCCCCAGCGCTGCAGAGGTGAACCTTCGTTTGACCGGTGCAGCGACATATTTTTCGGGTGCCAGGCTGACTGACTGATTGACGATCACTGTCAATCTGACCGGAAAAAGTATTGCTGGATAAACTGTTACCAAGAGGCACCCTGGCAGGGAGGAACGCCCGAAATCTTTAACCATTGTGGGTACACGATGCGGAAACATTAGATGTCATTCATGATCACTGATTGAGCAAACTATGTCTAATTTCAGGATGAAATTATTTCGGTACATACGCCATTGTATGTGATGATGTCTCCCGTTATACCAAAATCACATGCACTGTGATAATGCTGTATGTACCGTGATATAAGTATTGTAAAAGTATACTAAGTTTACTTATTCAGTCAAGAGTAATGTAATTGTATCACATATAAATCACAATTTAAATCTATTGTTGTGTGTGATCGACTACGACCATCACTTTTGCTGTAGAATTATAAAGGAGCGTGATCAACCTGAATGAACGTTAAACATAATTCATGCAAATATGTATAAGGCAATAAAAGTAGGTACCTTTTTCAGATCCGTCTACTGAATATTCAAAAATATGGTGATGGGTCTCCTACCTGAAATAAAGAATGTATATATATATATATATATAGATTAGAAATAAATTTGGCCATTTTTCATTGTGTATTAAAGTGTGGTTATTAATGCACAAAATTATTTATACTTTTTGACCAATTTAAATTATTTAATGTAAACGTTAATTATTCTACGGGTAATGAATTTTCAATTCGATCAAATTCAATCAACTTCAATCAATTTTTCAATTCTATAGGTTCTTGATTAATATATTGCAAAAGGAGAATGTAATTCAAATCATGGAGACATAGAACAGTGTCTGAAATGTTAGAATATGTCATAAATATTTTTTATGGAAGAATTAATTTTAGAGACAACTTAGTGGAAGAAGAAACCTCGATAGAATTGAAATTTAAAAGCAATTCATTTTAATTCAAGAATACAAAAATTCCATCAACACTTCAGGAAGTATTTTTGTCAAATAACTCACAAATCAGCGGAGATGTATCAAGTGAAAGAATATCCAATTTTCTTCTAGTTGCAACAAAACAATTCTTATATCAAATGGATTTCCAGTCATAAAATAAGAGTGGATAATAAAATGGAAAAAAATATTACCTCCCTAACTCAACGTAGATATCGTTCATCGAATAAATCAAAATTTCAGCCAATGACACCAGAGAGTTTCGGTCGAATTAATTAATCAAGCTCTGAATGATTAATACTTCTTGTGGGGATGCTCCGCACTTCACTCTCAATTAAAAGGTAAGTGAAACAAGCAAAAAGAAAGCAAACGCTTCGTCCTTAAAGAGGAGGCCATGAGCGCCATTCACAAGGGAACTCCACGCGCCCGCTGTTCTTCCGACACGCCGTTTCCCTGTCTCTCGCGATTCCGGGAATAATTCGAACGCCTCGCATTGTTCCGACGAGTCGGCGCTCGGCGCGTACGAACAATACCATAGCGATACATTCCCCCTCCCGAAACCCCTCCTCCTCCAAAGCCCAAGAGACTCGTCGAATCATGCGCGGCTCCGATCGAGAAGTCAGCGAGGATGTGAGATTCGAAGCCGAACCAAAAAAGAAGAACACCTACACTCCGTGGAGACGAGAACAGAGGAAAAAGAGCGAGGGCAGGGGAGAGAAAAGGGCGGGTAGGAGAATGTTATGTTGAGAAACGCTTTAGAGGAAGGGTAAAGATAAGAGTCAGAGGTTGTGCGATATTAAGATTCGTCAATTACAATTATGTGAGATAGTGTGTGATATTTTGCTCTTTCATTTACTTCGCGAAATCTGCGTATCTCTGTTTATAATTTTGTAATAGACTACTGACATCGCAATATGATATTCAAAATCAAATGTCTCCCAGTTCTGATCCCTATTGAGCAGCAATTATGGCGGAAGGGAGAGGAATAAGTCCCACAACCCACCCTCGCCCCCGTTTGAGGTTGGCGGGGAAAAGAAAAACGATCTGGGAGTGGTGGGGATGAAATTGGAGGAGGGGTTGGGAATGGAAAACCGGGAGAAGCAATGAACCTGTTTTGCTTGCGGAGAAAGTTGAACGCGGTTGCAAGGATATTTCACATGAGAAGAGACGAAATGGACGTGATTCGGATTCACGCATGAGAGTTGCATATATAAATGATATGAATGCGTAGCTCGAGAACCAGTCTTCATCCCGGTGGCATGCACTCAAATGCGATCCTCTAGAGTTCCAATACCGGTCCAAGTGAACGCTTAGATATGACATTTCTCGTATTTCTTTGAATGTCAACGTGTAACTTAACTGATACTGTTATTGATACTGTTACGCAAATTTCTGAAGTTCCTCTAATTTCTTAGCCGGCGATCAGTATAGGGTGGCGAGCCAGTTCCATTCCCTGTGCCTCTTAGAGTTTCTCGTATACACTATGCTACCAAGAAAAGCAACAAGCTTTGGTTTCCTCAGAAGATATCAGTAGCCCTACCTTATCCCTTACTTTACCCTTCAGATTTATTGACTAGGCTGTCCTTTCTCGTGCAAAGTAGGTATACTACCTTTAGTGGCCCGCGTAGAAATTTGGCCAGTCCGTCCAGAAAACGCTTTACGATGGTTGTAGACATTTTAATTGCTTTCTAAATAATAAAATTTCTTTCATTATGCCTTGTGCCTTTCACTAATCCTTACAAAGTCGCAACTCCTAACGATGCCTTGAAAGCTCTACGAAACCGTTCAGCTGACCTCCCCCAACGTTTCTTTTCCCTTGGCACAGGGATATGAAGAGTGCCTGCTCTCTTCCTCAACCTTACCTAACGTGTCTCCTTATGTCTTCCTTTTCATTCAGGTATTTATCTTGATCGTCGCACTGGTTACACATTCCTAAAAACAATGCTCATTCTTAGTCTTCAAAGGCACGCTACTTTCAAAAGGTATAAACAAACTTTTCAGTCCACCTACACATACGATACATACTCCTGGGACCCGTTTCTCTGAGCTACAATAAGTTAGCAAGTTATTTTAGGTAACTTGAGCTTTGTGATGGTAAATATTGTTTTCACTTGCTTGCCGGTGACTTGTTTCTTAGAATGAGAAGCCAAAACTTGTTCGTTTTTAAGATTGTTTTCAGAGGACCTAGAACTCGGCTATATGCGTTTAGAAATAGGTAAATGTCCATTATTTCAATTTCCTAAATATTTTACTATTTTCTAAGAACTAGTACAATTTACTATCCCAAACCTTCTAACACCCTCCGTAATCAATATCGTTTAAACCTCCATTACAGCCTAGATGCTTGAAAAAAGGCCTAGGCGAATTACATCACACTGTTTATTCAAGAGAAAGAGCAGAGAACATCCAAAAACCTACCTTAACCGGTAGATTACGTAATAATAATAAAAATTATATATATATATATATATTACTGAGTCTTTCGTGTTTAATTATCAATTTTCCCATCCAGTTCACGAGAGGATGGAAAAATTAGCAAACCATCCGGGTGCCAGAATCAGAAAACTTTGCCGGCAGATATTGGCCGACTCTTAGAATCCAAATCAAAAACAGCATATTGACTTTAACAGAAGCGGCGAACTCCTGTGATATGAGGGTGTCTTATGATTGGGGTTGAAGGACCCATCTTAAATTTCAACCTAAGATTCACTTCGTAAATATAATTCAATATAGCTTAAAGGTTTTTCTGTAGAAAAAATGCAATTTAAAATATAAAACCTCTTATTTATTTTAGAAGGCCTAAATCAGCCACTGAAGTCCAGCTGGATGAAATGAATGCGTTGCTGTGTTGATTGAAGCCGTGGGAAAATCGAATATGTCATGACGAATCGCGACAGCGTTTCACAAAAATTCAATTTGAAGTTAAATCAGCGATGTGACTAATGAAAGCAATGACTAGAGTACGGCGAAGGACTTAACTTGATTTCATACGTGGATACGGTTATTATTCTAATTATTCGGTACAATTGAGAATGAGGAAATCAAATGCAAATAATGGAAAATTGAAAGCGGAGGGCGATCAGAAGAGTAAGATAATGTTTTCCTAATGTTGGTGAAATTACGACTGACAAGAGGATTTCCAGAGATCACGATATGCAAGAACGTGCAGAGTAAAATGCACTGCTCCAAAATATTCAGGATTTAATGCGACATACTTGAATAATGAGTTTTCCACGAGAGAGGAAGTTTAGTTATTTTCCACCGATAATTATAAGATTAGAGCATACCATTCGGAATTCCGTGGAGCAAAATACTACTGAAATGTCATTTGCTGAATATGCTCGTCATACATTCAAAGCAAGAGTGCTACTTTTTCCGCTTTTAAATTTTGAGTCAAAACACTCCTTAAGGTATTTTTAAGGCATTATTCTATCCAATTGTCCTTATCACTAAAATTGCTTTATGTAATGTACAAATAATTGTTACTTCAGTGTCCATCAAAATTTGAAGGAAAGGTATGCAGGAAAATAAAAACAGACCTGGAGAAATTGAAAAAATATCAATGAGTGAAAGTATTTCTGCTGGTAATCTTAAATATAATATACCTAACGTCTGCTCATTCAAGTAAATCTGACTTTTTCAAATATTAGACAAATTTTGAAAATCTTCACCGCTATAGCATTAGTTGAAACATAAAATCTGAGTTTCTGACCTTTCCCATTATGTGTAAGGCACTTTAAGGCTTTGCTGCTTTGAAATAACGTGTAGGAATTAAGATGCTGGGAAAGAAATTGCCCCCAGAGCATATTATAAGGGAAGGAATGATGTGAACGAGGAACGCCCAGAAAAGACATACCACATGGCTACTTCAAACAATAGGTAACTCGCACTCGCAAACTGTAACGCTACTATTAGGTTTCAAGTCTTGAGCGAGTTGTTAATATAGTGGCCTTCAAAATTGAGGGACTTTCCATATATTGGCACCGAGTTGAACAAAGCATTCAACGCCTATATCTCCAACGCCTATGACACGAACGCTCTCCTCTCTGTCACAGTATTGCCGCCGTACTTTTGTAGAGAAAAGAAATATGTTGTAAAGAGACGCAAAACATCTCTCTTTTTCGATCTCTCTTCGTGCAAAGAAATACAAACTCAACTAACACAAAAATGATTTTTTCCCTGCGAATAAGTTGAGTGGCTCCAGCGGCTCGCGTTTGTCTTGCAACAAGAGAACGTTAGAATTGCAATACGCCACACCTTTTGTTGCAACTCTTGGGCCGATGGATTGTGGCAAACATGATAAACGAAGCAAAGTGACCCTCTGCTTACGGCAAACAAGGTGACCGGGCTACTTCATTGTTGCTCGGAAGGAAGTGATTACGCATGCGCGGCCGTGACATCACCAGCTGCGTGGGAGGTATGAGCAGACGGTCATTATTTAATGGAGGGGTACCGCCGTATGTAGAGGTGGGTACGGTCATGTACACGTACTCCTTGCGGATA
Source organism: Hetaerina titia (assembly GCA_037158775.1). Lineage (NCBI taxonomy): Eukaryota > Metazoa > Arthropoda > Insecta > Odonata > Calopterygidae > Hetaerina > Hetaerina titia. The sequence continues at coordinate 102,452,749 of CM073770.1, read as the reverse complement.
TCATGACGGCGCTTTCAGGGGGAGGCTTAAGAGGAAAGGGTGAAGGAGATACAAACACAAGGTAGAAGAGGGGGTGATGATGGAATGCGGAGGGGGAGAGTGCGGCAGGAAAAGAGGACGAACGGATACGGAAGAAGTCGCGAAGAAGGGGAGGGTCCAAGGGGGAGGGGGCGAGGGGGAGGGAGTTGGTGGCGAGGGGCGCAAACCAAGGAGAAGCTGTGTGCGTGGAGGGAGGGAGAGGGAGGGGAGGGGCGGGGTCAGTGCCCGAGAAGTCTCGGTCTAGTAAGCAGGGGCTGACACGGCTCCCCCGGCGCCAGGGGGTGGCGAGGTAGAGGGGTGTGGCGGGAGGGATTTTAAGAGGAGCATGGGGGGAGGTACGAGCGGGACGGATTTAAGCACATAAGAAGGGTGGACGGGAGAAAGTACACATACCTCTACTGAAACCTTATCTCGGTGTTTTCATTCCTGGAGGAGGACAAAATAAACAGTGAAAAATTTCTCACATCAACATTAATACTGTGCGATAACTGCCAATAAGCAGGCATGGTTGTCACCTATGTGATGAAACGTTTTTGGAAATTTATAAGGATTTCCTTTGAATTAAACGGTTTAAGGCCCTACTTTGTGAAAATCCATGATCAATGAATAAATAAACTTTGCATTATTTTTCACAGAAAACTTATTCATACTACTACCGGTTTATAAATGTACTCATGAGCAACATCATTAAGTATGATACCTGATGATTATAGTACGGTAGAATTATATTTAAGTTTTATGCGCGAAATTTTTCTTTATTCGAGAAGTTTCTTTATTCAGGGGAGTGTTTTTTATATCATACTCAATGTTCTTCTAATTAATTAAGTACGTTGTACCAAATTACCGAAATTTCAGCCATTCTACAATATTTTGGAAATTTACAGTGATATTAATCCCATTGTCAAGATATCATCTGGAAAAGCCGGTCATGCTGCTTTACATTTTTTCCACAATAATTTGTATCATGCCCTCCGGATGCCTCAAACTTAAAAAGAATTGGTAACACAAGCGTAATTGAATAAGTTTATACATAATAAAAAAAACCATAAACACAGTAATCAACCCGAAGGTCGGTTTAGTAGGTGATGGTAGAGCTCACCCATGTACCAAGCCCGACGGCGTGTGAAAATTCACACATCAGGGTAGGGGGGCCAGTTCCTTTCCCTGTGCCGGTTATGGTTTCCCAGGAAGATCTGGTACCCGAAAAATCAACTAGCTTGGGTGGAGCTGCAGGTGCCCAAAGTGCCTTGCCCGGGAATCGAACCCGGGACCCTCCGGTCAGCAGTCCAACGCTCTACCCGCTAGACCACCGCGACCCGCTTTATACATAATATACATATATATATATATAGTTGTATGTATTTTACATTTATATATATATATATATATATAGATATATATATATATATAGTTGGTAGTGGGTAGAGCGTTGGACTACTGACCGGAGATCCCGGGTTCGATTCCCGGGCAAGGCTCTTTGGGCACCTGCAGCTCCACCCAAGCTAGTTGATTTTTCGGATACCAGATCTTTCTGGGAAACCATAACCGGCACAGGAAAAGGAACTGGCCCCCCTACCCTGATGTGTGAATATTCACACGTCGTCATGGGTGAGCTCTACCATCACCTACTAAACCGACCTTTGGGTTGATTACTGTGTTCATGGTTTATATATATATATATATTTATTTTTTATTTTTATAAACATATACATACATATACGAGTAGGCACAGACACCCAATATTCGTTATGCAATAATAGCAAATTCGACGTTCACCCAAGCAAATATTTACTAAGACCAAACTTAATGATTCATTCAAATACATCAATTACAATTACATGAATTACATACCTATAGGCGTATGTATGTTTTAGTGCACGTGTTTATGTGTAATGAACAAATATGTATTCAAATGAATGTATGAAATAATATTTGTGCATTTAAAGGCGGTGCCCTAATACTCCTCTCCACGCGTCCTTGCGGCGGATGTCGGGGTGTTCCGTAAATGCCGATTTGTTTTAGATGAGTTGAATCGCAACAAATAAAGGAACGTGAGTTACAGTGAATTATCTATGCGACGAAAATGACACGAGACACCATGTTGATCATGTATCGCCTGCATGCATGGGCAAGGGAGCATTGAGATGAGGGGGGAGAGGGAGGGATGGCGAAGGGAGGGTCGCAAAGGGCGCAGAGTGGGCGGGATGCGAACTGGGAAACATTAATTTACTCCATTCGAAGGACACTGCCTACCTTCAAAACGACATAACAACTCGAGAATGCTGCTGTCAGCCTGGGGTGTTTGACTACCACTGCTTTTGAGCTGAAGATGTTCCTTAATAGCCTGCTGTACCGAATGACAATTGTAAAAGAAATTTCTCCAGAAGTATTTAAAAGAAAATTCATTATTAAGGGTCGTATTTGTCCGTAGTTGCCTTTTGGTTACTTTTCTGAAAGAAACATTGTAAAAGAGAAAGTTTGCTAACAGATACTTTAACTTTTTTACAGTGAATCTTCATGATATAAAAATGAATAGATAAGAAGGATATTTCAAAAACCTACCCCCGAATTTTACATATTTTCATAGGAGAAGAGATAAGTCATTAGGGTAAACCTATGATGAAAGCAATGAAATATTTTCTCACCAAGCCAATGGATATTTTCTGATCAATTGTGTTTACCACAAGTTTAATCAACCGAACGGTCATTCAGTCATCAAGTTCCCGTTGTGAAAAGTAAAGTTATAATCCTTCACCCTTCACACATATCATTGAACCTGCTTATATATTTTCCTTTGACCAAATCCACCTTCAGAAACCAACTCTCTCTGTACGTTATAAACTGCCTCCAGAGCCGGATTCATATGCGCAATTTATGAAAAATAACCACTACTATCAACTTGTCTAATATAATCTTACAATTCAAATACTCAAAATAAAACGTCTACCATAATGCGCGAAAGGTCCTAAAACATTACTCGAAAAGGAACAAAGCAGGAAAAGCAAAATTACCAAGCGAGAAAAAGGAAAACCGCCACTCTTTAACGAGAAAATTCCCCGCCACGTTTTTCACATAATTCTATAGTAGAGCACAATAATGTATTTTTCATACTTTTCCTCGTCAATTTCATTTGGGAGTAAAAATGATGATCTATGTGCCAAATTACATAGCACTACCCGGCAGAAACAAAGTTCACACGACGAAGCCTATCTAACGACGTCGGACGAACGACGGAAGAGAAACTCTCCGCCGGTTTCATGCTCTATACCCGTAATTTGGGCCTTGGATATCTTCCGCCGTCGAAGTCGTGCAAGAACCAAACGCGGACGGTTAAACTCTCTCAAACAGTGCGAGTCTGAGCAATAAACACGCGAGGAGGTCCCGCTTGGAGTGGCCCCAAATTACTCGCAGAATGTCCACTCCGGGCTTGAACTAATTTAGCACATAATATAGGGTTCCAGTAGGACATTTCTACGCCTTTAATTCATACATTTTAAAATTTCTCTTCAAGCCGCCAAGTTGGAGAGTGACAGGATACTTAAAACACTGTCCATTAGAGCAATTGCTGATTGGGGATTCATGACATTCTGGAAATTCAACCTACCCTCAGTCATGCTTCCTAATACTGGGATCTCGGAATGTGACGGGGAAAAGGATTACTTATCGGAACTGCACTGGATGTTGGATTCCTCGATAAGGATATCTTTGACAGTTAGCTATCGCACGAGAACCGTCGGCACAAATACCTACAAAATCTTAGTCATGCACCCAATATATTATCTAGTATTGCATTTTATAATATTTTTCCACTTGATAAAAGTTTCGATCTGCAACCCACATAGTTTTCTGTTCGAAAATGGAGAAAATAAACAAAACCTTTGAGCAAATCGATGTTACTCAGATAATTAATTATTTTTTAAGTGTAGTTCATCGCGTTAGAGCAGACTTTTATTGGAACATGACACTACGTCCATGTCCACCCTTAGGGCCTACCTCACTTAGTATTCTAAATATCATACTTGATAATACAAGAGCTCAAATTTTCGCTCTGCATATTTTCTACCTCCCTTAACTGAATTCAAAATGCACTCGTACATTTTCCCACTTATTTTATCTTGCGAGCCTCCCCTTACTTTATTACCGTCTTTAGCACCCCACTGCCTCCTACATCGACTTGTCCTGACTTCTTCGACTTTCTCCAAACAGTCATTTTTATTCCCCCAACAAACCTGGAACATTATTGAGTGTGTTCTTTTTTGTAAATTATATTTCGTGCATCCTTCTTCACACCCATAACTCATAATCCTTTAGCGTAGAGTTATCCTCTTAACTAGACAACAAATTATCCGCATAATATCAAACTATGTTCCATATTAGATTTATCAATAGTATTTCTTTTATTGTCCATCCCGACTCTCCATTTGCTTTCCGCCACTCTACAGCCTGAGACATGTACAGGTTTCGCTAATCGTCTCGATCTCCAATCTACTCTTATCTAACGCAAAAAATTCATTAATTTTTCCTAGTTTACTCTGCCAAACCCCTTCCTGAATTCCACAAAAATACGACTACAAGGTTTCAATGTTACAAAACAATATACACTCGATACAAAAATGCAAATATTTGTATATCTTGGTTATACTTACACTGTGTCCTTTCTACCAGTAAACTCATTATGGCGATGGTATCAGACGTTACCATCTCCTTTCTAAATCCAAACTGGTTTTTTCCTAATAGCTCAGTTGATCTCTTCATCGTTCTACAGTTTATATCCAAAGTAATGTCATTTACGCGTGTGAAATCATAGCCTTGCCATAAACGTATACCTAGCATATTGATGGTTTTCCTCTGTTTTTTGAAAAGAAACTCAATACTGATCTCATTAAGCCTTTCGGATTCTCACAATACTTATAATTTCAATCCTTCTCCGTTTTCTTAAAGTCTTGTGTGACTTTACAGTGATTTCATCTATTACCACCGTCTTCTTCGATCTAATTTTCTTATATACATGTTCTATCTCACAGTAAGCTATGCCGGGTCCTGATCTATCATTTTCAAAAACGTGGTCCTTATTTAGTTCCACTCTAGTTGGTCTATTATGTTCATCCCGCATTTCCTCCACATACAGTGTACTTGTATTTCTTCCATATTGTCAGAACATCTTCATCTTTAGTTAATATTCTACCAATCGCACCTCTCTAGTATAAATTGATTTTCATTTCCGAAATCGTGAAACTTTCTTTCTACTTCCTCTGCAGAATACCCATTTGTAAATCCTATGCTAAACTATCCCATATCCTATCCTAAACTCTCCATATTTCAGTCGACTCAGTGTGCTTGCTTCCGGCTCAGGATATTGTTTCGCAAGGCCAAGCAACTGCTTAATGCATGGCCTTCCCGATAAGCGTGTCCAAGATATTTCCCGTGAGAACTGCAAGGATTTATACAGTCCTACTTGCCGGTCAGTTTTCTATGAACATCTGCAGAAGACCTGGAGATGTCTCAAGAGTAAGAAGATCCGAAAAGATCGAGGCGATAACATTTTTATCAGGTCAAGTGTAAGTGCACAAACGAGTGACTCTATAGACGCTCTACTCAAACATTTAATGAGAGATATGCGTGCGATACGTAAAGATCAGCGTAATTCATCTGCCACATCATGGAGCGATTTTTCTCGTTCGGTAGCATGATTTGAAGCGGAATAGAGGGGATAAATAATTGAATGGGAGATTTCTGTCGGAGAATTTGAGTGGATTTTATTGAATTGCGGCCTATCCTTGCATCATGCTGGGAGACTCTCACTCGTTTTGGAGCCAGTATACGAATGAGGCATCGCAAAAAGTAACTCCTGGATACATGGCGCAAGTTTTGGGTTGTTGGTAGTTCAGAGCGTAGGTCTTCCTCCGGGAAAATAAAAATAAGTGAACTGACTTTTGACCTTTAGTCCAAAAATAGATTTGTGAAAAAAGACTACAATGAATGCCATAGGAAGCTACCTATAAATATCAAGAAACTGTAACCGTAACTTTAAAGGAGTCACTCGCTATGTGTGCATTATAATGCAACAATTTCAGAAAGTAAAAATCATTCGCCTTGACTGGGATTCGAACCCGGATCCCTCGATATCCGGCCGAGTGCTTTAACCAATTAAGCTACCGAGACGTCCTCTTACACTCTGAAATTTTGGGGGCTTTAAAGGAACAAGATGTTATGACGAAATACCGTACATAAAATGTCACAGGCATTCGCAGTCGTGCGCGACGCGCCACAGTCCACGATGTTAATAAAGCCAATTTCAAACACTTGGGCTGTTCATACCTGAGACAAATTTCAAGAAACTGTAACAGTAACTTTAACGGAAAATAGTTTTATTACCAGTTTTGTGAGTGAATATACGAGTAAAACCAGTGTCAATGTTATCGATGATTGCGAAATAGCTTCACGAGCACCCAGAAACATTCAAACAACACAAATTAAAGTTAGCTTATATATTCATTTGAAGTGAAAATTTTTGTGAACCCGAAAGATACCCGCCGAAAAGTAAGGCACCAACTTGTTTACATTCATGGCGTGGTAAAATTGTTCGAATTATGGAACCTTATTTGCTCTAAAACATACGAAACACAATTACCAAACATACGAATATATTACCGAACAAAGTGGCCGAAGAAACTTCGCAATCACGCTTATTAGAATTCGACGAGCTCTCTTCAAAAGGAATTTAGACCTCTCTTTAAGCCTGCTCTTCTCCTGCCTCTACCTCACTTAACCGAACATTCTGCTCTATTCTAGGGACACATGCCTGTCGAAAGGAAAGAAAAAGGTAATCGGATATTCGCCTATGTTCCCCTGGTCTCCAAATAAAAGTAACGAGTTAACAACTTAACATGTAAGCCAAACAAATTCACTGCCAAACAGGTCCTCCTTTTGCATAGTTTATGTAAAACATTTTAAGAAAAATATTTAGCAGTGAGAGTGAAAATTTTTATGTGAACTGCTATAATTGATGAAAAAAGTAGTGAACCAGTTCCTGACAAAATGTATCACAAAAGATATTTCCTATTAAGGGAACTTGGTTTCACAACATGTGCAATTTCATTTAAATTCATTTGCATCTTATTAAAGATATATTTTTGTGAATTTATAAAAAAAATGGAATCGGGTCACAATCTCAGGAGAAGGATTAAAAAAAATCGATTAAAAAGATGAAAAAAATGAATAACTTCAAAATTTTGCTAAGCGAGCGATGTAAATATAAACGGCGCTCGAGATTCAGGTCGAAGAGTTGAGAGTCCCAAATGGCAAAGGGAGCTTTGCAAAACACTAACTTACATGGGAATGGAGTTTAGTCTCCGTCCGCCGAAAGGGTTTCCTGCCTCCCTCAATACTCCCTTTCATCCCCCTTCTGCCCCAAACCCTATCCTTCTTCCATGAATTTCCCTCAAAAGTCACACTCCTACCTCGACCACTCGGTTCCACCTGGGCAACCCCCTTTCCTACTCTCCACCTCATTCCCTCCCCCACTCCACAAGAAAGACCCACCAGCTTGGCGTTTCCCAGAATGCCTAGCGTCAAAAATAATAAGTCCCACGACCGTGGGGAGAGCAGAGGTGATCGCAAAAAATCACCTTGGTCTCGTCTGTTGACAGGGAGGAATGAAGGAAATCAAAGCGCTTTAAACGGTTTCTCGGTCTGTAAAGACTATGATTTCCATTTAGAACCTAATATAATTACTTTAAAAATTGCTGTTGGCATATGTATAAGGATTTAATAAAAGTTGACAAAGAGCCATGGGTCCAAATGGAAGCGGGGATATGGAACCCTTACACATATACACAACACTCGCAAACATATATACGGGTCGTTCAAGAAGCCCTCAGGGAAAAATAGATAAAAAATGATTTTGGGTGGATTTTTTCAACATATTCATCTATTACCTGGATAAACTTTTCCTACTCCTTACCAACCTTTTAAGCCGTCAAAAATGTAGGATTTCCGAAGGTCCTCAAAATAAGTATATTTTGGTGATGGTCGTTATCCGCTGAGACTTTTTTCAAGATTGGAAAAAAAAGAATAGTCACGGGGGGGCCAAATTTGTTGAAAACAGTGAATGTTTTAAAAGCCAAACTTCATTCCTTTCGTCATTGAAACTGCGCTGGTGTACAAGCGTGCATTGTATTGATGGAAGAGAATATTTTTTGACAAAGGGCCTGCTCGCCTGCAAACACATTGAGTCTGTCAAGATGAAAGCTGGATTATCAACAATGCAGACACAGACATATCCTTCCTTTAAGATCACCTTTACAAGAAGGAATTATTTAGTTGTGAAATTTTGTCAACAAAATTTTTTAAAAATAAATACCGCACGCAGGTTTTATTCTCAAATTTTACCCTCACCTATTGCACATGCGTGATGCCATTAGCTCAGAGTCGTAATCATTTGAAGACATTAATGACGCCATTCATGATTTTGAGTGTGACGGAAAAACCTGCATACGGGACTTCACTGTATCAGTATCAATAGTTGAAATGTTCTATGGATATGACCTCAATGAACTACTCATATATTTGAATCTTCCTAATGCAACCAGATTTCATTTTCACTTTTCTATGTTGTCAGCTACCTATGAATGTGTGCTGTCATTTGCCGATAGTGAAACAAAACATCCTTATTGAGATTTTAAATGAAGTAATTTTCTTATTAATTTATCTTACTTCATTAATCAGGGACATCGCGTAACGGCATTAAAGTTGGCGGCCGCGAATCCATAAATCCAAGATGGTGGCGGTACCATTATTTCTCCATTAAATTAATAAATGATAAAAATAAATTTTTATTGCAAATATATTACAGAGATAAGAATAGATTAAGGGAAATAGACAGCGACTCATCCGCAATTAGTGCGCACGTTTCAAAATGCTCAGTTGCTTGTGATGGATGGAGAGTACAAGGCAGGGGCGTCAGACAGGGATTCCCACTATCGGCTGTTCTTTTCAATATTAACGCAAAATGTAATGGTGATGGGCAAGGGAAAGGCTTAAGACGGGAGCGAAGGAGGGAATTATTTAGAAAAACGGATGATTAAGCTTATGTTTGGCAGTCATCCAAAGGTGTCACAATCACCTAATGGAATCTTTCCTTGCGAGCCGCGACGAAAGCCGTTGTGTTCGTTAAAGTTTCACTTAAGGGAAGAGAGGCATTGCTGCGAACGATGTGTCCCTTTCTATGGCCAAAAACTTTGCGACAGAAGGGATTCCAACAACAAGTGCCCTCGCAACAACTGATAGACTTTAAAAGGTACCAAAGGACGTAATGCCGTGCGGTGCAAAAATAATTCCTTCAGAAGACGGAGAGAGAGATCGAGAAGACTTCCCACCTCCAGGGTGAGCCACCGGCTTAGCGTCTTTTATAACAGACTGGATGTATATTAATCGATTCATAAGAGGATATTAAAAATGGGAGAATGTACATATTCTAAAGAAATAATATTCTGGATAGATATAAAATGACCAAGTACAAACGGTGTTAAAATTAGTACATGAAGTATAGTATATGAACGCGGGATATAACCTTAAGGTACAGAATCAAGCTTGGCTTTATTGAAATGCAAGGCATACATGTTATTTGCATTCTGTAATATGCTACGTTTACCTTCAATCATTGCTTTTTTGTCCTATACAAAAAAACACAAATGACCGAATAATTGATATGTACATGTACATATCTGATATATATATATATATATATATATATATATATATATATATATATATACACACATTTATACATTCAAACACGAAATCCCGCCATACGGCGAACAAATATTATTTTACATAAAGAAATACATATATGGAAAGGGGATAGGAAAACACATAAAAGACGAACACAGGAAAGGTGGGGAAGGCGGATTTGAGCAGATGACAAATGTAAAAATGAGGGTTCACATCCCGGAAAAGGAAATATTTTTACATTTGTGATCTGCTCAAATCCGCCTTCCCCACCTTTCCTGTGTTCGTCTTTTATTTGGTTTTCTATCCCCTTTTCCTTATATCTATTTCTATATGTAAAATATATATATGTTAAATTTAAAAAAAATTAAAAAAATATGATATCAGATACATGTGGGTCGGGGTATTCCAGGGGGTAGAGCGTTGGCCTACTGACCGGAGGGTCTCGGGTTTGATTCCCGGGCAAGGCACTCTGGGCACCTGCAGGACCACCCGAGCTATGTGATTTTTCGGGTACCAGATCTTCCTGAAAAACCATAACTGGCACAGGGAAAGGAACTGGCCCCTCTACCCTGATGTGCGAAGTTCACATACTGTCGGGCTTAGTACTGGATAGGACATCCATATTACTGGGTAATATGTATGAAGAAACGTGAGAGTAGGGGGGGCCAGATAATCGAGCAATACGACAGAGTGTTACATCTCATTAGTCCTTGGTGTGTCAGTCCCTTATCGCTCATTGGGCGCACACATTCGCTCATCATATACGCGTTGCGGCAGTCTTCTACTATAGTGATCGTTGCACACATATTGATATAAAAGATCGCTTATGCCATGTCGCTCATGGATGTATTACTTCCAAACAACTCTTCGCCGTTCTCTCGAAATGGCCGAGACCCCGTGCATGGCATTACTTTTTATCCAAGTCCCACATTCCGCTACCACACACTCTGGACAGCCGCGCCCGAATTACCCTTTTCCGCGCAGAAGGACCGTCCCATCACACAATCACCGCCAATCCCTTCCTCTCCCCACCGCTCCCCTCCTCCCCTCCCCATTATCACTTTGAACCGATGGTCCTTCGGCGGCCCAATATTCGGCGGAGGGGGTGCGGAGGCGGGGAGGAGGTGGGGAAAGTGGGCAGGCGGGGGAAGGGGAAGGGCGTGCGGAGGGGGCGGTGCTCCAAACAGGGCTCTGGCGAGGGGGGTGCCAATCGAGAGGTCGATATGGAGGAGAGGAATGGATTTGTGGGGTGAATGCGAGCAAGGCTTTTCGAAAAGGAGAAAGGGAGAGAGAAGAGGAATGCGAAAAAGAGAAAGGGGGGGAGGGAGAAAGAGCGCGGATAAAGAAGAAAAGCGAAGGATGTTGATGAGCGAAAGGTAATGGAAAGAGAAATTAATCTAATTGATTCCTGACGATGGGATCTCATACGATTTAAGTAAACACGAAAATCCCGTCGATCGACTCGACAGTGTACAAGGAATTAAAAAAGTGAAATATGGAGTAGTAATATTGAACACGCAAAAATAAAAACACTGAAATACACTCTAGAAAAATTAATAAAATAAGATACGTAATTGTTCATGCACTTAGATGGGTAATTATAGAGAGCGCGAATTACAAATAACAATAAAAATATAGTATGCAAAATCGAAATAGATTGCACTCACTCATGAAAAATCTCGCACTCTGAACGCATCATGAGTCACAGTGATTAACTTAAATTTCGTTTGCATATATTATGGCAAAATAAAATAATTTTAGAAAAAACAATGATTCAGTCTCTAATTGGTGTTCATTAGACTAAATATAGGAAATAGAGAAATAATGTGAGCTAAAAATAATTCGCCGTTGCAGCCATATGGGAAATAATGAGTAAAGGCGATAGCAATCGGAAGGATACGAAGTCTGAGGAGAAGATAAAAAGATGCAAGTGGTAAACCAATGAAGATGGCGAGAGAGCTCTTTTCCCCTCACATTTCCAGTTTACTGGTTTTCCGGTCAGCCTCACCAAAAAAGCCTCACACCCCGGTAGTATTTTTGTAGCAAAGAAGTGTAGCAATTTTCACATGATTTTCAGTCCATTTCAGTCAGCTTGCTTGAATTGGCTAAATTAGACCAATTGCGGCTTCTTCTTTCTCAATAACGCAAATGAGCATCATCCTAGAATCGTTTTTTAAAATCAACGGCCTCTCTGCCGAGTCCACTTCATCCCCGTATCTCCTCACGCAGAGGCATGGACTGTGCGATGTATACAAGATGAAAGTAAGCATCAAGGAAGACATAAATTCCGTTCAAGTGGACAGTTTTGGTTGTTTAAAGGGAGGAATATGGTTTTTAATAACAAATGGCCTAGCTAGTTCTTTGTGGTTGATACCATTGTCATTGTAATTTTAATAATCATGAAACTGATATTATCATCTACTCCCATGAATCATCTACTACCAATGAGATAAGTTCTTCAATTTTAGGTTTCAAAAGACACAAGATGGTGTAAGCCTTCGACGCATTCAAAAAACCTAATTACAAACCGCTATTGCTTTCAATTAATCACACAAATGGATATCTTGGTGGTGCAATGATGGGGGTTGGAATCAAGATACAAAAAAATGTCCAGCACCGTGGTTTTGGAATAAAATCAAATTAAAAATTGAGATAAAATACAAAATAGATGGGATTGAGTGGAAAATTTTAGAAAAGGTAAGTAAAATACTTACACTGTCATCAAACCTATCATGAGGTATACGCATTAGAAAATTATGAAAGTCAGCCTTAAAAAAGCTGGATTTCATTAGACGGTCCGAAGGAAAATGTAATGAAAAACCAAGATATAGGTACCATATTGCTTCATTTAGGCTATCTTTGGAATTCGCGGAAAATATTTGAGATCTAAGGGAATAAATTTTAATCAAAGGATTGGATAAGGTTAAGAAAAAATTCACTAAGATAGCTAAAATTGGGACAAGAAATGAGTTAGCTTCAAGAGTATAATGAAGGAATTGGGAGCCCCTAAATTCTCGAAGAGAGAAGGCAAGACTCGGGATTTTAGGATAGTACAGAGCACCTGAGTTTTCTTGCAACATCGAGGTAATTATTATGATTCAGAACTATTTGGCAAATTCGACCACCGAGATCAAACAAGAGAGTCATAAACAAACACCTTCACAGACAGGGCATCGTTCTTGTTCATCCCTCGCACGATGCAGAATCGTAATAAAATTGAACCCATGCACCCAAAATATTTAAATTAAATACCAAAAATCAATAACTTTTCAAATACTCATGTTCATAGGTGTTTATGTGTGAATTTTATTTTTGATGTTCAGTCGTTCGCTGAATTTTGCGCTTTCACCGAGTTGCTCTACAGAGGTCCACTAAAAATACGATTTAACCTGAACGTACGCTAGCAGGCGCTTTGCGCTTGGCGTGTGTTTAAGGGTGAGACCCCTCACCACCGAGGCTGTGCGGAGCGAGCGCGCTGCACCGTACAGTCACGTCAGGTAAAAATATACCCCATACTGGCTATACAAACCTTATATGCCAAGTGCCTCAACGCTCTCCGCCCCACGCCATTGTGGTGGCTTTTGGAGTAATATGCAGGTGTAGACTCGCAATCGCAGTTACCGTTTTAAAGATCTCTCATCATGAAGAGAGCGTCGTCTCACTCGGAACATACGATTTTTGCACAATTCTTTTTAAAAATCCAAATGTTCGGTTAAATAGTGTGATTAGTTTAGTTAAATAGTTGATTTGCCTAAATTCAGTTCATCAGCTATCATTTGGACAGTTTTTCGACGACCGGTAAGGACAAGGAACCGAACACGATCAATGTTGCCGTCAACATAGTTGGTTGAAGCTCGTCCCGGCTTTTCATCATCCGTGGTGCTTTGTCGACCATCTTTAAAACACATAATCCGCTTGAAAACGAATGTTTTCTTCAAGGCATTATCACCGTTGTGATAATGCACTGAAGAAACAACTGTCAACCTTTCAATAATTTCTTGATAAAATTTACCACGCTTCACCAAAAACTTGATGTTGATTCATTGTTCCATGATTTCGTAAAAGTAAACGCAAGGACAACGGGAACTAACATAACTGGCAACAAACGCAGAGTTCAACGATCCGCCAAGCACAGACGTCTCAGGCAATTAACGCCGCTAGTAGACGCTATAGTCCGCGTCATTGCCGCCAGATTGCACTAGCTCGCGTATTTATTGGGCACACTACGCTCAGTATGCTTAAGACCGTTGTGAATTGGAAGCCCGGCGTCGCAACCCCGTTCGGGACTCTCCCTCCTTTTCGAGTGACGTGTGTATCTTAGCCTGTAGGTGCTGCGTGCTTCTGCGTGTATGTGCGCGTGTGTGGAGGGGAGAACTGGAGGAACTGGGGCTGAGGGGTGGGGTCGGGGATAGGCAAAGGGTAGTCCCGCACAGGGGGAGAGCAAAAAGCAAGACGGGGTAGTGACGGGGTCGTCAGAGGGGTGTATGCATTAAAGTGCGGTGGAGGGTGCGGAAAGCAAGTATAGGAGAAGGAAGGGGAAGGCAGGGTAGATAGAATTTTTTTTGTAAAGAGAGAAGATAGAAAGATAGATAGATAGATAGAGAAGATAGAAATTTTAAGTAAAAAATAAGCTTTTTAGACAAGCTAGATTTTCTCATATGAATTCACTTCAACGGTTCGCATTAGAATATGACATATGGTTCAATTTCCTTAGGTTGGAAGAGGAAATATACGTTGAAATATTTTAGCAGGTGATAACTTTTTTATTTGTTTAGTATCAATCCACTTTACTTTGAAACAAATGCTTACTTATTACTATTGTTTTTGTCAGATTCATAACGACAGCAGTTGAGGTGATGTAACCGCAATGAATACTCTGTCACCACGTCTATTGGCATATTTAAATAGCAAGTTGGTCTTTAATTTTTTAACAATAATATATTATAAAATAAGTAATAAACCCTAAGGTCGGTTTGGTAGGTGATAGAGTTCACCCTGTACTGAGCCCTATATGGCGTGTGAAATTCACACATTAGCAAGGTGTTAAGGCGGGCCAGTTCCTTTCCCTGTGCCAGTAATGGTTTCCCAGGAAGCCCTAGTAAACAAAAAATTATAAAGCTTGGGTGGAGGTGCAGGTGCATAGAGACTTGTCCGGGAATCGAACCCAGGCCCTCCGGTCAGTTACGCTATACCTCTGGACTACCGATACCCCCTTAAATAATACATAGGATAATGATATTATATGTAATTACAAACACACAAACCCCAGATAGAGGTAAAAAACCACCGGGGCGGGAATCGAAATCGCGACATCTGGTTTGATAGGCGAGGATTTGACCCCGCCGCCACTGGGGTTGGCAACGAAAATGAACACGGATGAGAATTTGAATATGAAGACGGATGAACTATCAAGAACATGTTATGAGCTCTCGGGCTGTTTGTGTGTCGGAATGTTCTTTTGTTCCTCCACTATGTATATTAATGCTTCGCATCATTTGGCGTAGAAAGAAAGTTAAAACCACGCGTGTTTAGTGTCCTTGGAAACAGGTAATGCCCTATACTATGCCAGAACTGAGCCTTTCACCTTTGCCAACCGGCGATGATTTCTAGTTGGTATGTGACTCAAAGGCAACAATATAACCGTTGAATGTGAAGTGATGGATTTAGAAATTTCGAAGTATTTTTTCAAAGAAAATAAAAATGAAATCTGGAATTACACGAAAATAATCTCTGATTGGATCACGAACACGAGATGTGTGTCTACAGATAGACATAATTCAGAACATAACTTTGGTATTAACGGTTATGACATTCTGATGACATGCCAAAATTCTGAGGAGCTATTTAAATTTAACGGAGTCATTCAACAAAACGTTTTCATATTTTGGGGAAGTGGCACATTGAAGAATAAAATATCGGCTTTTAAAAAATGAATGCTTAATGACGAGTTTAAAACAAGTAGTTGAAGCAAATCTGAGTTGATTTAACGTAAGTATTAGAAGTTACCAAAAGACTCTTATTCTAAGCATCGTGACAACTTTCTCTTGTCTGTCTTTTATTATTTCCTTATTCAGGTTTTTATGAGATCTACGTGCCATTCTATTTAAAAATCGTTTGCGCTGCCTTCCCGTAAACCTGTTACACAAAATTTACCCTCGTAGCTCGGCCTTCAATTAAATCACACTACCCTTTTAGATGGAAAGCTGTTGGTAAAAGGTTGAAACGTGTTGAAAAACGACAGCAGATGATAAAATTGAATGTTGAAAAGCTGAAGAATGAAAGTTTTTCGAAGGCCTTTGCTGAAACTATGAGAATAAACATAAAAATATAAGGCACATTTAAGAAGTAACATATGAATAGAAATACATAGTTCAAGGATTTAGCAGAGGAAGCCGGAGAAGTGAAAAAGAAAAGGAATAAAAGATTGAATTTCAAAGTATATTTTAGATCAAATGGACGACTGTAGACAATCGAAAAACAACTCTTCCGATGGAAGAGTTGGATGGATTATAGGAAACTTGGCAATGAATTAAGGAGGTTTGGCTTATGAGACAAGAGAGAGGATCCATAGACAAAGTGAAAACAGATCAATAGAAAGAAAGATAAAAAACATGACAAGGAATTTGCTGTACGGTTAGGATTCTGGCAATGTGAGAACCAAGGAAAATAAGTAAATATGTTAAATACTGATGGAAAGATGACTACGCGCATGGAAAGGCCAGGGAAGTATGGATGACGTACGGTGAGGATATATGATTTACAGGCTGATCATACAAGGTTGGTTGGCCTGTACAAGGTTTGTATTGGACGATGAATGTGCATGCGATTAAAAAGATGCTGGAACAAAGGCATTAATATTTAATAAAGAGGAAGTGATTACATATCACGAGGAAAACAAAGCATTTAACTGTGACTGGGTCTCAACCGCGGCTTTGTACGTATTAGGATATACTAACTCAATACCTAGATTGACGAGTCTAGGCAACAAAGTCAATGACTCGGGCATTTGGCCTGACTAGTTATTCAGAATAATTTTAGTTTTATTACTAAAGAAATGCTATGCAAAATAATGCAAAGTTCAGCACTAATAATTTTTATTTTTGATATTACCAGACTCTTACTTCGGATAATAGAAAAAAAAATTGAAGAGAATATGGGCATTTTGCATTCAGAATGAGGGACAAAAACAAGAGATGCTATTGGGTGCCCAAGAGTAATAGGCGAAAAAATGTTAGATGTGATTTGGGACTTGCATAGGTTTTTAGTCGATTAAGAGAAGGCATTTAACGTCTATTGTTCTGCTGAGAGTTAAAAAATATATTAGCATAGACTGTAATAAGAGGAGGATAATAAAAAACCTACACTGAACATAAAGTGGAGGCAAGAGTGGAACATCATGAGAAAGCTGTAGGAAGGGGCGTAAAAAATGAATGCTGTCTATTAAAAAATCTCTTCTATGTGATTGTCCAAGATCTTAATAATAAGGCTTTAGAGTGTACTAGTGTTGCAGTTGGAAGAGAAAGAATAATGAATATGAAATATGCAGATAATCATTAAATACTTGTTGAATCAAGAAAGGGGCTACATGTAATATATAATGGAGGGTATTTTAAGAGTAGAGGAATAATCTTGAATGAAAATAAACGTAGGAAATATAGGTGATGAGAGTATGAAGGGATGTAATAATCAGTGGCATATCCTTCGAAGGAAATATGTTGAGCAAGTGGAATCATCATAATAGTTGGGTAGCTTAGCGTAAGTTGGAATGGAAGCTCTACCGAGGAAATTAAAGAAAGGAAATTTATCGGTAAGAAAGCGTTCGTAAAGTTTTTTCGTGCAATTCGTGAAAACCCCGCAAGCCGTCGCAAGGTGCTCCAGCCAAAAATTTAATTAATACATGTACATGCATATAAAAATGTACTAGCTCAAAATCAAAAACACTCGTACACATACGTACATACACACATACATTCTTACAAAATTCATGCAATAACTAAAGTATTGATTATTTGTCTTAACGTAAATGTATGTGCATGCATAGGTTCGATTTGTTTTGATTGCATTCCGAACAAGGGAACAAATTGTACTTGAATCTGATGAGGATTGTGCACGTATACATTTCATAATTCATCTCGGCGGTTGAATCTATAACAGTTTGTGTAATGATAATTTTCTCTGTGTAACAAGACAAATATTCATCTCGATAATGTATCGATCTACAAGTATTTAGTCTTGCCTATTCCCTTCGTGTATCAAGTGGCAGAAAACCTAATTCCTAAGTTGTATGTTCCTCAATTTTTCTCCAAGCCTTCTCCAGCTGATTAATTAACTTTTTATCCTATGAAACCAAAATACTTACCATACCTTACTTGTAGCCTAAATAAAGCGAAGCATGCTTATCTTCTACATTTTCACCATATTTAAACCAGACTCACATACGAGCCTGATATGTGTGCCTCATGAAACGCTAGATGTCACTGTAACAACCTAGAATTTGAAGTTTTATGAGATTAAAATTCAACTTCTTCTAGTTTATATGCATATCTTATCCTTTTTTAATCATAAACTTTTGTTCTGTACATTATCTGAAGTTTAATTAAATACACCAATCCATTTCCTGGACTAAATAGTAAGAGAGTAGTACTCTATCAGCTGGTGCCCTTATTTCTCTTTAAATCACCAAGTCGTGTTCAAATAATCTGAGTTTCCTGCTAACAGAGGAGTTTAGGTCGTTAATGTTAAACAAGAAAAGAAGAGGTTCAATAAAACTTCCATATGAAACTACTGGAGTTATGTCCGTCTCTAATTAACTCATTACATCGTCAATTATATTTTGTTTATGGTCAGGTAAGAAGTTCTTAATCCAGTTGACCACTTTTTCGTTAATGTCATATTATGTTGGTCTGTTTATTAATGCCACGTGAGGGGCCTTATCGAAGCTTAGTTCAAATCCAAAAGTACAGCTGACCTCCAGTTGGCTCTCAGAAGATGTACGGCAGCAGTTTTCCGAACAGCATTAGTATTCAAAAAATTATTATTAGGTAATCTACCGGTTAAGGTATGTTTTTGGATGGACACAAGTATCAACTAAATATTTTGTATTTCCAAACAAAACCCAATCCAGCAACCGACTCTACATCAGGTCCCTCTTCATCTCTGTGTACTTCTTTCCTCCCTTCATCCCGTCCAACATCCCTATCATGTTACTGCCCTTTCCTCGCTTGCCTAACATTCTTCACTATATTACCTTCTTCAACATTCCCCTACCGCTCAATACGCCTATCATCCATTTTTCCTGCCTGCATAAGATTTCTCTCAACAAACCCCTCTCCTCACCCATCATCTCTAGTACTTCCTCATTTGTTTTCCTTTCGGTCCATTTCACCTTCTCCATTCTTCTCCACACCCACATTTCAAAAGCCTCCAATCTACGTCTATCCTCCTGCTTCAGCGACCACTTTTCCGCGCCGTACATAGCTACGCTCCATATAAGAGTTTTTACGAGTCTTTTCTTAACCTCCCTACTCAACGTCCCCGTCATCAACTCCCTCTTCCTTGAGAAAGCTTTCTTGCCTAGCGCAATTCTTCTCCTAACGTCTCTACTACTTTGACCGTATTGGTCCGAAACACTTCCGAGATATGTCAACTGTTCTAAAAAAGAGCAATTAGACTTTGTGGAGTAATCATTGAGATTAAATCGCCTTAATTGTTGTGGTTATAAATCTTACAATAGTGATAGAGAGAGCTCTTGTTTCAACGTAAAGGATCATAATCAAGTTAAATAAATATCGAATAGGTCCGGAGGATATCCATGCAGGAATACTAATGGAACCTTCTGGAGATATAGCACGTACTGACAAACCAATTTTCATTTTTGGAAAGAAGGTTCAGCACCCAGGGACGGGAATGAAACTCTCATATCCTCCCTATACAAACGCAGAGATTAGGAGAACCCGAGTAACGACAGGCCGAATATCAAACTAACAACTTTAGCATCAATATCCTGTAGCATCTTAGAAAATTTCAACGCTAGGAATATTAAAATGTTTTTTTTCTAGAAATTAGGGACATAGTCTGTCATAATCAGCAAAGGAATATAAAAAGTAGATTATGCGAGACATAATTGGGTCGTTTAATAGTGATATCCTGGAATTGGGACAGGAAATACAGTAAATACAGCGCAATAAATGAGTGCTAATCTTTAAAAAAAACTCTTCAAAAAGGTTCCTTATAACAAACTTGTACTCAAACTAAAATTGCGTGAAAGGTATTGTGCGTTAATTCACTGTGAAACCTAAGTTATGGATGATTTCCCTGGGAAATTGGTCGGAGAGCACAGACCTGTGACCTCTTCCAAATTAAAATTCTATTGGTGGTAATGAAAAAACTAAGCAACTAGGCAAAGGACTACTTATTCAACTGTTAAAAATAGTACTCACCGAATTGTTGAATTGTTTATGGGTAGAAGAAACTTCAAGTCTGCCTAAAGGGATGTGTCATATGGCCCTTACCTTTCCGAAGTTCCCATAATTTTGCGGCCGAATCATAACATTTTTGTAATATGAATACATTTTAGTTATCAGTGGTGATTTTGAAAACATCGAAGAGGTTTTAAAATTTTAATGTCAATCTACAGGAGATGAATTAAATGGGGTTAAAATTTATTTTAAGGAACGAGTGAATTACTCGAAGAACCAAGAATTTATTACCTCAGCTTTCCAGCATTCTATGTTTAAAGATATCATAACACTGTCTAGTCAATGAGAAATGTTTCAACATAAATATAAATGTTTGTAAATATTTATAATACATAAATGGTTACGTAAAATAAATTTCAATAAAAAAACACTTTTCGAATACAAAGGAAGAACCTCCGCATGAAAATGTCAACCAAATTTAACAATGCCATTTTGTTTTCCTCCTTAAACGAAATGAGAATATTTTTTTCTGCTAGCACTGATTTCCCTTCACTAATGAAAGCTTAAAATGATAAATACCTTAATATAATTAACCTCCAATGCCGTTCGATTAAAATTATACGCGTCAGATATTTATCCACATAGCTGCGCTGTGTATTTTATTATTAATTAAATGTATACATAAGGGGGAGAACGAGGGGGGAGGTGAAAAATCTTTGAATTGGCGAAGTATGTACGGCGTTGGAGCACGAGAGGAAAGAATTTTGGACGAAGAATGGGGCATGAAGGGGTTCGGGGGGGGGCGGGGTTTGGGGGCTCAGAAGGTGGGACTGGAGAGCAGGCGAAAATAATAAATGCTATTATGGGAGAGGGCGGGAGCATGGGAGGGGATTGGGTGGAGGGAGGGGAGAGGGGGCGGAAAAGGTAGGAGAGGAGGAGGAAGCGAGGTGGGGGGAACAAAGGGAGCGCGAGAGCTTCGTCAAGGGGAGGGAAATAACAAAAATATAGATATTAAAATAATAAAGGAAGAAAAAACGTGGTATTTTACACAATAAAGCGATCGTTTCCCCCGTTAAAAGCGCGCCACATGCTACGAAACGCTAAATATCTAATTTACTCCGCATATTATGAGCGTGTTTTATCAAGTGGTTTATCGTTAGTCAAATCGTATACACAGTAGGTTTAAAGTCGCTTCCTGATTTTAACGCTTAACCGCATTCCCTTTTTTTGTGTATTATCTTGTGCTTCCTTAAATTGGTATTGCTAATTTTTCTTATTTAAATCTCTGGTATGATATCGACTCAAAAAACAACTGAAATAATGTTCATAAGATCTGATTTAACCGTAATTATTTGAACTACCTATAGACTGTAAACATTCGAAGACAAATATGTCTAGAGGAGAATCATTCAATACCTAAAAACAATGAATCCCATAAAAGTAATTTTTATGAGAGAGAAAAGGGCATTTATTTGTAATGATTTAGAGTATTTGATGATTGCAATGCAGACGAATTTATTTTTTAATGATTAGTCTTTAGATAGGTCAAAATATGATGGTATCCCCTGATGCTTTCCCCTTTTCGCTACTATATAGTTTTACGATGCTCCCCAAATTCTTTTCCAGTATTGGAATGATTTCCTCTGCTTACTAGGCTACATGTTCACTTCCCGTGGATAATTAGTAGATGCATTCAATGCATCTTGTAAACATTTAAATGGAGCTTCAATGCACAATGTGCTATAACTCAAGCCTTTCAAAGCTAATTATGTAAAAGATAAGCATTTTAAGCTGCCTAGGAAGAGCTTGGTGGAAGTGTTATTCAGAAGGAAACTTGTAGTATTCTCAGGCTCCTTCACCCTCGGTGGACTTTATGCATTCCCGAGCGCATTTGCACACTGGGGGGTATGTCATCTTAAGAGACTTATTCCCATTTGTCTTGTCTCCTTAGGTGATAGTCGCTCCCCACAAAAAATTTGATAATACATGATCATCAGAATTGAATACTAACAGTACTCCTTTCATGCTAATGTTATTATTTTTAATGCAAAAATGGACATTTGCAAATACCTATGGGAAGACGAAGGAGAGCTGGCACTACATGGTTGGTCCAACAATAATGTAGAATGATTTTTTCCGCCGACGAGGATGGCTGGAGTGGAACGATCTGTGGCGGGATAGGTGGTGGGAGGCCTTGGTAAAGCAACGCGACCCGCGTCATTTGTCTGTGAATCGTTGTAGTGTGCTGATCACTACAAAACCAGACCCCTGTTAGAGGGTCGAATTAAGAATTCTCGATGCCACGTTCAATGGAGCAAAAATTCATGATACAATTTTTTGTTAAGCTCGGATAATCAGGTTCGGGAGATACAGCAATGCCTCCAGCGATGGTTTTCTACTTCTTCGCAGGATGTTCTGGGAGGGTAACGTGGAGGTTGACGATTAGAAATGTTCGGGATACATCCATCAAAAACACAGTCTGATGAAAATGTCCAAAAAGGGAGACATATGATCAATTCTCATTGATCCCCAAGTGTCAGGATTCAGAAGAGGACAGTATTCAGAAAACCAGAGTGGATTGCCTTCTTACAGAAGATTTAGCCATGAGAAAGGTGTGTCAAGATGGTCTCCAAGATGCTGTCGGGAGACTGCTTGTGTAACAATCTTTTATTGAACTTCTTGGACCATTGTGAAAGTGACCTAATTTTTTTAGAATACGTGGTTACTGGTTACGAGACACAGATCTTGGTATACAACCCATTCGAGTACCATTTTGGACCACTGGATTAAGCCAAAGAGGCCGTGACGTGGTTCCTGAACGAGTGCCCTGTTGATGCCTTCCTGGAAGCTTACCAGAAGCGTGGCAGAGGAGCTGACATTGGTGTGTTAATGCACAAAGGGGCTCTTATGAAACATTTTTGCAATTTTTACTTTTAACAGCAATAATTATTTTCCAGATTTAGGCTACTTATTTTTGGGACAGACCTTGTAAATCGTCTTCGAAAAAGTTTCAACGATCGGTCGAAACTGCGGATTTCGTATTATTTTTCATTTTACAGTGCTTAACGTTTTAGATGAATGTTTTGTGTGTTAATTGCATGAAAAAAGATTTCACCATTGCAGACAGCCAATATCTAACTGCATACAATTTTTTACGAATACGCTTTTGTGTCCCCTTTGAATTCGTTTAATAGATTTTAATTCTCTTTGGTTGTGCTTTAAAATGTATGATTAATTTCTATTATTCTTGTATTGATACATTTGATGACAATTCTTAACTTCCCATAATTTTCCTTTTCATTTCCTGATTAAATGTGATGGATGAATGTTGAGGTGTTTCCACATTCGAAATTAGGAGGGGGACATAGGAACATAAGCTATCGTCGCAGAAGAAATTGACGATCAAATTTATTTCAAGACTGTTACATCAAAGGATCGCGCCGATGACGTTAGCCTGAACTCCAGGAATGAGCGAATAGTATTTCCAACCACACACAAATACACAAATTTTAAAAAATGATAAGGACTATTTGTTTTATCTGGATGTGGTGCTTTTACGCTGAAACTATCTACAAATGAACAAAATTATAATGAAAGACTAAAATTATTCTTCATTTCGTGAGCGTGAACTTCTACATACATCCATTCCAGGCATAATAAATAGATCCTTGGCAGTATTCCAAAAGCAGAAAAAAACATTTATCTGACAAGACTCTGCTTGTGACATTAAAATATTGATACATTTGCATTTCAGGTGGTCTCTAGTCACGAGTGAGCCAGGCTCTGTGCATACAGTCGTTCCATACGCTGTGTACGCCAGATTCATATTGACTTATTAACACCAAAATTCACAAGGCTGTGTTTCTAACGATATACATTAAAGATAGTATGTGTATTTCTGTAAACTAATTAATAAAATACGATTGAGTTGATTGCGTTTTGAAGAAATTGACAATGCAGCTCAATAAGATATAAATCTTTGTGAAGAACACAATGCCAGTTATTGGCAGAAGTCAATGTAAAATAATACGCTAAAATTTATTCCAAATAATAATTAAATGAAAAACGAAATGACCAAATAATGACTCTTAATTGCACGATTTATTTAGTCTGAAAATAGAAAGCTATCATCAATTTTCGATGGTCGACTAGTCTAGTCGTTATTTTCCCCTTCACGGGACGCGGAATTTGTCGCAATGTTTGACTCCCGTATCCCACGAGGTGTAAGGAAGGTAGTCATGGACATTTTTCTACGCAGTAAAGAAAATCATTCAAATATATATCAAGGATTATTCAACAAACCGGAGTGTTCCAACATACCTATTCTGAATAAAACCTTCTTTCACTGAAAGCACTGAAGATCGCCCGAAAGAGCTCACGTTAAACAAACTTAAGCGAAGGAAAAATTACGGAAAGCTAGCTTGGAAAGCAGAGCAAGTTTAACTTCAAATGGATGGAAGCTACATTAAGGGAAACTTGGGTGAACATTTCAGAATATGTTTATGGGATTATTCGAGGAGAGTGGGCGGAGGAGGGCGGCCGAAATGGAGCACGCCGGTTACGGGGGGCGCGGATGGGGGCGGGACGGGGAGAGGTTGTCAGGTGAAGGGAGGGGGGGAAGTTGGTTGCGACGACGGTGGCGCCTCTCGGTGTCCAGATTGGGGAAACACTATCTGAGCCCTTCACACGTGCATGTTTTCCGGGAGGGGGGGGGGGTAGGAAGTGAGCAGGGGCGGATGGGTTGGAGGGGACCGCGAGAGAGAGAAAAGGGTGTGCCGGACGGGGCTATTATCGCCCTGCATGCGTAGCCGCCCGAAAAATTGTCCTGACGAATGGGTGGGTTGCGGGCGGGGGAAACAAGCTCGTTTGAGCGATGGAGGGGTTTGGGCAGAGGGGTGTGGCGGGTGGGAGGGGTGGGGCGAGGAGGGAGGGGATCAGGCACCCCCTCCGCTGCGAGTAGACGGAGAGAGAGAAGCAAGCTCACGTTTAATGCAATTGCTGAAGAGAAAAATGTTTATCATGAAGTTAGAATTTGATAAAACATTTGAAGAGTAGAAAATATAACGTGAAATATAAATAAAATACTCAAAGTAGAAAGGAAGAGTTTGGTGTAAGAGAAAGTAAATTTAGGGTAACATATCAGGGGAAAAATTTCATGTGAGAATTTAAGCGAAAAAGAGATTAGTCAGCGAGGAAACGTATGTATAACAACAGGAGAAATAATCTCCTTTTTCTTCTTTTTTTCCGAAATGATCAAAAATATTTTCAAAATTACTAAAATTAAACGTAATAAAAAATATTCGACTAAATCCAAACTGTGGTTGACCAATGGGTATCATTCAAGTCTACATATTTTTCTCTCACGTGTATGTGTGTGCGTGTGTGTATATGTGTATATACATATATATATATATATATATATATACATATATATATATATATATATATATATATATATATATATATATATATATATATATATATATATATATATATCGATGATGCGGAAGTACTCACGAGAGCAATATAACTTTTGGACGGCACAATAGAACACAGAATAAAACAGATAACACGTAAAAGGACACTCACATTGTAGATGATTTAAGCTTTCGGCCTACTCCGAGGCCTTCTTCAGGTCAGACTCAGACAGACAGACCGTCAGGTCAGTCTGACCTGAAGAAGGCCTCGGAGTAGGCCGAAAGCTTAAATCATCTACAGTGTGAGTGTCCTTTTACGTGTTATCTGTTTTATTCTGTGTTCTATTGTGCCGTCCAAAAGTTATATATATATATATATAAATTAAAACATGAAATTCCACTATATATAGAACAAATATATTCACTCACAAGTAAATAGATCTCAGTAAAGGATAGGAACGCATATAAAGGACCGGCAAGTGGAAAGATCCGGTGTTCAAATCCCGGTCAAAGAATTATTTTTACGTACATGCTTTACCTGATTCCACCTTCCCCACCTCTCCTGTGTTAGTCCTTTATGTGTGTTCCTTACCCTTTCCTTATATCTATTTCCTTCTGAATGAATATCTAGCGCTGATTTTCTCCTTAACCTTTCCGACTTCATCCCCACCCATAATTCCTTATCCTTTAACAATAAATTCTTCTTGCAAATCAAGGGTTTTGTCATAGTAGAAGGTTCATCCCTTCCTGTGATAGCCTCTTTCTTGGTCTTGCAGAGAAAACATTTCCGTTAAAGCCCTGAAACCCCTATTGTGGCTCAGGTACAAGGTTGTAAATTAAGTAATGAGACTGGAAACATAGCGTTCGATCTGGCATGCCTGGAGGGGCTGGGCTTGGAGGGACGGCAGAGGGACATATGATCCGCCTTCAGCACGAGTTTGAAATTGCTCGAGTCATTTGGTTGTCCGTAGCGACTTTTTAACAGATTTTTCTATTGTGTCCTAAAATTGAGTGACATCTATTTCGAGCAACATTGTGCTATCAGGTTTTGCTTCAGACTTGGACACAATGCAACCAAAAATCTTTCTAAACTTCAGCAGACCTATGGAGATAGTATTTTGTCAAGAGCCCAGGTTTTTCCGTGGTTTAAGCCATTTCAGAAGGAAGAGAGTCGATTGAAGATGAACCACGAAGCGGAAGGCCTTCATCTTCAAGAACCAATGAAAATGTCTACAGAGACCGAGATCTGGTGCGTTCAGATCGTCGGTTGACAGAATGATCGGGGAAGATTTGGATTTGACTCACAGCGCCGGTCATCAAATTTTGACCAATAAATTGAGTATGAGAAACATCTGCGCAAAAATGGTTCCAAAAAACTTTTCGCAAGACCAAAAGGACATTATGAGGGAAAGTTGCTTTGGATGAAGAAATTTTCGGATTCTATTGAAAATGACCCCCATTTTCTGGAACCTATCAATACTGGTGATGAGTCTTGGGTGTTTGGGTACGATCCAGAAACCAAGCGCCAGAGTATGGGGTGGCACAGTTCAACCCCTACAAAGCCCAAAAGGGCAATGATGAGAAAGTAGAAGATGAAATGCATGCTGATTTCCACGGAATCGTCTACAAAGAATTTCTACCTCAAGGCCAAACGGTCAATCACCACTTTTACCGGGGGTTTATTGAAGCACTTTGAACAAGAGGCATTCGTGTGAGACCAAACATCAAGAAAAACTGGGTGTTGCATCATGATAATGCTCCTTGTCAAACAAAAATCTCAATAAACTCGTTTTGTCTAGCAAAAACATTCCTGTGGCTCTTCAGCCTCCTTATTCACCCGACTTGTGTCCTTATGAATTTTCTTTTCCCGATGTTGAAAAATCACCTCAAGGGAACTAATTTTGGAAGTCGAAAACATTTAAACGGCTGTGACCGACCAGCTGCAGGATATTCCAGTATCGAATTCCAGCACTGCTATGAGGAGTGAAAGAACCGTCTTCAGAGCTGTTTGGCTTCAGGAAGAAGTTATTTTGAGCGTGAAAATATAAAATTGTAATTCTATTCGAATGAAAAAATATTTACAAAATCAGTCTCATTACTTAAATTACAGACCTCGTATATCGATATTATTTTCCTTCTATCCTATTTCCTATTGCACTGAACCCTCAATTCACTCAGCAATGCTTGCAACCCCCTGGCTGACTAAGCCACTAATGCTTGGTCATCCGCAAACCTAATCGATTTTACGAATTCCCCTCCGGCTTTCATTCCTACCTCCAGTTCTTCGCATGCCTCTTTAATCATTTCCTCTACATATACCTTGAACAGTACCGGTGACAATGGGCAACCCTGCCTTACACCTCTTCCTAACACTGCCCATCCGGACTCTCCGTTCCCCACTCGCACCTGAGCAGTCTGAGACATGTACAGGTTGCGGATCAGTCTCCAGTCCCTCCAATCCATTCCTATTTTCTGCAACACACGCATTTTTTCCCAATTCATTCCATCAAACGCTTTTTTGAAATCTACGAAACAGGCAAAAACTATCAAAATGTTTATTTGATAGTTGTGTCCATCCAAAAACCTACCTTAACCGGTAGATTACCTAATAATAAGTGATCTCATTACTGCAATGGCATCACGCGTACCTCTTCCTTTCCTAAACCCAAACTGATTATCCCCTAAGTACTCATTTGCCTTACTCTCTATCCTTTTGCTGATGATATTGAGAACAACTTTAGCTGCGTGGAATATCAAACTTTTTGTTCTTTAATCCTCGCATGATTTAGCCTTTATCTTTTCCGGAATAGGAACCTACTCTGATTTCATAAAATCTTCCGGCCAGATTCCTTCTTCATAGATGTACATCCTTCCATGTAGTTTACATACTGAAGTGCCAACCATACGCTTCCTTTTATTTGGACAGTGTACCACGGCCCTCAATATTAGAATCAATAATTACCGGTCCTCAGGCAAGAGTTCTTCCCTGATTGGTATTTTCCCAATCCCCAAACACGCCTCCGAACAAAACACTCCCTTTGACAAATGCTACAGTGCATCCATCTTAGCATCTCTCCCACCCTCTGACTCTCCACTGAAACCAAAAGCAATAGAACAAGCATTTATCTGGCTCCTGGATTACTGAAATTGCCCAGGTATTAATATCAAACATTAATTACCCCTTTCTACACATATTTTCATCCCCCTTCCGCCCCCATCACCTTTCATATCATCCCTACTCCTTTAAAAATCCCCTGCCTAACTCTTCCCCTCCGAACTCTTCCCCCCTTGAGCCTTTCCCAACCTTCCCCTTCCGTCAATTGCTTCCGGGCTCTCCTTTCCTCAGTTTTGTTCTTTCTTTTCATGAGAAAGGTGGTGCAGACCACCGAAAATTTTATGCCTAGTGAGTTTCCCTTTTTGGTGTGTTTCTATCCTTTTATCTTTGCGTCATAGTTCGAACTCTATTAACATCATTATCGATGTCCGTGAGACTTCCACAAAATTAGATATATACAAGATCCACTACAAAAGTAATGCGCATTGTTTGGGAAAAATAGATTTATTGATCGTACATGTACAATTGCTTAAAATTCTTCAAAATACACTTCCCTTGTATGAATACTCTTGAAGAGACGTGTCTGCCATGCCTGGAAGGAACCCTAAAACTCCACGAAGAGAATGTTTTTCAGGATCGTTGTAACATGCTTTTAGATGTTTTACACGGTCTTTTAATGCTTTCCTTTAAGCTCTCTCTTCGCTCGGAGTCAAGTCGGGATAGCAAGGTAAGTGGGGTAATGATGAAGGACGTGAGACCGGGGGCATGTGGCGTGTAGCAGGGGGAATGTAGCGTGTTGCTGGGGGCAGGTGGTGCGTGGCTGGGTTCTCCGGACGCCGTGATACAAAGTCGAAAACACACTTCACGCGGAAGCACATATTTCCGCTCAGACTGCTGAGAGCAAACTGTCCACCGGCTGCGTTGGAAGTGACGTTGAAATCTAAGAAATTGGTAAAAAATACGTCCTGATCGTATTCTATATGTTCCTCTCGATTGGTGATCTCATTACTGCAATGACATCACGGGAACTTCTCCCCTTCCTAAATCTAAACTTATCATCCCCTAAGTAATAATTTGCCCCACTCTCAATCCTTTTGTTGATAATCCTGAGAACCACTTTTTCTGCGTGCGAAATAAAACCTATTGTTCTGCAGCCTCCACATATAGCTGCCTTTCACTTTTTTGGAATACAAACCAACACTATGTGACGAAATCTCCCGCCAAATTTTCTCCCACATGAATGCTATGAATTAGTCCATAGTAATTTTATATCCTCAATTTTCCCAAACCTTCAAATAGTTCCATGGGATTGGTGTCTTCTTCCACAGCCGTATTTGATATCGATTCCCTTAATGCTCTCTTTTCTCGCATCCAGTAAGTCTGAACATAAACTACTCTCATTTACGTCATATACTCCTTCTATATCTAATCTTTCTGGGCTAATATTTCAATCATTCAATTTTTCTACGCATTCGTTAAATTTCCCATGGATATTTTCTAGCTCAGCTAATAAACGACGCTTATCTTTGATTGGTTGGAGTTTTAACCTTACTGTATAGAGCAGCAGTTTTGTCATTCCTCTGCAAACTTTCGATACTCTCAACTGCGTCTTTTACCAAGTTTCTTTGGTTTTATTTACTGCCCGCCTCAGTTAATTATACAACTTTTTAC
Organism: Hetaerina titia; assembly: GCA_037158775.1. NCBI lineage: Eukaryota > Metazoa > Arthropoda > Insecta > Odonata > Calopterygidae > Hetaerina > Hetaerina titia. The sequence goes on along the minus strand of CM073770.1, from coordinate 102,422,417 downwards.
ACTCACCTTAGCAGTAATAAAGTCACTTATAGAGAGAAGCATAGATTGAAACACGAATGTATTTTTTTCTTCCATAAATGTCGAGTTGGTGTTTGGTAGAGTTAATCCGGTAAAATTATGTGAATATATTGCAGAAAATAAGAGTTGATTGGCCGGATTGGAAATATTTTCGCACCATTTAAATTTCACTGATTTCTCAAGAGAGTCGGGATGGGAGTCACGACTTTGGAGTTAGGATGGGCAGTATTAGGAAGAGGGGTAAGACATATGTGGAGTAAATGGTAAAAGGCTTACGGGAAGAACTAGAATTAGGGGTGAAATTCGGTGGGGAAGTCTTTAAACCCATTAGGTTAGCGAGGGATCAAGGTGTAGTCTGCCAGTCCGCCAACGGTTTGAAAAAGTTGCTGAGCGTATTTAAAAGTCAGTACGATATGTATGGGATGAGAATAAAAGTAAATAAAACAAAGTTTATTCTGGTTTAGAGAAAGCGAAAAGCCAAGTACCATATTAAAATAGGTATTCCCAAACTAGGGCAGGTGGAACAGTTTCCTCATCATGGAAGAGTTCTGGGCTAAAATGGCAAAAGTAGTAAGGACGAGCAGAAAAATTACGTTAGGCAGAAACTTACATATGGAGTAAGAAATTCATGACAGGTGTGTTAAGTAAGGAGATTAAGAAACAGTTCGTCAAAAATGTACCAGCGGAAACATGGTCATTGAAGAAAGATAGATGCATGCAGATAATTTTGAATGACAATGAAGCGTTGAAGACTGCGATAGAGGGGAGAACGTTGGGCAAACCAGGATGGGAAAGTAATAAGATAGATAAGTTGGATGAAATGAAGGGAGGAATGAAGTAAACGAAAATGAAGAGGGACTCATTGTAGAACCGTACATAAGGTTGTGTTTTAGGTCAGTTGTTGTACAACTTTATAGGTTGTTTCCATCCAAAAAATACCTCGATCGGTAAAATGCCAATGATAATATTAATCCTCCAAACCGTTGCTGGAACATACCGTTGCTAAAATATGATGGCCCTACTCGATAGCGGGATATGACTCTGCCGTTTAAGCACGGGTTAGTGGATAAGTCATGAGAACTCAAACACGTAATGATCCCTTTAGTATTGGTTTCCTGGAAATTGGGACAGAAAATGAACAAGTGATTGCTGTATTTTTGAATGACAAGAAGGCTTTCGGCAAAATCCTTGACGGCATTTCAACACTCTCATTTGATTATGATATAAAGGTATTAATGAGAAAGTTAGCACATGGATGCGGACTTCGTAACCTATCGTAAACAATAGGTAATCGTCGACGACATTCATTAGAGGCAGATGTAATGACCGCCAGTATAATACAATTAATTCGTGTTAAAAAGAAAGGATATAAGGCCCCTACTTTTCTTGATATAAATGTAAAATTACGGCTAAAGTTCATACACTAGGAGATACTTTAGATAATATGCAGCCGACTTAGACATTTGTAGAAAAATGACATAACCGGTAGATTACTGGCCACTCTCTAGGGGTAAATATCCGAGTGATGGGAGGAATGGAGATTATAATAACATATAAGGTAATGTTCCCTGAGTTAAGCATTTCAGAAGAGACCAAATACTTGGGTACTACTCTGACATCAAAGCTTTCATTGATACACACATCAGATGAATATACGGGTCACCCTCCGGGGAGCTAGGTTTTATTAGGCGAGTCCAGAAAAATGTAATGGAAAGTCAAGAGAGGTGCTACTTTGCTTGATTAGGCAACATTTAGAATGAGCAATAGGTACCCGGGGTTGATGGAAAAAAGCGTGGATTAAAGAATATGATACGTTTAGGGAAAAAATCCGTTTTTTTTTATAGCTTCGAGAGATAACGAATAGTGACGGGTATGATCGAGGAACATATACTAGTAGTCCCTTGGTTCTATAAGATATCAGGGTAGACTAAGATTTGCAGAAAGGTGAAGGCCATCTGATTTTATGCATAGCTATGAATGTTTGTTATGCTTTCTGAGAATAGCAACATGCAACTCACGTGCATCAAATCATGGAGATAGATAGTTGAACGGATGTATTTAAAATTCTGTTTTTTCCTCGTACCATTAGAGATAAAAGACAGATACAACCGCAGAGAGCGAGGAGGATAATTATTCTTGGATGTACATATAATTTTTCGTCCTGAATTTTCTTAAAACAGATACATTTTTATAAAATTCACCCCGTATGGTTTGAATATATTCTGTGATTGGGTATTCTTTAAAGTTCTTGTACTAAGTACCTTCTTTCGTGTCATTAACTATGTTCGAATTCATGATCGAAATTATATTTTTGTAGAGGTGTAATGATTGTGATCGTGAATGTAGAGGTGGTAATTTTACAACCCCCGCCACATGCCCTTCCGGCGACTTGTACGGTATTATGTAGATGTAGATGCCAGATTTTTGCAAAATTGCTGCTACGTTTATTGGCAATTTTTTCGCTCTAATATGAACCGCAGTGTCGCAGATCGCCTTTGCCTGAGCTAGTGCACGAGGCTTACTGTTAAGAGTAGAAGTAACATCCGTTTGGCGTTAAAAATTCGAATTATAATTTTTATACTTTTCATACGCTAAAAATAATACGCAGAGACCTCAGGATTTTAAATTAAACATTTTAATGAGTTTTTATGCAGCTTTGCCCTGATGGATTAATATATACCGTATCAAATTTTCAATATCCTTGTACTCATTAAATCGCTAAATCCACACTATCCGTTTGCTCCTTAAATGTGAATGCCTGATAGTGCCGTCCTCATTTGCTTCCAAATCTCTGCATTTACCAAATTCAGACAATTAATGGGTATTTATTGGTGATATTTCCTCAACATTTTTCCACACGGTCTGAATTCTCATCTATGAAGAGAAAATGCAATAAAGGGAGATAAAAACGGCGTTCGTTATTGAACTCCAATGGCATTCGTTTTGAGGAGATCAAAGCTCCGTCAACACCATGAGGGACTTTTTTGCATCGAAATATTCCCACAGGATACGCAACGGACAGGGAAGAGAACACAAACTATGAGGGTGCTACTCCATAAATGCTCACTGAAAAGGAAACCGCAGGTTAATGGCAGAGTATACACGCTAACATGCATGTTGAATCGGTTGTGCAAGTTGGCCTAGAGTAATCCTCTGACTCAGAAGTGACCTGCAGCGTAGAGTAGCAGAAAACCTATTTCAAATGCATACAGTTCGAGCAATACAGTGTACGCATATTATTACAATCTACCTTCCTCGGGTTTAAAGTATCTTCAATATGGACTTCATTTAATCGGCAAAAAATGTATATAAATTTGCTCCAAATATAATGAATGTGAATATGGACGACTCTTGTTTTGTCTTCTCGAAAGGGCTGTTGAAAGTTTGTCTAAGCTCCAAGGTAATTGCAAGCCTTCTACAAATAATGATATGTACTATGAAATACTTTAAGCATTCGCCGAACTGTAGCCACGATTAAAGTTGAAAAAATATTTCATATGAAATATTACGTGTGAACTACAGCGAACCGACCATTAGCTCTGTACCAATGGCCAAAGATAATTCAGAAGCGATGCGAAGCCAATATTTTATGAATGCAGAACAACGCCACAGTCTTATAAATAAAATAATCACTTTATTACGGTTTGTATAAAAAGTATCGGTTACAATTTTTCCTTGCGTGTTCGTCAAATGCTGAATTCAGACCGCCGGTTAAGTGTGCGCATGATCGCAGATCGCGTTGGAAATGATAAGATGACAGTTCATACCATTGTTATTTAAAACTTGCGATGCCAAAGATCTGCACTTAATACGTCCCAAAGATCTTGACGGAAAAACAAAGATGCTTTGGGAGACTTTCTGCAATGGCATCGTGACGATTCCCCAATCCCTTTACAATGCCGATTTGGCAGCTACTTCCAAAAGTGAAATCCTCCTTCAACAGACACCCCAATGGGCTGCGTTTCACGCTTCTAGGATAAGATTCTTTGACGGCATCTTTCCGGCTTATCCCGGATAAGGTAATATTTTACTTTCGTGATCTGCTCAAAAACCGCCTTCCCCATATGTCCTGTGTTCGCCTTTTGTGTGTTTTCCTATCCCCTTTCCTTATACCTATTTCGGTTTGAATGAATATTTGTGCGCCGTATGGCGGGATTTTCAAGTTTGAATATGTGTATATATATATATATATATATATACACATATTCAAACTTGAAAATCTTGTAAAATAAAAAGTATTAATAAAAGTAAAATAAAAAGATATTATTGTGAGTGTTCTTTTTATGTGTTCTCGTGCTGTGTGTTACTAAGTTATATATATATATATATATATATATATATATATATATATATATATATATATATATATATATCACTTAGACAGTAACACACAGCACGAGAACACATAAAAAGAACACTCACAATAATATCTTGATAATTTCGACGGACTCGAGCTCCGTCTTCTTCGGAAGATAAGATATGACTGAGGAAAAGGTTACGCAGTGCAGAGAGAGTAGGGGACGAAGGAGAGGGGAAAAACAGGTAGTGGGGGAGGGGTGAAGGAGGGGTATGTGGAGGGGGAGAAAGCGGAGCGGAGAACAGGTGGTGGGAGAGGGGTGAAGGAGGAGGTTATGGAGGGGGAAAGGGAGGCTAGAGGGGAGCGGAGATGGAATAAGGAGGATGCGGAAATAGTAACAAGCGACACAGAAAACTGACAATTCATCCACAGATACCATAACACCCATGACCAAGGCATCAACTCACCAAGTCATCATAAGGGCTTGACAAGGCAAAACCCTGGACAAGGATGACAAAATGTATGCGGATGAATAAATTGTCCCACCACCTCGCAAGAAACAAATCCACCTCCATCCACCCCAGCCCCCCCCCATTTAGTGATGGGATGGAGATGCACGACCGGAAAATAAAACAATTCGTTCCCCCACACATACACGTACTACAACATCCAAAAAACAAGTTTCAACTCACAAAATCGTCATCAGGACTTTGCGAGTCGAAATCCAGACCACGAACAACAAAATGCATGTGGATAAACAAATTATCTTTCTTTTCGATATGATTCAATTCTACATGTTTCCACTTCCAACCATTCTTATTAGTGCTGTTGAGTACCGGATGTTATTAGGCCTTAAAATGCCATATGTATGCCTTTTTTAGAGTTTTTAATTCTATAGGGTTATCAAATGGGAGAAGTCTCGCTGGAACAGAAATACTGTAGCGCTGATTGAAGGGGGTGTTATGATGGGATGCATATTTTGGGATGGGGAGACCCGAAAACGGGGAAGAGGGTGATGAGGCGCGATGGTTATTTATCATGAGGTTCAGGGGTGTGAAACATTGGCCTGTGTACAAGCCGGGAAGATTTTACCGACCAGAATACTATAGAGAAAATTCTTAAATGTACAGGAGTAGGGGAATGACGGGAGAGAGTTAAAAGGTGCGATGGAAAGGGGTGGTGAAAATTGGATAAGTTTTGCATCTTGCTCACAAGCATGGAGTGGGTACGACTCTGGGGGTGGAAGGGGGTTTTGAGAATCCTTGGTGGATTTAAAGAGATCTGTTAGGTTGGCGGGCTGTTTAAAGGTGACAGAAGAGCATTTGGGAGGAAGGTCGGAGGAAGTGTTGTGATTTGTGAGGATTGAGAAAAGGTCTTTGAGGATAAATTTGAGGGACTGAATGCCAGCGAATTAGGTAGTACAGGTTGAGAGAGGGTGGGAGTCCGTGGTTGGGGGAGGCTTGGGAATGTAGGAATGTTTGAGGATATTTTTAGTGAGGAGATAATCGGGTGTCCTCATTGGAGGAGGGAGTGGTGGAGGTTGTTGAGGCATTTGTTAAGGGATTCGTGATGGTTGGAAATACGGTATCCGCGGTTAAAGAGGGAGTAAGGGAGGGAGCGCTTGGTATGGGAGGAGTAGCAACTATTGTAATTGAGATATTGTTGTTTATTAGATTATTTTATGTGGACAGAGGTCAGGGATTAGTTATTCGTTAGGGAAATATTGACCTCAAGGAAGGTGATCTGCGAGGATGTAATGGTGGAGATAAAGAAGAGAGATGAGGAAGCACTGAGTCAGAAGATGAAGGAATTGAGGGGATATCTACTATGTGGCCAGAGTAGAAATATGTCAAAAATATATCGGAGCCACAGGAAGGGTTATAGAGAATAATTGGAAAGGTAATTCTGAAGGGCTAAATCTACTTTCCCTAGTACAACCCAAAATTTGGATTTAAAAGTTATTGTTGAAAGAAAAAGGATTACGGGTGGGATTGAAATTAGACAGATCAATGAGAAATTTGGTGCTGGGGATGTGAGGGGTAGGGCGTTTGGAGAGGAAGTGGCGTAGGAAGAAAGGCACTCTTGGTGAGGAATTGAAGAGTATCAGAATGTGACATCGATTGTGGCCATAGTATATTTGAGTGTCATGAGGGAGGGAAGTACAGTGGAACAGTCCGAGGGAGTGGTATGTATCTTTTACATAGAAGGTTAGGGGAATAACTAAATGTTGGAGGTCGGAGTCCACGAAGGCGGAAATTCTTTCAGTCTGAGAGTTACAGTAGGAGACTATAGGGCGACCTAGGTTGGTAGATTTAATGATCCTGGGAAGGATATAGCAGAGGGGGGTGCATGGTTGGGAAGGGGAAAAGAAGGGATATGTCATTGGGAGAAAGATTTTCATTAGGACCGTTGTCTCGGAGAAAAACGATTATTTCCTCTTGGGATGCGGGGTTATGATAAGCTGGAATATGTTAATAAGAAGAAGTGTCAGAGAGTAATTTCTCAGCTTCTTGTAGGTAATCTGCTGTTTTTACGACTGTCACTGTCGAAACTTTCCCGACGGAAGTGATGACTAGGTTGGGATTTTTAACTCAGCTACTTTTGCTAAGGAGAGGTTAGGATTCGGGTTAAGAGAGTTAAGGAAAGAAGGACTAGGTATATGTATTGGACAGGAGAAGATTGATAGAGAATTTGACAGGATGATTTGGAGGGAGAGGTTTTGGTTCTACCCTGTAGTAAGAATTCAACTACCCTGAATGATCAGCAAATTTCACTTCTGGGAAAAGGACTCTCATTCTCCTCAACCCCCAAAGTCCATTACGTGACCATACTGTCAGGCACCATAAATTTTGCTAGAAACCTAAGATGGCGATATTTCTGGGCGTTGCAACCAGTCACTCTTCAATCCGACGCACCCATACACAGCGCCCTTACTAAGTTTCAGCCACCTTATCTTCATCTCTATCCGACTCGAATATTACTTTCCTAGGTATCACCGTCCTAGATTCATCTCCGGAAAAATATGTTTAACATCTAAGTCCACAGTAAACCGACCAGCAATCAGAAATACCTCCATTTAAATAGCTGCCATCCATCACGCAAAAAATGCTCCATTCTCTTCTCACTCTCAGTCCGTGGCTTTCGTCTCTGCTACAACACCCTCTTCCAACAGAGATACAAAGACAAGCTACATGACTATCTCAGAAAATCTAGATTCGTTGAAAACCTATTAAATAGTAAAATTCTCAATCCGTCAACCCAATACATCCATCTCTCAGGCCAAACCACAAAAAATGCCCTCACCTTATCACAACTTTCTTCCCCGGAACTCACAAAATTAAACATTATAGGAAATTCTTTCTAATTATTAATAACGGTCACTCTACATCAGTTTTATTCCCTCATTGTGCTTCCGTTCTTTTCAATTGCTCGTCGAACTTACGAGACATCTTCAAGTGGACAAAACTATCAACGAGCACACCTATCTCTACCCCGCCCGTATTCGCGCCACGCAACCGCCAAATGTAAATGCAGCCATATACTATGACCCTCCACCTCCCTTGCTACCAACTCCCAAACCGACGCCACCTGTACCTCAAAAAACATCATGCACCGCCTCTCCTGTAACTTCTGCCCTGCCTTCTACGTGGGCGAATGCACGACTATCCTTTTCGTATGAATGAATTACCACCGCTATACCACCAAATCTCCCGCCTTCCTTAATTATCCCATCCCTACTCACACTACTTCCCAAAACCAATCGTCTGATGAATACTTCTCTCTTAGGGTGATTAAAACCCTTACCAAAGCTGCAAGTAGCTTAGAGGTGTTGGATTAAAGAGTTCTTGTCAAATCGACAACAAATAGTAGTCATCGATGGGTTGTGCTCAACGGAAAGGGAAATAATATAACTTAGGGCGTCCCCCAGGGAAGTGTATTAGGGCCTCTTCTGTTCTTAATATACATTAACGACTTAAGCGCACACGTTAGTAGCAATCTCAGGTTATTTGCCAATGACACAGTGGTATACAGGGAAATAAGGAGCCAACTAGATCGCGAGCTACTCTCCAGAGACATAAGACACAATCTCGGATTGGTCCAAGAAATGGGGATTAATATTTCTTAACATAAGCAAATGCACAATTTTGAAATTTTGGAACAAAGGATGTGGTGAACAGGGCATGAATTACGACACACAGGGTACAGTGCTAACTACAACCAATAAAGTAAAGTTAAGTTTTGGGGTAGTTCTCATACCACACCTTTCATGGGGAGCATATATTAGAAAAATATGCGAATCCGCTTTGTGGAAATTGGGCTTCATTAAACGGTGGTGGAGAAATGTAATGAGAAAATTAAAGAGGTGTTATTTTGCACTGGTTAGACCTTATTTGGAATAAGCCGCAAGTATTTTGGATCCTTGGCAGAAAATCTGGCAAAAAGAATTAGATAAAGTCCAGGGAAAATACGCCAGATTCGTTACAAATTGTTATTTTAAGAACACAGGTGTGACAGGTCTCTTAGGGTATTCATGCTGGTAGTCACTTGTAATACAAAGAGAACATGCGAAACTTGGAATTTTAGAAAGGTTCAGAACAAACGAGTTTAACGATGGCACTTACGGAATTATATTCGTCCCACACTACTTATGTAGATCAGACCACATAGATAAAATGCGGGAGATAGATTCCAATACAGATAGATACTAATACTAATTCTCTCCCCGAACAATCAGAAATCATAACAGTAAGAAACCGAAGTCCCTCTAGAAATATTAAAAACATTTAAGTTACAAGTCGGAACAAAATAAAAAATTCAAAGATATTAGGTTTAAATGAAGGTGCATGTTTTTGTTTGTTGGTAGTTTGTGGGTTTTCATGTGTGTGGGGTGTAAGGTTTTTGCATGAATGCTTGCCGGGTTTGGTTTGTGATCTATTTTTGGCGTCTGCTTGCGGTTTTTTTCTTTATAAATTACGGGTGATGCCCTAACACCCCCCGCCACACGCCCGCGGCGGTTTGCGCGGTATTGAGTAGATGTAGAGGAGAGAACCCGCGAGATGGCGCATAGCTGGGTGCTCCAGTCATTTAAATCTCCCGGCTGAACGAAGCCCACTAAATGCGTGCAATAGCTACCTATATATTACCTACCACCCCTTTTTCCGTTTCATTTTGGTCCCTTACCTCTCCTCCCCTACCCTTCCCCCGCAGATGTATTGTCCATTCTTCCCCAAAACGTCATTCTGATGACGACGGTCGTGCCGTCGAAACGTCAAAACTACATATGTGAGTGACCTTTGTGTTTCTATGTATTGAAAATCGAAATATATATATATATATATAAATTCACTGATAGTCATAACAAACACAGAAACCAAAACACAAAAGTGTTCTGTTCCTAATTCCTCTTGAGAAAGGTGGTTGGACCACCGAAAATTCGAGAACCAGTGAGTTTTTCCTCTTTTGTGTTTTAGTTTCTGTGTTTGTTATGACTATCAGTGAATTTACATTACACGTTTGTGGGTTTTCCAAAAAAGTGTATATATATATATATATATATATATATATATATATATATATATATATATATATATATACACACACACACATCCATATTCTCTATAGTTCCCATCATTAAATTTTTGGGAATGATTGATGATAATTGAGGTGGTTTCCCGTTACCTTCCTCAATAGTGTTTTTAACGTGACCGCCTCACTGAGTAACAGACGCTGCGTGGACTACCATTCGTCTGGCTCCTAACCATCGACCTATCTGGCATGGGTGACCCTACCAGGAGAAATTATTATTGCTCTCGCCAGCACAGCTCTATGGGTCATCAGAACGCACAAGCCCTTCCACCACGAAAAGGTTTTAGTCCATTATAGAAACACTGTATGGTAAAGAACTTAGGCCGACAAGGTTAGACATAGAAAAGGAATTTTGAGAGATCAGTGTTAATTCCTATTCCAAAAAGGCAAAGGCTACATCATGTGAGGATTACAGAACAATAAGTTTGATATCAACAAAAGGATAGAGAGTAAGGCAAATGATTACTTAGGGGATGATCAGTTTGGCTTTAGGAAAGGAAGAGGTACGTGTGATGCCATTGCAGTAATGAGATCACTAGTCGAGAGGAATATAGAATACAATCAGGACGTTTTTGCCTGTTTTGTAGATTTCGAAAAAGCGTTTGATAGAGTGAAGTGGGAAAAATTAATGCGTGTATTTCAGAAAATAGGAATGGATTGGAGGGACTGGAGACTGATCCACAACCTGTACATGTCTCAGACTGCTCAGGTGCGAGTGGGGAACGGAGAGTCCGGATGGGCAGTGTTAGGAAGAGGTGTAAGGCAGGGTTGCCCATTGTCCCCGGTGCTGTTCAACGTATATGTAGAGGAAATGATTAAACAGGGATGCGAAGAACTGGAGGTAGTAATGAAAGCCGGAGGGGAATTCGTAAAATCGATTAGGTTTGCGGATGACCAAGCATTAGTGGCTTAGTCAGCCAAGGGGTTTGTAAGCATTGCTGAGTGAGTTAGAGGTTCAGTGCAATAGATATGGGATGAGAATCAATATTAATAAAACAAAGGTTATCCGATTTTCCAGGAAGAAGAAGGCTAAGCTAAATATTAAAATAGGCGGGGAAAAAATAGAGCAGGTAGAACAGTTTACATATCTCGGAAGTGTTCTGGACCAACATGGTCAAAGTGGTAGGGACGTAAGGAGAAGAATTACCCTAGACAAGGAGGCTTTCTCAAGGGGGAGGGAGTTAATGACGGAGACGTTGGGTAGGGATGTTAAGACAAGACTCGTAAAAACTCTGATTTGAAGCGTAGCTATGTACGGCGCGAAAACGTGGTCGCTGAAGCAGAAGGATAGACGTAGATTTGAGGCTTTTGAAATGTGGGTGTGGAGAAGAATGGAGATGGTGAAATGGACCGAAAGGAAAAGAAATGATGAAGTCCTGGAGATGGTGGGTGAGGAGAGGGGTTTGTTGAGAGAAATCTTATGCAGGCAGGAAAAATGGATGAAGGGCGTATTGAGGGGCAGTGGAATGTTGAAGAATGTAACAGAGGGGAGAATATTTGGCAAGCGAGGAAAGGGCAGGAACAGGATAGAGATGTTGGACGGGATGAAGGGAGTAAGGATGTACACAGAGGTGAAGAGGGACCTGATGTAGATTAGGTTGCTGGATTGGGTTTTATTTGTAGTTACAAAATGTTCATTTGATGGTTGTGTCCATCCATAAACTTACCTTAACCGGTAGATTACCTAATAATAATATATAGTATATATTTATAAACACAAATATGTGGATATAATATTAGATTTGCCTAAAAGGGAAACGCGGAATTTATTAGTGAAGGACTGCCATGCACTAGGAACCTGAGCAATTTTTCTTATGGTTTTCTTTAGAAGTCTGTTTTAATTTTCAGTTAGTTTAGTATACATCGTCATTCTTAGATTCTTACATTCTCATTATATTTAGCATATAATTATTTTGTCCTAAATAATTAATCTTTTGACTTACATATATCTTAATTTACATTTTATCCCTATCTTGAGCTGTGCTCTAATGACAAGACCTCACGATAATGGATAAGTGTCTTCCTGCTACCTAAGGTGCAATTCTTTGTTAAATGATATATGTAATAGCATGGGCGTAGAATGAAAGAAGGTGTATATGTATTTGCTTGCGTGAAAAATGATAGAATTTTTGCGTGAAGGTTTGCATCACTGTGGGTTGGTTTGCATGTAGGTGTTGGTTTTGAATGCGGTTTTTCCCCTATTTGGGGTGTTGACCTAACACCCCCCGTCACACACCCTTGCGGCGGCTTGCGGGGTATTATGTATATGTACTTCGAGATGTCCATTCGTACTGCAGGAAGCTTGAGTTTCCGGCTCGGTGTCACATTTCCCAGAATAACGCTGGTTACGGTTACATTTCTTCATGGCACGCTGCAAGGTACCACTAGGGAGTTTGGCAAAGGACAATTGAACATCAGTAATGCAGTAAAAAATTAACATTGGATAAACCTCTAGCTTCTGACGAATTTATGAAACATTTAAAATAATGAACATAACATTAACTACTACTAACGGTATACACACTACGATATTAAATTTGAACTACCTTTTTATGCTTGCAAGACGTTTTTCTAGTAATAGGAAGATTAGTAAAATGGCAGATAAAATAATTGTAATTTATTCGGCACCTTAGCATAGAAATACAACTTTATTATCCATTAGCATGGTCGGATACAGCTTATTTTGATTCCTTACTGTTCACGGGAAAAATGATATCTTGAATGTGTTTTTTGTACATTCATTAAACCTTGTTTTACTAGCCTGATAAAAACTATTGGTTCCTAATTTTGAGCCACTTTTACTTCAGTTCGATTTTTATATAAGGCTGCGGGAACTTGGTCAACGTAAAATACATTTTATTTTTTCCGAGAGTACGTACAGGACTGAAGTGTAAAAAAGCTAATACTAAGTTTGTATTTTTTGCAGTTTGAGTAAGGAAATTCTCGATGTGGCTTAAATGGTTAATAACAATTTTAGGAACACACGAATGTGCAATATTTTAGCAAAAACCTGATTTTCGTGAAAAGGCAGTATCGTAATTCTCAGTGATCATTTAACTGATCCTCATGTCACAATTTTACCGGTGCAGATTTCGCCATATAAAACCCAAGAAAATTTGGTCTCGTAATACGAAGTCTGAAGCTCCCTAGTTTGATATAAGTTTCAAACCCGAGGACAGAACTTGCTCTGCTAAATATCGCTCGAATGAAACCTTTCTCCACCGTGTTCCACTCAACTTTCCGTCCGCCCCCGCACCATCCAGAATGCGGAAATTCTGCCTTTCAAAACTTGTTCCTTCTTTTTTTTCCCCCATATCCATCTGTCTCCTCGACTTCAATCCTTCGATCGATATACTACATCAATCGATTTTCCTCTTCCCCAAGCCCTTCATGCCTCGCAAAGCGGCTATTGCATCTCCTCCCCCCCATTCCCCCGTCCACGAATCCTCCCTCCCACTTTGATGAGAGCTGAGAGATGAGATTGGAGCGGTGGGAGGAGGAGAGATAGTGTGCGGGAAAGGCAGGGGGACGCAAGCGTCAGAAAAATCTGCGTTATCCTTTCGCATTCAAAGAGAAAATGCTTCCCTTTCTCGATGGCATGCCTCGCTCACGTGCTGCGGAAAATGAATGGAAGACAGAGACGGCGCCGAAGGACTCCGAAGATAAAGTGTGGAATGAACGAATGTGGATGCGGAAGGAGGTCGAGAGGACTCCGTGGATGTACTAAAACGGAGACACATCAGCAGAGACGGTAGTGAAGGGGGTTGGGTGAAGGTGCACTTTGCTGGTCAAACGATAAAAGGTACGTTATTACAAAGACAAGAATGAAAGGGTGACATTTTCAGAGAGAGGAAGTTTAGAGAAATGTGAGTGAATTCATGGGCAGATGATTTGCCTTGTGAAACATAATAAAACAGAGAATATTTCATCTGAAAATGATTTTGGAACACATTTGACACGAAATCAGATATTTTACTATTACTCAAAAATCTTTACTAATAATTTATTCGTGTTATCTCCCGTAGAAATTCATAATTTTCACTGTTTATAAATTATATATTCTGTATACTACGTTTGCTGTTTTTTGCCACGTGTTAATGTATTTCAGTATGAATTAGATAATTCATTATTATAAATTATTTCCTTCATTCGTTTATTTGAATAAATAAGCAGAAAACTAGGTAACAAGTTAATCACAATATAGAAGTAATAGCAATTCTGCATTTGTAATGAAATGAACGTCAAGAGAAAACCTTATTCAGGCCTATTTCGCCTATTGGAGGAGCACGTTTTTGTTGCGGGATCTTTTGAAGTCCACCTAGAAAAAACTCCCTCTTGCGACAAGCAGTCAGCGTTGAGTTTATCCACCACTCGCCATTATTAAATATGAAGAGAGATATCTGGGTTGAGCTCGAAGAAGAAACTCTTTGCTTATTACTCCAATCGAGAAATTGATGGGCAGACCGGGAAAAGAAATCTCTCCTCCGACAATTTTTTCTGTAAACGTCCCCCTTCCTACCATGCACTAACAATTAGAAATCCTTTATGTGATCTTAAATATTCCAATAATAATCTGTGGAGTTTCACCTGAAATTACAAAGCGTTTTGAAGCACTAACTTCAACACATCTTAATAACGGCTACTAATTGTCTTTCAAAGACTTCTACTCAATATTTACATCGTTTTTTAAACTCGAGAGTTAAAGATGCTTGTTTATTGAAGCGATATTTTTATAATAATAATAATAATAATATTTTATTCATTTTGAGAAAATGAATAAAATATTATTCAAGTACAACCGTATAAAATGTCGTAAATATGAATATGATTTTGTAAACATAAGTTCTCAAATGTGATGAAGATTGTCACAGAAGAATTCATCAAATGAGTAAGGTGGGTTCGCAAGTAACCAAGTATACGTGTACCCTATTCCTGAAACTCTAGATACAGTCCAATTTTAACAGAGTAGGCAGATATTTATAAAGTCGTATGTCCATATTATGACATATTTTGCAAGATGACAACTTACAATAAGTAGTACTTAGATTCGCTTTACCTCTTGTGGTTTAGTTATGGATATTAGATCTTAATTGGTTAAGTTTCTAGATTAACTATCAATGAATCAGAGCCTTAAAGATATTTGTAGATTTAACAGATCGAAAGCCATAGGGTCATTTAGAAAACAAATTCGGTCTTTCATTAGAGCATCAAACATTTATCAAAAACGGGGACTATGAAAATGGGGCAGCAGTTAGCTAAATAATCTTTATCACCTCTCTTATAGACAGATACTGTTTTAGAAGATTTTAGAGCTGTTGGAAAATCTGAATCAAAAATATGTTAAGTAACATAGCTAATCGTTCTGCACTGAGTACAATAATTTCCTTGATAAGGGAATTAGACCATAAATATAGAGAAAAATTACATTTGACAACTGCTTTGCAGTCATTGTTGCAAAAGCAATATATATACATGCCTGTATCTATATATTTATATATATATATATATGTATATATGTATATATATAATATATAAAGTACTAAAAATAAAAAATACACATGTATAATAGTATTGATAAATTTATCCTAGCGAGAAAAAATATAAAACTGAAGAATGCTCGGAAAACGGTGTTATACTGACAGCAGTCGCACTGGCCTTCTTGTCTTTTTTATTCTTACTCTAGCACTATTTTACCTCATTTTAAGAAGTTAACATAGCTATTTTTCAAGCCTACTTGTTTTTTCGTGCATTGTAGAGAAAGAATGTTTTTAATGGTAACGTGCAATCAATTTCAAGGTGAAGTCATTTGCTTTTTCTTCGACATTTGTGTTAAAGTTTAATTCAGGCTCTCAGGGACCGATTTCCATGTTTTACATTAACTATTGTGAATATTTTTATGTTTATGAATAAAAATCAACACATGTAATAGTAAAAAAGATTGAAAAGATTAAAAGTAAACCACCTTCTAAAACCTTGTCTCCCTCAGAAAACAGACTAGACTTTTACTTCAGCAATAAAATCTGTTTCTCCTTGGTAGATATTTTCTAAGCTCTAAAGCACCTATATTTCGGTGTAATTACTACTTACTTCAGTTTAAGTAATTTCATAAGTATTAAGGTAGGAATAGTTTTTGATAGAAAAATTCCCATTGAGGTGCCTACAGTATCGCAATATTAATGTCATAGTTCAAAAAGGGAAGCTTAAAACTGAATTAGTAATGCTTAACAAATAATTTTCAAGATATTAATTGTACATTTTTCATTCTTACGAAGAAAGTTACGGTGTTGAATTTATGCAAAGTATTCAATACTAAACGGTGTACACTTACATGCAAGTAGAAAAGTCAAATATTACTTTAAACTATTCTAACTCTCTGAAAAAAAATTGCGCTCTTTTTAATTCAATGACTCAAATAGGATATTTGATCTGTGCATGACTCAGGAATATGTAAACAATTTAACAAGGAATATTCTTTTATCTTAAATTAATAACATACCGTAGTACATATATAACTATAATATTGAAAAAAATTAGATTACGTAATAAGAACCCTTACCAATTTTTTTCTTTTAAACCTTAGCTTTGTTACTGGCATTTCAATAAAACTAGCACAAAATGAAGAAAGCCAATTTAAATTCCTAAGTAGACTATGGCACGTCATAAGTGAGTGAATTAATATCATTAAGATTGTAGAACAAGGAAACGTTACGGCTACTCCGTATTCGAGAGCACATTGTTTTTGAGATATGTCTTTTAATGGCCCTTCCGCTATTTTGAATTCACGATTAGGTAACAAAACAACATGAAAAGTGTATGATAAAACGATTAGATTTTACTGAAATGTTTATACGTTGGAACGGCTGAATTTGTTAGTACACTAGAATATAACAGTGACTGCAAGATCCTTTTACAGCATCCTCATGATCGAAAACAACATTATGATTTACAAATGTTATGCAAAATTAATTTTGCATGATGATGTTAATTTAGTTTTATGAATTGATATTTATTTTTCAATTTAAGAAATCCGCGTTTCATAGACTTACATCTTTCAATGTTTTTCAGATTAAACAATTTGAGGACCGCAGAATCTGAGAATAACGGAATTTTGAAAAATATTTTGGGCACAAATTGCAGCGCATTGTCATTTTAACTCATCAAAATTGAAATTTAATTCAGTCTATTCTGGTTTAGAACAGCAATCTGTAAATGGCCAGAGGACAATTATGCAATATTTGGCACACAATCGATTAATACTGAAACTCGTATGAACACCAATGAAAAATACTGTTGACAAATTCTGACCGTGAAATGTGTATTTAAAGTCATATTCCCTTTCAGTAAACAGGTCTTACGTATCCCTTGCATCTAAAGTTGCAGCAATATTTGCTCTTTCATCTGCAGAAGTTATATCATGATGCTCAAAACTCATCACTCTTTGCCTTGTCGTTCTTAGTTAATGTCTGTGTTATATTTTCTGCGTTTACTTGTGTGACTTCAAATTCCATTTATTGGCTATAAACTCGACTGTGGGTATGTATACTATTTATTTACCCAAATATATAATATATTCCATATTTATAATACCTTGGTATAATTCCAAATACCGACAATGTCGTCGGATTGCAATGTTCACACCTATCTCCACCAAAACCTTGGCGGTTAGCTGAAGTTTTTCTTCCCAACGGAATCAACGGCAATACGACACATTTTCTTAGCGATTTATTGGTTTTATTATTATGTGCATACACAATAAAACCAATGAAAAGTGCCTACATTATTATTCATTATAATTTAACCCCTCTTGCGTAAGTCTGAGAGAATCATGGCTATTATGTATACGCGTTCAAAAAACCGAACCAATCGACTTATTCCGACATCTTGGTTTGGGTCAAGGATTCCTCGATCTGTGGTACCCTCGGCTAGGCTCCTTTTCGGAAGGCCGTTGCAGGGAATGGATGACGGTTTGCGGAGAAAGAGTATCGCCTGAGAACATCGCGGAGGGTCGACCCGACAATTGAAGCAGAGCCGAGATGTAGAGGGATCCCTCTAGGAAGGTCTTGGAATACGTACTGTCCTTTCTCTTTCATTGCCCACGGTAAAAAAAAAATCTTGAAAACCTCCCCTCAAAACAGCAGGAAGTGAACGGAGGTGGCCTTCCAGCCTCCCTCCAGCTCGCCCCGAGAGGCTTTTCATACCTTTCAACCGGTCCTTCTCCCTCTTCCTCTCTTTCCTCTCAAAACTCTCCTCTCCTCCCATCCCACCGACTACTACACCCTCGTTTCGCATTCAACACTCCCCTTCCCGCGCAAAAAGGCGACCCTGTCCCCCACTTCTCCCCCCTCGCCTCCCCCTTCCACTCGCCCTTTGCCCAAGCAGGCGACCCTTTTGTTCCTGACTTGGTTTCCAAAACGAAATACACAGAGGGTAGAGGAGGCAAGAAGGGGAAAATACGGTTCAGCTGGGAGGGTGGGGCTGTTTTGTATTCGGAAATGTGTGTGTTCACACGTGTGTTTCCACGCGTGGCTGTGTGTGACTGAAGGTGTGTATTCGTGAGAGAGTATGTGTGTGGTGTGTGTGTATGCGTTCCTTTGAGAGAGGGCGGGGATATGATTATTTCTTTTGGATAATGGGTTTGGGACGACGCTTGTTTAACCTGGAGGATTCAAATAAACCAACACGCACGCACTCGCAAACTCACGCACACAATTTTTTAATGAGGCTACGCAAAAATGCTAAAGGATGCTTTTTATGATTGGAGAGAGCACTGCATCCACGGCACTCGTTTCTTCGTTTCTCCAATTGATTCGCTCTCGGCGTTTCCCACGAGGGAGGCGGCTTTCGGTAGGGTTGGTTGGTTTTTGCACTCCTCTCTGGACTTCAAGCGGATTCCTGAATCGGCAAAAGTGCGAGTCGCAAGTAAATAAAAAGGAGGAGCATCTCCTCCAATTATTATGCTCTCTGAGTCCATTTTGACTCCCACAGGGACATTTTCCTTTCTCGCGGGCAGATTTCCTTAACTCTGCTACCGTACCCAGAGAACGGGGAGGCTTCCCTGACTGCATTGCTGTTCGCGGAAGTCTGTCAACTCAATCTCGAACTACCCTTGCGACTATAGTTTCAGACTCAACTTTGTGGAAATTCATGTAACTAGTTGTACGAGAATAGAGAACAGTGGATGTATACATTGTGTTATTAATTAAATCACCCTTGCGACGCCCAATCAAGGCCAAACCGATTGCCTGCCAAGGATTTTTACATTCAGTTTAAAAAATCTGTGTATCTTTAAAGTCCGGTAAAACTACTTCCAATATATACATAAAAAACAATGGTAAAAATATTCTACTATAAAATATATATTGATGTCTTCCATGCCATCAAAAATAAGAAAAAAATCAGCACAATCACAACTTGCCCTTTTTGTTCATGATATTCAAATTTCGGGAGAGAGCAACGTTCCAGTGGACGAGATTTTCTAAATCTTAAAATATTCTTCGACGAAGTACCTCATGGTAAACTACTCGCAAACCTAGAAGCATTTGGCAAAGATAAAAATATCCGGGGTTGGATGAAAAACTTTTTGAATGGTTGGGTAAAAATAGTAGTGATAGATAGAGTTACCTCAAATGCAGTAGCAGTTACTTCAGGTGTTCCCCAGGGAAGTGCCATAAGACCTCTTTTGTTCCTACTTTGCTTTAACGGCATTGACTCCGTAGTCACGAGTAAGATACGTTTATTTGCCGACGAAGCAGTGGTTTAACGTGATATCCATGATCCTAAGGACACAGCAGATTTGTCAGATGACCTTAATGCTTTACAAGAGTGGTGCGACACTTAGCAATCAGAATTTCACTTAAAAAAGTGCGTAGTGGTATATTATTGGAAAAAGAGCAATGCCCTCCCGAACACCGCCTGCATCGGGAACACCGAAATAGAATGTATGGACTCGATTAAATATCTAAGCGTTACCCTCAATCGCGATCTCTCCCGTATCGAACACATACGGGGAATATGTAGACAAGCTAATGAAAAATTAGGATTTATTAGGAAAGTACTACATAAATGTAATAAAAATGTCAAAAAGAAATCTTATCTGTCGTTGGTTAGGCCTCATTTTGAATATCCTTCAAGAATATGGGATGCTCACGCCGTTGAATTAATTGCCGAAATGGATTGCGTGCAGCGTAGAGGAGCTAGATTTGTAAAATATTGTTATGATAAGCTTAGTAACGTATCAAAAATATTGGAGCAGCTAGGCTGGGAATCACTCACGGAGCGAAGGTTACATTACATATTGAAGCTCTTGCATAAATTGGAAG
Organism: Hetaerina titia; assembly: GCA_037158775.1. Classification (NCBI taxonomy): domain Eukaryota; kingdom Metazoa; phylum Arthropoda; class Insecta; order Odonata; family Calopterygidae; genus Hetaerina; species Hetaerina titia. Next base: position 102,402,197 of record CM073770.1, on the reverse strand, counting down.
GAGGTCTCTTTAGCAGTGCTGTTGAAAATGTATTATTACCCCCATCGTACTACGGTAGGATTAAGGGTAGAATAGATAAATTTAAGATTTCATTGCTTCCACGAACAAAAGGGGATCATAATAACGTTGTTCGACCGCAGTAGGGTCATGTTCGGGTAAAATTATTCGGGTGTGTGTGTGTGTGTTCACCTCCTGCCACACACCCTGGCAGTGTCTTGCAGGAAAAATATACGTATTACATATATTTTTTTTCTCTCCATATACTGTATGTATAAAACAAAAGTGGACGTATCATTTGTAACTCACTAAATATTCACACAACTAAGCATTTGCAGGAGCAGCTTGGAACGCATTATTAGAGGTAGTTGAGTTAATCTACCAGTTAGTCTTTTGAAGAAACAGCAATTTCAAAACACCTCCATGCCTTTCTTTCTAAGGCACTGAGCACCGTCATACCCGAGGCTACATTGAATCATCATGTGATGATTTAATGTGTTTTTCAGTTCCGCTTACTTTCACCCTTCTTTCATTCTTTCCATCATGCTTCACATTTGCCTCTCTTTATTTCAATTATATGACCTATTCTTCCCTATCACATTTCCTAACATTCCATAATGTCAGGCATACGCTTTTCCTGTCCTCTTGGAAATCCAAAATAATGTCGGGTTGGATAAAATAATGACCTCACACTAGCCTACTTAGCATTAAACAGTTGTTTCCATGATGCTGCCGTTTTCAATTTTTATGCCCTATTTAGTTATAAGAAAATGGCATTGTAATTCTATTTTTTTGCAGTGGATTTCCCATTACAACATCTCCCCTAAGATATAAGATGGGGCTAGCAATACATGACCAAAAAGACATCTCAGTCAGAATTTAGTATGTTTAATAGGGATATTAGCCATTGATTCTAGAGTGTTCTTCAGCCTAGTTCTTCTAATAATTTTGTCTATATTTATATATTTTTATTTATATATATATATATATATAAAATATTTTTATACATATTTATATTTTTATATAAATATGTATAAAAATATATATGTATATACATATGTATAAAAATATATTTATATGTATAATATATATATGTGTGTAACATGACAAAAAGAATAACACAAAAGTTTATTTTTCTCCAAGAAAGGTTGTGTGTAAGAGAAAAAACTAGCAATTCTATTGAGCATACATAATATTCATTGCACAGCTACACAAAAGGATGGGTAAGAGGAGAAAAGAAGGATAAGAAAATTTTCGAATTTAAATAGGAAGCATAATGCTGATATTAGGATGAATATGAAAGAGTTAGTTGGGCACAACAAACGAGCATATTGCAGAATGTAAATGTAGGCTGAAGAGTCAGACGACCTGTTCGAAGCATCTAAATATCTCTGATTGCATATGTGAAGATATTAAAGGAACAATCTGGACGGAATTGTTGGCCCAATGGGTAACTCGAATATTTCGTCATCCGCGCTTTTCAACCCACATGCTGAGGACATTTTAGTAGAGGCCAGGGATAAGGACTGAAACTCACGAATATTTCATATTTTCGAATAATCAGGCTAATGTAAACTAATCAGCCAAACGTAGCAATCATCGCTTTAGCACATTACAGAACCAGTGTGATGGACACAGGTGTTTATTAACAGTAAGAAGACGAGATTAGTCAGGATATTTGCGATATGCTATTACAATAATTCAAGTTGAAAACCATAATTCTGAGTAGGTCGAATTTTTTTCTCCTATTTACAAAGGGGTTTTATGAGATAGGAAAAACATCAGTGACCTTATAAGAATAATACCTCTTGAAAAGCAAGCTTTTTAATAAGGAGTAGGGAGCTGATCACGGGCACCTTAAGAAAAGGAGTAATAATAAGACTAGCAGACCGTAGTTAACTACGACGCCTAAGAAACTAGGTCGTTGAGGCAATAAGATGGCTGACGCATGGAAGCTTCGAATGGCGAGGATGTAGTAGAACGAAAAAGTAAAATGGACGAAGTAAATAAATCGAAGAAATAAGAGGGGAAAGGGAAGGCTGTTGGGCGTAACCCGAAGGAGGCAGAGAGATGTAGGAGACATCTATGTGTGATGGGGTGTTGAACGCCATAATAGATTGTAAAACTTAGGGAAAGTTAGTTATAGGGAGAAAAAGATAATCAAAATTTTGGGTTAAATAAGGGTGTCATAAACGTACACCCGAAAAAATTAGTTATTATATTATTTGATACGTGTTTTAAAAGGAATGTAGTGTCGTGTCAGGCTGGGCTTAAAGTGAAGAGGCCCGTAGTACCTAGGTAAATGAAGAACTTGCGCTAATGAGGTAGACCACTACTTAGAACTTTGTACACCAATAAAATTACAACACCTTAGCACCTAACAACGAGGCATACACTCCTGCTTGACACGCAAGGGATCTTTCTTCGTCTGCATCCACCTCCTCCCCCTCTCCTACAGTGTTTGACGCTCCCCCCCCCCCCCGACAACACAAATGATGACAACGAAGAATGATGGGAGAAAGATGGATGCTCTGCGTGAAGCCATCTGTCGCTAGCTGGGAGCATCACGACTTCTCATACGGGGATTGGAAACAAGGGAGAGGTGAGGGAGGGAAAGAGCGAAGGAAAGAGCGCCCATATATCTGCCCACGACCAGAACACACATATAGAGCATGCCCCATCGGCACTGACAACGATGTGAGTGGGAAACGCTAGCACCTGGAGACTTCAGAGTCCACCACATAGCGGGAAGGTTAATTTACAGATTTTATTTCAACAATGAGAGATAAACACGTACATGATGTATTCTGAAAGTATTGCAATTAAATTTCCCGCGCCTTTCCTATTGGTCGCAGTGGGATTAAATTACTTGAATAAGGTAGGAGTGACACTAAGCTTTGCCGCGAAACCGGTATCAGTTCTCTCCAAGCTGTGGAAGCGGTGTACGTCAGTTATTATAAAATTCTGCGCGCGGACCGTATCACGAAAAAATGTAGTCGATGATCGATCAACGTTACACGATTATTAATTTTGTGCTAAACTGAAAAAAAATCTCTTGAGAAGACTAACAAAATGATCCGTGAGGCTAACGGATCTGTCTCCTACTTACAAGTTTCGAGGAGGTTAAAGGTCTTTAAGGAGGGCCGGAAAACCCAAAAAGTCCCCCAAGCCTAAACAGGTTAGAACGAGCAAATCAAAAGTGAAAACAATGTTCATTGTCTTTGCCGACAGTATAGGCGTGGTCCATAAGGAGTTTATTTCTCAAGGACTGGCAGTTAACGTGGCCTACTACGTTGATGTACCGAAAGACTCCGAAAACTGGTCATCAGGACGAGAAAAGACATCTCCGCTACCTGACAACTCCATCACGACAACACGCTACGAGTCCTCGAATTCCTGGCCGAACAAAAGGTGCCAACACTGCCCCAGCCCCTCCTATGGTCTTAATGTCGCCCTAGCAGACTTCTTTTTGTTCCCTCGGATTAAGGCAGATCTGAAAGGAGCCCGTTTTTTGTCCATTGAAGTGATCCGATCAGCCGTGACGAAGACCTGGCGAGAGGTCCTCGAAGACGCCTTCCAGGGTCCGTACCGGTCAATACAGAATCGCTGGAAAAATTCCAAGGACAGTACTTTGAAAAATTTTAAGGGTTTGTCCAAATTTGTTCCATTAATTCCTTGAAAAAAATAATTGCATTACTTTCGGGACGCACCCTGTATGCTCTGGAGCCGACACATAAATGTTCCACACAAACCATAAGGGATCAAAATCATTACAGAAGAGAGCGGTTGAGATAATTTTTATCTTGGTGAAAGATGACTGTAGGGTCGTGGAACCTAATGGAACCTAGGTCGTGGAATGTGATGATAAGTGATTGTGGATCAGCCCCATGATTTCCTAGTTTACATTCATGATCATTATTAATTGTATTCTACCGGTCAAGGTAGGTTATTTTGGACAAAGGCTACACAACGGTACAATGGTATTTCCTCTTTCTCTCTCACAAAGCTCATACTAACCTAAACTCAATTAAGCAGTAAGGTCCTCTTTAATTCAGCATACTTCATTCCTCACTTCATTCTGTCCAAAATGTCTGACCTATTTCTGCCCGTTCCTCATTTGCCTTAAATCCTCCCCTCTACCACAGTCTTCAAAATCCCTTACCCGGGCAAAATTCTATGCATCCATCTTTCCTGCATCCTTTTGATTTCTCCCAACAATCATCTATCCTCCTCCTCAGTACCAAGCACTTCCTTGTTTGTTTCCCTTTCGGTCTATTCCACCTTTTCCATCCTTCTGCACACCCATATTTAACCAGACTCCAGACTACGCCTGTCATCTTGCTTCAATGGCCATATTTTCGCGCCGTGCATAACTGCGTTTCGTATTAAAGTTTTGACGAGCCTTTTCTTTACATTCTTCGTCAGCGACCCCGTCATTAATTTCCTCTTCCTTGTGAAAGCTCCGAGTCTCGTAGTTCCCAGGACTCATTGTCTCTATATTGTGCATCATGGCGTTCTTGGGATAAATAATTAAGGTGATTTCCCGTTGCCTTCTTCAATAGAGGTTTTCAAGTGACGCCATCATTCAATGGCCACCTCATGGAGGTGAAACGCTCAAATTTCCGTGAACAGCTTGATAATTTCTTGTCGGTCGCCGAGCCCGATCTATTTAACTATCCATTTCTGAGAAGAACCTTATAATGGCCATTGGTAATAAATGAGGACTACGGAAACTAATCACTGAAAAAAGAAGAAGATTCCCATTAATTCCTATGGAAAACTTTAATCACGAGATCTTGCATCCGTTTGAAAGTGCAATAGTACTTTAGTGTGTTTTTTTGTCAAACCCTTCCCGCTTGACCGAATTAGAATACCATTAAATAATGAACCACTCTTAACAGTATTGCTTGCCCTGGCTTGTTTGTTTTTGAAATTCCCCTTCCATCCCTCGTCTCTCTCTGTGGGGGACCCTCCTCTTTCCTGCACCGTTGGGTTACACTCTCTACCAATGTCCTTGGTGCAGAAGACCGTTGTATGTTGCATGCCTATGTGGTAGTGGAATTTCGCCTTCCTACTTTTCAAATTCTAGCTTGCACGTTATTGGATTAGTTTTTACTGTATTCTAAGGTGCATTTGTTTGGTAGTTGATAGTGTATGCACGAGTATTTCCATGTTTGTAAGTTAAAAGTGTTTTTGCATGAATGTATACGCCACTTTGGGTGTAGATTGGTATGGATTTGCTGATTTTACGTGTGGTTTTGTTCTCTTTTACGGGTGGTGACCTAACACCCCCGCCACTGGCCCTTACGGCGGCTTGTAGTGTATTATGTAGATGTACTTGAATGATTTCAAAGTACTTATTACTCTCCTCCAGATTATAAATATTAAAGTCGAACAATATTTATGACCTAATTAATCTTGAAAAAGAACACAGTGGAAATTTTATGAAAACTTATCCAACCATGGAAATGGAAAAACTGACCATAGATATCAGTGGCGATATTTAAAATTCCAGATTTGGAAACTCGGCTTTCTCCAGGGTGCAATGCTGGTTATTAATGAGCGTGCAATGTTTGTTTCACAACGAGAGACCATCACATTTATCCTTTGTAACCGCCTCATTCACATCACTTTTGCAATTTAATCAGCATTGCGCTATTGCAACAATTCGGAGTATTCATGGCTTCCAATACGAAAACACGTGCCGTGGAGGGAGTGAGAGAAGAAAGGGACGAAAAAAAAGCAAGGGAACAAGAGGACCGTAAACATAAAGGCGTCTCATCCGGCTCTCACATAAAATGAAAAAAAAATCTCCGTAAATCAATATTCAGGGGTCTTATATTCCCCCTGCAGATTTTAGTGACAACTTGTGAATTCGAGGACAGTTCAGAGGTCACCTGCTCCTTACTGTGGCAATAGGAATACGTTTATGGAGTGAGAAGAAAGATGAATTCAACACTTAACATAAATCAGAAATGTTGACTAGTATATTTACAGTTAAGTTTTCGAATTACAATTATACTATTTTTTCTACTTCAAATATTATCTACCATAAAAGAACATTTGCTGGCTATCATTATCAAAATACGAACACCAACAAACACACATACAATTTTTTTAGCATACTTAGGCTACAGAACGTATTACGAAATGTCAAATTTATTACCCGACTACTCGGATAATAATTTCTTTTATAAGAAATAACCCTAGATTTACTCTTTATTGGAGAAAAGCTGTAAACATATAACTTCATATAACATCATAGAATTTTTACGGAAACAAAGACTAAGTACGATTTGTTCACATGAATTTTCATTACATAAGTGAATTAAAATTTAAGTGACGAAGGATCGAAAGTATTTTTAAAAGTGCATGGATAAGAATAAGTGAAGAAATGTCCTTGTCTACCAGAATGATATGTGCTTTAATTTTTAAATAACATTCAATTCGCGAATCCCGGAGAATTAGTTACAATGATATCTCACCTAATTCATTGTGTTAAGTAAATGCTGACTCAGACACTCAAAGTTCTTTTGAAAATTATCCTGAACAGGATAAATTGATGGAGCAGGCATGGGTGAGAGTCGGAACGTGATTAATGCCCTAAGATGCCAACAGTTATGGTTATATTTTACCGTTGCGTATTCCCAGTGACGCATGAATCCGAAAAAGACAAAAGGAGCTCTTGGTGGATTGAACGGTGAACATGTCTGCAACGCGTGGAGATCATCAGCCTTGAGTCTTTACTCGGAACGGAAAAACTGAACTCTTCTCCGGTCTCATTCGGGGATTTGCTCATGATTGATGCATTTGAAGGCTCAGTCTATTGCCTCACTCCCTGCTTCCTTCGGACTGATTCGAGGAGCCTCGTAAAGGTCCCTCAAGAGGAAAGAAAACTAAGGATATAATATAAGGGGTGACTATTTGTCTTTACTTCAACTACAAGAATCAATCTGCACGCTGGAGAAGAGAATCATAATCATATCTCGATGCTAAGTTTGCACCTCTTTCACACGACACGAAGCGAGTCCATGTTAAGTTTCATAGCAGGATGAAAAGTGACGATTGATTTGACTCCAAGTGATAATTATACTGGAATAAGAAATCCTCAATGTCATGGCATTAACACCTTTAAAAATGTATCTATGGGAAATATTAACTCGCATACGATTATTTTAACTACTCCTCACACATAAAAAATCATTAAAACCATAATTTGTCTACAAGAAAATGAAAAAATGTCATATTTTCCCAAAAAATCCGGTTTGTCTCGGTGAGGAGTTTAATTTTCAGCGTAAATTTCTTGAAAATTTCTTTCCTTTATTATAATTACTGAAATTTAAATTTGTTCTGGATGTTTACATACAACTAATCAGGACAATTAATGAAAGATATTAAATGAATAAACAATTAGCGTTACAGTACACAGTAGAGGAGAAACAGGAAGACAGTAAAAATACCTTCTTCCTGTTTCTTCTAAATTTTTATTTCAGTTAGGCCTCCAAGACCAGGGTAATGACTTGGAAAATATAGACATCTGAATTCCAAAGAAATATTGGATGGGAAATATAAGACGCTATGTGAAAGGATTGCGGTGAAATGTATGCTTGATAAACCAAATTTGTGCCTATAATAAAGCCATTTCACTCCGGTCGCAACTAGACGATGAACGGCGATGGTTGGGAGGAGAATACATTTTTTTGCGATGCGGGGCCATTATGTGGCAGCCGTTACAATGGAAGAGGATGAGAAATGGCTGCACACTCGCGGCAGTAAAATAGGGGGCCGAAGGGCCGGCGAGAGAAGAAGGAGACCCCTTTTAAGACACGCCACGGAGTTGGTTCATCTCGGCGGCCCCTCGTCGCCACCCGTCCGCCGCCACCCCCTTCCCGTTTCTCCCCCCTCCTCACCCTCCTCGGCGGAATGGTGGGGGTGGCAATCCACTCATCCCCCTCCTAACAAGGAGGAGACTCCGGAATGGAGATGGAAGTCAGTCGATATCTTATTCGCCGGGATAAAAGAGCGCTGGGATTCCGACCGAGTCAACGAGGTGCACGAGCATTCACGTGGTGAGTGATTCACGGACGGAAGATAAGTCGGCGTCCTGTGCATCGACGCGAGTCCATGCGCAATCGTGATAAAAGAAATCATGATGTAAAAATGCGAAAAATGACAACGTACAACTAAGGAAGAATTTAATTATTTGCTCTTGCCTCATCGCACTTCGACAACTATGGATTAGATATCCCAAAACAGTCCTCCAATTCTGAAAATTCATTCGACATACTACTAATAAGTCATAGTCATTGTGTGAATTCAAGATATCAAAGAACTCATGGAGATTATCATCGACGTCTTGATCGATTTTTCGAGGAAATTGCAATTATTAAGAAAAGGTTATTATGCAGCCATTTCCACAAGAATAACAATTTTATTTACCAATTTCGAGCACAACACTGCAACCTAATGTGCATGGTGACGTGAATATGAAAATGCTATGGGGAAACCAGGGTGTCAAATAAAAAGGTTTTCTGAAATTAGAATCAAATTGAAATTAACCCAAATATGCAATTAAATAAAAGTAATGAAAACACCGTAGATGGCGAGAAACTAAGGCTTAGATAGCAGGAGAACTGGCATTGATTTCGAACACAATTTAAAATACGATTTCTGATGCGAGTAGATGTCGTTTTAATCCATAAAAGCTCAACACGAATATACGAGTAGTTGGGAGGATTTGATTGTGTTGCATGTAATTATGTTGTAGGGTTTGATCCGTAGGAGTTAATCACAAAATCTTTTTGAATACCTAGTAATAAAAATGAAAACATTCCAAATGGCGTCGAATATGTTTCCAAACTACGTTTTTGAAAGGAATATAGTACACTGTATGCGTCAAATAGATATCTTTCAAAGCTCATTATTTTTACATGGCTCGGAGCAAACATGAATTAATCGCAGAGTGGAACAAATACAGGGATTACGATAAAAATCATGTCAACGACGACAGGAATTAAAATAAATAACGAAAACTAGTTAAGCTAACGAACCAAGAAAAAGAGAGCAATTTAAGATAACAGATTAATGCATTGATTATATAAACAAAAATATCTAGCATGCACACGAAACCATTCACCTCTTTATTCACTTAATAACATTTTCTTGGTTTTAAGACTTGAATTTAAATTCAGAAATAATCCTGGACTTGATATAAAAAAGAATTCCTGTTAAGGTTCGCATTATTACCAAATTTGTTAAAAAGTATACGAATATGGTCCAAACAGTAAAAGAAAACTCAAAATTGTGGCTATGTTTTAGAAGCTCTTTCCACTTGTAGTAAGCAAAACAGGCTAAGTCACGGAATTACTCCCTTCGCACTATAGTGCGTTCCTCGAAAATGATCAAAAGGTATCACCAGCCATTTTCCGAAAAGCAAAATTTGTCGAAAAATTACCTAACTCTTCAATCAACTCCAATACTCCGATCAATAGCCTTCTTCAAATCTACGAGACACACAGGAACTACCTGGTCGTATCTACGATCTTCTCAAGTTGTCATCATATTTCATTGTCGTCAAATCCCTTCCCGCATGATCACACGGGACAGCCATTTAACGAATGTAGTGCTCGGTAATATAATGCCTACCCTGTTAAGGTATTCTCAAGCTTCTTCCATCCCTCGTCTCTCTCTGCATGAGGGAATACTTTACCCATCCGATGCTTGCACCCTTTGCCACTCCCCTTTTGGGTAGATCGCGGAGTAATAGATATATTGGTATTTATGTAGATTACTGCACGCGTCTCTCTTCTCATTCTGGAAACAAACTGGCAAACCTCTAATCTAATCCTCTCCAGGCCCTTTTTGATTCTCACCATTAATAAATCAGGTGGGTGTGAAAAATAAAACTCACTGCCCTATTTTAATCGCATGTGGCTGTTTATCCATTTTTTTGGGTGTAAACTTGAAAAGATCTGACGAAATCTTCCCACCGAATTTCTACCCCAAAAATGCTATCAATTAACCCTTAAAAACTCATCCTCCTATGCTTTCCTACAACGCTACGTGGTACCTCCGCGGGAACAATATCCATCCCCTAGACACTAATTTCATTTCAATGCCCTTAATGCCATTCCATCTAATCATCAAGTATGCCTGAACCTACAATATCCCCATTTACGTCATAATCTCTTTTTATCTAACATTGCGGCCAAATACCATTGCAATATAAATTATATACGGTTTGTTCTATAATTTTAGAATATTCCCAGAGTCTTATTTGTTATTTTCCTGCTGCATCATTACTATACATGAATTATCCATCCTTCCTGGCAGAACTTAAAATCGTTTGGTACAAAGCACCCATTCCACTTCTCCTTTGTAAACTCTTTTCGTCCTCGCAATGTGTCCTTCGCCACGCTCCTTCCGCGCTATTCATTTCCTCCTCGGTTGCTTCTGTCCGCAGAAATATATAGCTGTGCCATAAAATATTTTGGTATACGTGTGTGTCCTATTTTATGTTTCTATCTAAATTTGCTCTGACAAACGCCATTTCTTCGAAAAAGAACGATTTTTTCGACAGCGAAGAAGCGACGGCAAAATTAATATGTATAAAATTTGATTAAAAACTTATCTAAATACAGACACGCGAAGAAAGTACATTCACAATAAATGTATGCATAAATATAAATATATATATATATATATAATATACATATATAACACGCGGGTCGCGGTGGTCTAGTGGGCAGAGCGTTGGACTACTGACCGGAGGGTCCCGGGTTTGGTTCCTGGGAAAGGCACTTTGGGCACCTGCAGCTCCACCCAAGCTAGCTGATTTTTCGGGTACCGGGTGATGGTAGAGCTCACCCAAATACCAAGCCCGACGGCGTGTGAATATTCACGCATCAGGGTAGGGTCATTCACGCATCCTTTCCCTGTGCAGGTTATGGTTTCCCAGGAAAATCTGGTACCCGAAAAATCAACTAGCTTGGGTGGAGCTGCGGGTGCCCAAAGTGCCTTGCCCGGGAACCGAACCCGGGACCCTCCGGTCAGTAGTCCAATGCTCTACCCACCGCGACCCGCATATATATGCATATATATATTTCTATTTCTATAGTGAATTTCATTATATATATATATATATATATATATATATATATATATATATATATATATATATATATACACACACTTTTTTGGAAAACCCACAAACGTGTAATGTAAATTCACTGATAGTCATAACAAACACAGAAACCAAAACACACAAGTGAGTCCCTCTTTTGTGTGTTTTGGTTTCTGTGTTTGTTATGACTATCAGTGAATATATATATGTATATATATATACATATACATATATATATACATGTATATATACATATATATATATATATATACATGTATATATATACATATATATATACATGTATATATATACATATATATATATACATGTATATATATACATATATATACATGTATATATATACATATATATATATATAATATAAATATGTATATAAATATATATATAATAACTTTTGGACGGCACAATAGAACACAGAATAAAACAGATAACACGTAAAAGGACACTCACACTGTAGATGATTTAAGCTTTCGGCCTACTCCGAGGCCTTCTTCAGGTCAGATAGAGGTTTGAGAGGTAAACCTCTCAGTCTGACCTGAGGAAGGCCTCGGAGTAGGCCGAAAGCTTAAATCATCTACAGTGTGAGTGTCCTTTTACGTGTTATCTGTTTTATTCTGTGCTCTATTGTGCCGTCCAAAAGTTATATTGCTCTCGTGAGTACCTCCGCATCATCTATATATATATATATATATATATATATATATATATATATATATATATATATATATATATATATATATATATATAAAGTATAGTATATATAAATGCAAAGGGAATTTCCTTTGTAAATATAAATGTATTGATATAAAAAACCATCAACACAGTTAGCAACTCTAAGTTCAGTTTGTTAAGTGATGGTAGAGTTCACCCAGTACTCAGCTCGACGGCGTGTGAATCTTCACACATCAGGGTAAGGGGGCCAGTTCCTTTCCCTGTTATGGTTTCCCTATGCCGGTTATGGTTTCCCAGGAATATCTGGTACCCGAGAAATCACATAGCTTGCGTGGAGCTGCAGGTGCCCAGAGTGCCTTACCCGGGAATCGAACCCTGGGCCCTCCGGCCAATAGTCCAACGCTCTACTCCCTGGACTACCCGCTCGACCCACGATGTAAATATATATATATATATATATATATATATATATATATATATATACATAACACATAGGCATAGTCATCACAGTACGCACAGTCGTACTGGCGGATGTGAGAGAATTTTCTCGGACATTGTTATCTGCATTCACTGACAGGTATATAAAAACTCGTTTAATAATAATGTATATAAAATTGTGTTTTAAAATTTACTACTACTAATGTTCTGGCATCTAGTTGCCCACCTTTAACGTTCTTAGTTTAGTCCAAATGAACTCCCCGCCCGTAAAATGGCATTGAAAAATCAAAATGCTCCATAACCGTAGTCTTAGAAAATTAAGAAATTTGTCTCCACTTCCCGCAGCAAATTTCTACCACCAGGTGGCTGAATTCACTCACGTTTTATATTTACCTATCTGATCTGGACCGCAGGGAACCACCTCCGACTGGACTTCGAGTGTTCCCCACAAAACGGGGGGGATTACAATACACTCTTCCGCGGTGGGGGTCGGCCGGTTAGGGGGGCAGGGGGGGGGTTGGGATGCATGGTGGGAGGGAGGGGAGGTTGGGTGGTGAATACGCGATGAGAGCGAAGATCGGCGAGGGAGGGCGCGGGGTGGGCGGCGGGCGGAGGTCGATACGGGGAGGAGTGGAAGTGGGCGGCGGCGGTGGAGGGGGACGAAGGGTCGTCGGATGTAGTGCCGGGTAGCCTAGCGACGCCCGAACGTATAAACCGCTCCGAAATTTAATCGCCGCTGTGGGGGAGGGCCCGAGGGTTTGTTTCGGAAGGAGTTAGGGCGGCTGGCCTCTTTAGCATCCCTTTTAATCCGTCTCACATCTCGCGCGCGCCGTGCTGTCCGACTGATAAACGATTTCGGAGCGGCAATGGGCCGAGGGTGACGCTCTGCTCACCCCCCCACCCTCACCACGCCCCCCCTCCCCCTTCAAAGCCACCCCCTCCTTCCTCCTTCCACCGCCTAACTTAACAGATAAAAGGGTCGAGAGAGCGCCCGCCCGCCCGCCGTGAGAGGGTAGTGGTAAAGGAAGGACGTACAAACGGGGGTCGGAGACGGTTCACAGCGACGTTTCGTTCCGAAATTGGTTCGATTGATTCTCGTGTCTCGAGGCCCAGGAGCTGCTTAAATGAACCGTTACGTTTCTATTGTCCAAGAGGGGGAGACAGACCGATTGGGTGCTTTGGCTCTCAGTTGAGCTCCTCCATGACTACCGTAAACAACTCCCAATACTTTTAGCCATGTATACCAAAGATTAAATTCGAGGGAAATGTTATCCACCTCAAAGGGCAATCGATACAGATTTGAAAGCAATAAGGCGGATTAGAATGACTGTTTAAATTAACAACTGGTAAAGTATTTCAATCTTTTCTCTTTTTTGTTGTCGAACATCTATTAGAAAACAATATTACTTACTCCTGGTATTGTATATTTGATGGAAAGTTTCCGTTGGACAACTCTTAATAATCTTAACGATGAACGTTATATACGATTGTGACAATAAAATGAAAAGCAACAATGCATAGAAATGCATTCTACTTAACATTACAAATGCATTTCTATTTTTAACTCCATCTTATAATCTTTAGCCTCTCCAGCAACATTCCGACACATTTGTTGGTTGGTTTCGACACATGATGAAGATTTCTGATGAATAAATGTGTCAAAAATATCTACAGGTCCAACTGATGTACATACAGAAAAATTTTTCAGATTATTGAGCATGAAAAATAGGAAGTTACTTCGCGAGTTAGCAATTATTTTTCATAAGCATGCATGCGTAGAGATATACGGCCACGTTTTGAACAAACATTTTACTATTGGCATTTAGTCATGTTTTTCTCATGATTTTCGATGGAAGACTCGAATATTATTGTTGATTAAATAAGAAAAAGAATGGTAATCCTTATGATTAGAGTTAGACAGCAAATCATTAGATCATTGACAGAATCGACAAAAATTAACTAAACCTGTTATACCGCGTGGATGTAAACTTACGGCGAAGACTCAGATTGCATGAGAGGTATACAATGGTGTGGCCTGTATGACACACATCCCGAAACTAATTATAATAAGATTTTTCTTTTCAATTATTCATGGCTTTGTGAGCGTGAGAAACTACTTCATTAATTCATAAGCTGATTGATAAGTTCATTTCCTTTGAAAAACTTAACGCATACAGGTATAACTAGAGGGAGTTTTGATTTTTAAGTCCTCATTTACGTGCAAGAAGTAAACTCAAGATAGCTTCACCGAATAAGGTGACGAAATAAATACAAAAATGCTCAAATGCGTGGAAATCTTTGAAAAAGTTCCACAGCTAATCCATTCTAGCTTCCAGGAACTGTAGGAATGACCAGAACTAGAGTAAGTGCAACCGATGTGCATAATTGTAGGAATTTGGATATTTGCAAATGCCCCTTGCGATCCACTCCTCCCCCTGCTCCTTCCGCTCCAAATGCTCTTTTTCCCCAAGATCCCATCTCCATTCGACCTCGCACCCCTCCCTTCTAATTGCACCAAAAGGGCTCACTACTCCGCTTCCCTTGGCACACACCCCCATCATTTTTTCCTCCCCCTTCCCAGCAACCCCTCTGCCTTCTCTCGCTTCTTCCCAATCTCCTCTCTTGTTTGAATCCCTCGGCTCCCCTCCATAACCTCCCCTACATGAATAAATAATCAACTCTCGATTTGGAAATTGAAATATTCACCGCACGGTATATTCAATCTCACTGGCGTTCTTCAATTCATTTGCAAGAAAAATCTCAGCAATTTATCCAAACGATACCTACGGGAAAGTCGTTTAATTGGCTCAACTTTGAATCTGAACTCATTGGACGCATTCTGCGAATTTCATTAAATGTCAGCATTACTACTGAAATGTTGTCCAGATAAAACGCTAGCCTTGATTCCGCGAAAAATAAATAAATGCACAAAAATATTTATTATACAGAGTACGTTCCAGAAGTAATGCAATTAAATTTCCCGCGACGCTACTATGAGTCGGAGTGGGATCAAACCATTTGTAGTACAGGTAGCTGTACCTACAGCTGCACCTACAGTACCTGTAGGTGTGGGAGGGCGCTAAGCTTTGCCGCGAAACCGGTTTCAATGCTACACAAGCTGTGGAAGCGGCAGGACGTCAGCTATTATAAACCTCTGTGCACCGACCGTGTCACGAAAAAAATGGAGTGGACGATCGAACAAAGTTACGTGATTACTAAGTTTTGTGCTAAACTGAAAAAATATCATGAGAAGACTAACAAAATTATTCACAATGCTTACATGGACTCTGTTGTGTCCTACTTACCAATTTCAAGGTGGTTAAAGGCCTTTAAGGGGTGCCGGGAGAGGTTTACGACGTACAACACTCTGGGCGACCGTCAACCAGCAAAGCCGACAACAATGTGGCTAATGTTCGACAATTGTTGGAATCTGACCGTCGATTGAGTATCACGATGAATACCAATGAACTGAACTTGTCGTCTACTTTTGTGTTTCGCATTGTTACTGAAGAGTTCAGCGATGAGGAACGTGTGTGCCAAGCCCGTGCCCAAAGTGTTTGCTACAACGCGCCACGAGTCGGAGAATTCCTGGCAAAACATCAGGTGCCAACGCTATCCCACCCCTATATAGTCCTAACGTTGCGCCAGCAGACTTCTTTATGTTCCCTCGGATCAAGGCAGCCCTGAAATGAACCCGTTTTTCGTCCATAGAAGAGATCCAATCAACCGTGACGAAGACCTTGTGAGAGGTCCCCGAAGACGCCTTACAGGGTAGTACCTGTCATGGCAAAGTCACTGGGAAAAATGTGTAGAGGCCCAAGGAGAGCACTTTGAAATTTTTAAGTATTTGTACAGATGTATTCAATAAATCACTTAAATAATAATTGCATTTGTTTTAGAACGCACTCTGTATGACTATAAATGGAGTGCATACACCAGAAGAAAGCAGATAAGGATTCTTGAAAAGTTACGAATTAAAAAAAACAGCCAAAAGTGACTACCGTCTAGTAAGTCGAGATTGAGTTATTATTATCAACATTATTTTAACGATATCATAATGGCCATGATAGAGAATATGAGTCCTGGCAACTAAGGGACTCGGTCTAATCGTGTCCAGCAGCGAGGAAGGCAAGGCTCCCGTAGTCGTCATCTCACGAAATCCGTACAAAGTGATAGCGACAGCAACAAGAAGAGGTCACACATAAAGACCGAATTAGTTAGATAATGGACTCAATAGTAAGGCGATATTGATTATAGCAAATAACAAAATATGAAGCGAGAGATGGAAAACGGAAATCTAGACGTAAGGCCACTACAGGGTGAGGTAAAAGAATTACTGGTGCGATATTTAGGGCTTAAATAGTTAGGGGTTAAAAACATTTCCAAGCAAAGATGAAAACGGAATTAAGCGGAAATCGGAAATGTTTCAATAAAAAAATTCTGAATTTCCAAAATCATACACAAATATTTCAAAATAATTATTTAATTGATACTAAAACGGCAGCATTAGCTGTAAACAGATATGTGATGTGTCACTTTACGTGAGATAGTTCGGCTGAATAATTCCAAAGAACAAAAGGCAATCAAAAAACCACGTACGATAACGAGGTATTCATTGAATCACTCTATTTTTTATTGATAATAATTCTTTACATCTCCTATTCCGAAAAGCTACAGGGCACGCTACAATGCAGCCATCATGGAAACATCAAAACAAACAATCAATGTAATATTCAGAGATTTACATTGATTTCCGATACAAATAATTAAACTCCGAATCCATTTGTCATTGAAATAATTACATCCAAGAATCTCTGCCCAGAAACTCCCGAATTAAACCCAGCAACATAGTATTCTACATGTAAATCTACTTAATATTCCGCAAGTCACCCCAAGGGCGTGTGGCGGGGGCTGTTAGGGCACCACCCGTAATTTAGAAAAAACCGCATGCAGAAGCCACAAATTTATAGCCCACAAACCAAACATGGTACACATTCATGCAAGAACCCTTAAAACCCACACACATGCAAACAAAAAACTACCAACTAACATACACATTCACCCACAGATACACCTAATATCTTTGCAATGTTTCATTTTGTTCCGACTTGTAAATTAAATGTTTTTAAATGTTTCTAAAATGACTTCAGTTTCTTAATATTATGATTTCTGATTGTTCTGGGAAAGAATGAATATTTGAATCCATCTATATTGGAATATATATGTTGAATGTATATGTTGACAGACCTCTCAGGATCTGCCTATTTGTCTGTCCGTAACAGCTAGGGTTCCCAGCCCAGCGTTTTTAACATGTCAGTCACACACACTATTCTCCAATGCTTCCCCAGTACATATCTGGCAGCCTTTCTTTGTACCTTCTCCAGCTTTGCAATATGTCCTTATTATTTCCGATAATGTCGCCATTAATAATTGCCTCTAAAAGACAGGAGAGAATGCGTGGATCCATTTATTTACACCTACATAGTACCCGTCGCGAGGAAGTGTGGCGGAGAGTGTTAGACCACCAAACGTAAAAGAGAATAAAACCGCATGCAATACCGACAAATTCATACCAATCTACACGCAAAAATGCACATATAATGAAATAAAACCTTAATAACATACACATATTATCAACTAACTTACACCTGCACCTACGAATATATTTTATGTCTCCGCAACGTTTAACCTTGCCCTGAACTGTAAATATCTTTAATATTTATAAAGAGACTTTGCTTTCGCTTTGCTTGGTTTTGCTATTACTATTTATAAATAGTAATATTATGATTCCTGATTGTTCGGGGAAAGAATCAGTGTTAGTATCTATCTGTATTGGAATCTATCTCTCTTATTTTATCACTGTGATCTGATCTACCAAAGTAGTGTGCGACCATTTTAATTCCTTTAGTATCATCGTTAAAATCATTGGTTCTGAATCTTTCTAAAATCCTAAGTCTCTCGTGTTCTCTTCGTATTTCAAGTGGATCCCAGCCTAGTTCCCCTTAGATTATTGCTATTAAAACAGTATTGCTTTTGATGATCGTAAGAGATGGACATGTTTCCCAAATCGAAGTTCACGCAGCAGACCGAAGTCACATCGAAAGTATCACATTCACCCGATAGCTTTAAACAAAAGACCGCCGAAAAGGTTAATCCCTCTTCTTTTCGACCAGAAGGCACATTTCCTCCTTCGCGTCTCTAAAACCTCTCGAAGGAGGGCAAACAAATGACAACGGTGTGTAGGGGATCAGTTTAAAAAAAAACTCGCCCTCCTCCTTCACTCCCTACCTCCCTCTCTCTCTCTTTTACTCCAATCACTATAATGGAGGTCGTACATTGGTCCGCGCGAGTTCTTATTAGTGGGCTTACATAGTGCGGGTGAAGGGGTGGGGGCCGGGGGCCGAAGGAGGAGAGGGCAGGCCGGGGATCGAGGAGGGGCAGACCTGGGGGGAGTGGGGGTACGGGCAAAGGGAGGCGGGGGGGACCTTCTCATTCGAGGGGGGGGTTGGTTGCTGGCAGAAAATCAATGCTAAGGACGGGAAAGAGCACACACATACATACTTTCCTCGGGATGAAAAGAAGTGGGAGGGGGAGTGTGGAGAGGGGGGGAACGGAGGGGAGAACGGCCACTCCTTTTATGTTTTTCCTTTATCCCCGAGCGAGTGTCTCGTGAGTGAGGGAGATGTGTTCGCCCACCCTCCCCCATCCCCAACCCCTCCCATCCCCTCTCCCTCCACCCTCCCCGTCTTCTCCCCCACCCGCTTCGCCCCCTGTTGTCGCCGTCGTAAAAATTAGCCGAGCGCTCCGCGGCGGGAAAACTTCCCTCGATAGTCACACTGAGAAGCTGGAAAATAACGACGCCGCGTCAAAGGTATTTATAAATATCGACTAATTCCTTTTGGATCAAATAAATGGATCACTGAAAGCACATATGTGCTAAAAGACCGCGTGAAATTTCAAGCCTGGAATGGGTGAAGATTGCTGAAACCATCTCGCGTGATAATTTAAAGAAAACTAACTAAGCTGGAATAAAAAGAAAATTATTTATTTCCTGTAGTAACTTAAAAGAGTCTTTTAAATACCCGGACGAGTTGGGATTAATTTAGTTTTTGGAAATTCACTGCACCTTTCATGTGTCTTATTGGTCGCATATACTATTTGTGCAATAATTTATTTTAAATATATTTCGGAGTAAGAGCAATTCATCTCGAGATTGAAAGTGAATAAAGGAATTAGAATTAAATAAATATATGGAGAAGAAATCAAGAAACTTGTTGAAGCAAGCAAAACGTGGAGGTAGGAGTTTTTATGGTCTAATTCGTAACATACGTATATACTGGAGCGATCAGGCTGGAAGATTTCTTTAGATTAATTTTAGTTTCTATCCCAAAATAAGGGATAGGCAGTCGTTTGTGAGGAATGTAAAAAAATAAGCTTGATTTCACACGCATTAAGATAGCATTTCGGATCATTAAAAATAAAGATTGAGTTGAGAAAAATATTACAGATAGAATTTTATTCTGCTCAACTTCGGGCGTCCTCAGGGTGTCGTAATAGGGCTGGTGCCGTACTTAATGAGGTAAGCTCATAATTAGTGGCAACCTCATATTATTTGCAGACAGGATACAGGGAACTAAGGACCCCAGCACATTGCAGGCTACTCACTAAGAATTTAGATACCATACAGGATTGCAGTAAGGATTTTGGATTAGTACTGAACATAAATAGGTAGTAAATTAGTACTAACATAACAGGAACTACGACGAATAGTGTAGGGATTGTCAGGCAAAAGAAGTGATGAAGAGGACAGAAATTAGGAAACAGATGGTCCAGTGTTAACAACAGCAGATCACGTTAAATTATTGGTGGTAGTCGTAACCCCACGCCTTTCTGGAGAGCACATACGAGTAGAATATGTGGATCCACCTTACACAAAGGAAACAGCACAAAGGGAATTATTACGGTCCCACAACACTTAGGTAGGTTAGACCACAAAGATAATGGATACAGGCTCCGGTACAGATAGATATAAATATTCCTTCTTTCCCCGGACAAACAAAATTATGTAATTTTAAGAAATAGAAGGAATAATAGAAATGGTAAATACAGTCAAATTAAAAGCGAGGACAAGTTTGAACGCTGCATACGCACAAGGTATCTCCATCTACATAATACTCTGAAAGCTATCGCATGGACGCGTGGCAGTGATTGGTAGGCCACCAGCCATTCTGCATACTTTCACTCTATTTCCTCATGCACCTGGCACCCCACCGCGATCCACCAAAAACCGCGTGGAAAGGGGGCGACTGAACACCAATCACATAATTTGCCAACATATATTACGAGTGTTTAGTGGCTATTCCTATGGCTATTCACAAAGAGTACGAGAAAATACGTTACAAGAAGGCAGGCAAACATTCAATTCAGACACTTAATACCGGATAGTATTCCTAGCATTCCGGACGGATAATTCAAAATTACAATAGGCTTTATATACATTCACTTACACCCCTCCTGGAATAAGGGCGCACGGCGGGGGATGGGGCGTTAGGACGCCAGATTTGTGTAGTTTATATAGTGTATTTACTGATATAGTGTTTTATGGGAATTTAATCTCGTATACTTCTAATTTCGACAATGTGTACCTATTGTTTTATTAGCTGTTTCCCCTTTTATTGTTGTCGCGAATAGTGCGCGGGAAAAACTAAGACTTGAATCTATCAGTTCGGCAATATAACTATCTAATTTTGTAGCAATTGCCGGACCATCCAATGTAATTAGGGTGTTTACATATATCTCCAATGTCGGATGCAAAACCACACGCCTTATATCTTTTTAATAAGTTTAATCTAGCCCTGCGTCTTCGAATTTATGATAGGTATATTCGTAGGTGCATGTGTATTTTAGTTGCTAGTATATCCATTTTCGTGTGCGCATAAAACAATGAGTTGAGCATGAATATATTCGTCGGTATAGGTTTTTAATGGCGTGCTGTCGTTTGTTTTACACGTGGTTGCACTCTGCGTTACGGGTGGTGTGGTGACAACCCCAACCAGACGCCCTTGCGGCAGCTTGCGGGGTGTTGTGTGGATGCAGAGGAAATGACTAGGTTGGGTTCATGAATAGCTAGTGTAATGTTATTGCAGTGATGACTCCAATAAAGAGAGACATCGAGTACAATCAGAAAGTATATTTCTATTTTGTAGATTTCAAGAAGGTGGTTGACAGCGGTAATTAGGTAGAACGGCTGAATGTATTTCAGAAAATAGAAGTAAATTGTGGATTGATAGGAGGTATATCCGCAACTTGTGCTACATGCCTCAGGCTGCTTAGGTGCGAGTGGAGAATGGAAAGTCAGGATGGGTAATGTAAGTGAGAGGAGAAAGGCAGGGAGGGGGGTCCATTATAACCTGCGCTGTTGAGAGGAGGAAATGGCAATGGTAACAATGCGCTGACCGTCCACAATTCAATCAAAGACCGTCTGTAGATTTGCGGATGACCAAGCTTCAGTTAGTCGGTCAGGCAAGGATTTTCAAGAAGACAACTCTGCTGAGTGCATTGGAGGTTAATGCCATAGTCATGGAATGAGAATAAAAGTCAATAAAATTGAGGTTTTTCTGTTTTCTAGAAATAAAAAGGCTAAATTAAACGTGAAAATTAGGGGGAGAAAAATTAGAGGAGGTATTTAGTTCACCCATCTCGGAAGTGATTTGGACCAAAATGGACAGATTATTAGGGGCATAAGAGGTATAATTGCGCTGGGCAATTAGGCGTTAAAAATAAGGGGGGGATTAATGGCAGAAACTTGCAAAGAGGATGTTAATGATAGGCTCGTCACAACCCTGATATGGGGCCCAGCTTTGTACTGCGAGGAAACATGGCTATTTAAAGAAGATGATTGACCGAGATTGTAAGATTTTGAAATAATGTTTTAAAATGACCATTAGGGAAGAATCGGTATCTACAGCATTGTGAGGCACGGTAAAGCAGCAAGCTCCGGCACAAATGCAGAAAAGAACTTCACCCGCGACTTCATGAAGATCGTTGATTTTAAGGGTTATCAGCTGCAACAGACTTTAATTGCGACGATGTGGGTCTCTTCTGCAAAGTAATGTCGCAGTGAACCGATATATCACCAAAGAATGATGATTGACCGGCCACAATTCATTCAATGACCGTCTCACACTGCTAATTTGTGGCAACGCGAGTAACGACTTGAAAATCAAACCACTGCTGGTTTACCAATTAGAAATTTTACGAGAATTCAATCGAGCATGAAGATTATGAGGAAAAATGTGATTTATTTTTTGCAAAATGAAATCGCAATCCAGATTGTTTCATTCAGTGGTAGAATAAAAGATGAAGATTTCTTTAGACGAATATTATAATCCATCATTCAATAAGTCCTGGGACTTAGTGAACGGGATATATTTTGGGATGCGCAAGGTATAATATACATCAACTACCTTGTAAAGGGATAACCTATCAATAGTGACTATTATATTGAGTTATTGGTTCTTTGGAAGAGTGAAATAGCAAAAAAAACGACCGCACATGAAGAAAAAAAATCATCTTTCATCAAGACAATGCACCGTATCACAAGTCAATGAAATTAGTGGCTAAATTGAACGAGTTTGGCTTCAATCTGCTTCCCCACTCACCATACTCTCCAAATCTAGCCCCCAGTGACTACTGTCTGCTTGCTGATCTCAAAAAGATGCTCCAAGCAAAAAGATTTGGCTCGAACTAGTGTCATTGCTGAAACTGAAGCTTATTTTGAGGACAAGGACAAATCGGTTTAAAAGGATGGTATCAAAAAGTTATAAAAGCGTTAAAATGATTGTATGGCTCTTGAAGGTGATTATGTTGATGAATAAAAATGAATTTTGCGAAACAAATGTTTTTTTAGTTAGTCTTGTGAGTTATTAAACGATTCCCGGGACTTATTGAACAATGGGTTACGAGTACATAATATATTTCTTGGCATGGAACGCAATATTGGATTTTACTTTAATTTATACGGAAAGAAATGTTTCGTTTAGCATGTGTTTCGCATTAAGAGCAAAATTCGAACGGTTTGTGCTCATTAAGCGAGTTTTTACTGCACTTCGTTCACTCAACACTCACCTACCCTGCCTCCCTCGAAATAATATAATATATCAGTCTGTACTGAACACGTTATTTGCACCGATGCCAAGAGACTTGATGTAACTTGCATCTATTTTTCCTGCTCTTGCATTCTCTGTATTATTACAAATTCATAAATACGTCACTTCATTGGGCTTTCGACTACACCAAAATGTCCTCTTACATAAAAATGCAGAAATTTAAAAGCGGAAAAATCGTTTTTCCATGACCGGAACTCGATCGCAGATCCCCTCAATTTCCGGCCAAGTTTTTCTTAGGGTATCCGGGTTCGAGTTCCGGTCATGGACAATGATTTATCCGTGGCGATATTTCTGTATTTCGATGATTAACAGCAGATGACTTCACCAGAGTGGCGTATCGGTTCCTTCCGCAGTACTTTGAAATTTTCTAATATTTTATTCTCTGAACTCGTCCCTTATTCAGTCTTCTCATGCTTCCATCTTCCGCTTCACTTAAATCGTTCTAGACATATCGTATTTAATTCACTGCTTCCTAATTCATCTACATATATTCCCATAGTATATTCCGCAAGGAAGTATGGCGGGGGGTGGTAAGCCACCAGCCATGCATGCACAACTATTATTTCATACATAAAATTGAATATGTATCAACTCATGAACAAAAACCCTTATACACTTACACACATACATGCCTATCCAAGTCACGCAATATTTGACTAAGTCATTACGTGTTTGTTTTGAAATAAATATATTCATTTACTTTGTTTTGATTGCTAGTCGTCCGAGGAAGGAAAGAACACCCGAGTCAATCGGTGACGGTGTCTACCTCCCTCCCTCTCTCATTTTACTTCGATAGTCGAGTCTTCCAATACAATTTCAATAAACTACAGAATACTCCAATAATTCTTTTCTAATCTGCTCTTTTCTTTC
Source organism: Hetaerina titia (assembly GCA_037158775.1). Lineage (NCBI taxonomy): Eukaryota > Metazoa > Arthropoda > Insecta > Odonata > Calopterygidae > Hetaerina > Hetaerina titia. The sequence goes on along the minus strand of CM073770.1, from coordinate 102,377,909 downwards.
TTTCCTGTTATTACTTGTGAAAGGCCTTTTCAATTTTTTCATCTCACCATTATCCCCATCTCTTCAATATATTATATTAAACACTTACTAACCGAATCGTTTAAAACTTAAACGCTAAAGTGCCGATAATCGCACCCCCATTTATTTGAATTTCGCAATTGTATCTCATATTAGTTTCTTCTAGTTTACTGCTAAACTTCTTTATCTCCTTTTAAAAAAATCAGTTATGTAACATCCACTTGACGCTCAAATCATTATCTTAATCTTTCACATCCATGAGAAGTTTGGCATAATGTTGAGGCTGATTCTAAATACAATACACTCGTGTATATTGTTAACCACACGCGCATTATAATCGAGGTGATCCTAATATACAGTTTACCAGCATTTTCTTGCATGGTCCCGCCTGAGATGATATTTGAATCGGATGCCTATCAGTCGTTAAAAACATTTTCTCCAGGATACATCGTTTGCGGCGTTCAATGCGGTTATTTCGTGTTCCTAAAGCATGATTCCCTGCCTACCTCATTCGAGCACTATCCATTATCTCACGACTAAGTTACATTTTGCTACGCTTATAGAGCGTTCTCTTCAAAGTAAAAAAAACACTTATTTCCTTAATTTCATGCACATTCATCCTCCCTTTGATTAGTTGTCGGTATTGCACTTAAAATAATAATTGCATGAGTAGGATCGACATTTATCATATAATAAGGTACCACTAATTGGTTTACAAGTACTACCATCATCAAATTTAATTTTTTGCTTACCACTTTTTCTTCCTCACAGTGGCCTTCCCCTACACCGTTTAACTTTTCCCTCTGTCGCAAGAATAATTGCCATAAGCTTTCAAGTTGACTTCGCAAAAGACATAGGAAGGAAGTGGAGATTTGTACACTAAAACGCATTCCCAACGCTTTATATCTACTTTTCCCTTACAATTAACGTATCATGTTTTAATAACAAGAGTCTGACTTCTCTTCTTTGCTGGCCTTGACTCATCCGTCGAGCATTTTGAATCATGACGACCCCAGAGGCCTTTACGCGGAGCATTACGTCCACCTACATCACCTGAGATCCACTGAGACACCTTTGTAGGCCTTCGCTGTTGGCCAGACGCCATGTGGAGAGGAATTATTACACTAGCATTAAAAAAATCATCCTTTTCATATGATGTCTGGTAGAGAGCCCCACATTACTTAGGGAGATCAGACCACAAAGATAAAATAAGGAAGATAGATTGAAATACAGATAGATACAAATACTCATTCTTTCCCAGAACAATCATAAATCATATCAGTAAGAAACCGAAGTCCCTCTAGAAATATTAAAAATATTTAAGTTACAAGTCGGAACAAAATAAAAAAATCAAAGATATTAGGTTTAAATGTAGGTGCATGTGTTTGTTTTTTGGTAGTTTGTGGGTTTGCATGAGTGCGGAGTGAATGGGTTCTTGCATGAATGTTTTCCATGTTTGGTTTGTGGACTATAAATTTTTGGCTTCTACATGCTGCTTTTTTCTTTGTAAATTACAGGTGGTGCCCTAACACCCCACGCCACGTTTTCGGGGCTTTGAGTAAATGTAGATATAGATGAATCACCGGATATAGATTTTTCTTCATTGAATTCGTCTAAAATGAAATAAAACGACAATTTTGAATGTCTTGTCGCTATTTTTGTGATTATTTTTAAAGCCCCACGATGATTTAAACAGTGTTACGAGCGTAGCAAATCGATTTATTAAAACAGAGTTCCAGGTCTTTTTGGATAAAAAGGTAAAAAAGTGCAATTAATATTTTAACGTTCCATTAATGCGTTCCAACTCCAGTCTCACTCTTCTTTAACACATTCTTATTCTTCCAAATTGGCAAAGAAAATGAAGTTATAATTAAAACAATTAAAAATGTATATTTCTCAAGTCTGACCAGTTACATAACGCTTGATATGGCCCTCTGTTATGGGTAATGGGAGAATGGAGGTGAGTAAAAGGGGTATGGGAAATGGGTAAAAGTCGAAATCGACAAAATTCAACTCGGTGAACAGAATTAAATAATTGATAAAAATAGAAGAAAATCGATAAGGAGAAACATAGTGATCAAAAAATGAATCCATGGATTGAAAGAGAGATGCTCAAAAATATAACAAAAGAAAGGTTTGAGGATTGCTGGAGAATGAAGCGGCTGATAATAGATAAAGTTGAAAAGACAATTGTGTACCCAAACATATCATAGAGAGGGGTACAGATAGATAAATATTTGATTTAAGGGAAATCTGTATTTGGTATTTTTTTAATCTTTCGTAACAGGAAAGGAGTTATTAGCAAAAATTAGAATCGGCTCAGAGATTAAACAAAAATTAACTGTCGGAATCGAGATATATTTTAGGAAAGTTAGAGAGCATATAAGTATGTAATCGAACTGATATTTGTTTAGAGATGTAATGATTGTGATTGTGAATTCATGGCTGGTGACCTAGCGCTCCCCGCCACAAGCCTCTACTGCGGCTTGCTGGGTATTATGTACGGGTAAATGTAGAACAACTAATTGAGAAACTCTATGGTGAAGCTACTAAACAATATTATTAACCCTGATTAGGATCAGTAATCCTATTATTGTAATATCCCAAGTTAAATTTCAACGGACATCTCAACTCATTCATGTAAATTTCCATTCCATAGATACTAAAACAGTTAAGACTGGAAAAGAATTTGGCAGTAGTTCTATGCTTTAAAACTGTGATATATTCGTTTAAATTTGGGGGACAATGATTTGGATGAGAATCGATTTAGGACGAATTGAAAAGTTCTCATGCAAGATGATATATTTAAATCAATTAAATAATGCAAACATTATAGATATCACAATGTTTTGAATGACAACAGAATTTTCTTAAAACTAAATCTTTGTGCTAACCTGATAATAGAAAACGCCTTAAGTGAAAATTTTTCATTATACAAAATTAAATTATGATATATTGATTCAGATGGAAAAATTCGGGGGAAAAGAGAAACTGTTCGTTAGTGCTTTTGTTATTTCTGAAAATTATATTTAATAATGAGAACTGGAAGCTCGTAATCAGTGCACTTAGATACAATTGCCAAACTTTTTCGTTAATACGGTAGGGTATCGTTTTTAAATACTTATTTCTAAGAAATATCAGAGATAACTGGGTAAAATTTACTACGCATGTTAAATAATTTTTACAATTATGTACATAACTTCATAAATTAAGTTATTAATGCTAATTTGGTTTGTTTCAGAAAGCCGTAGATTGAAGTGAGACGCAGTATAGAGAAGATTTCTCACAGTCTGATTAAATTCCTTCATTTGAAAGGTAACAGTGCCCGGCAAAATTCACGATGAAATGATGGGTGTTTAGGAAAAAGATAGGCCCAACATGTGAGAGAGTTTTGAGGTGGAAAAGGAATTGCCAAACTGGCCACAAATCCCTCACACGATGATCCAAGAAGTGGAAGACAATCACTCACGGACGATGCTGTCATAGTGAAGAGAGTAGAAGACTTTCTCTTCGTATTAGACTGAAGAGCAAGCATCCAAATGGTCAAGAATGAGACTGATCTTAGTTGTGCAGTTGCGTCAGTATGTGGAAAATTTTCCGCAAAGAAATGCATATGTGAAAGGTGTCAGCACGTTGGGTTCTACAACTAATGACTCCTATTCAGAAGCAAACATGGTGCGACCTGCAATCGCGGAGATGGCGGGACCGGCGTCAAAGTGATGCGGCTTTGAAATTTTGCTTAAGCATAACAAATAAAATTGAAATTTCTACCTCAATTATTTTTTGGCAGTGATTTAAAGCTAACGATAACCCCTCGTATGGAATTCTTTCCCCCATCAGCGCATCTTAATTTCCATCTTTTCCGTCATTATATATTAGTCGTAGATCTATCATTTGTTACACCTTAAAGAAAAGTCAGTCCAGGAGGAATAGTCATTGTGATTTTTCCAGTTTCGTTCGTAACCAAAGTAACAAAAAACTAATTAAACTCTTTTCTTAGTCGCCTATTTTAGTTCAGTGATTTAATGATGGATCGTGCATTACATATTTCCCAAAGAGTACTCTGTTTCACCCAAAAGTCGACCACACCAAAAAAATTTTGTGTCATCATTCTAGGCGCCTATAAAAAAGGGAAACTAGGTTTCACAAGCGGAATAACGAAACTTCAGAGCGGAAATGGCGGAAAGGAATGAGAAGAGCATGGTTAAAATATGATGAGCATTCGTAATGAACAGGAGGACGATGAAGATGGTCTCTTACTTGCGAGGCCGCCAACTACACACACAGGCCGTGCGAAGAGGAAGGAGGAACTGCTGTACGTGAAATGGCTGAAAGGAGGTGGGGAGGGGGGGTAGGAAGGGGATGGGAGGTGAGGAAGGGAAAGGTCTTGGCGCGGGAAAGACGCCGGGAGGAGAGCAAAGGGTGGGCGCGGGTCAAAAAGCGGAGAGGGAAACTTTCAAATTAAGGACTTGACGGTCAAAGGGCACTCAGCGCAGCTAAATATGGTTGAGAAGGGTAAGAAGGGACCACGGGGTTGGAAGAGGGAGGAAGGGGGGCGTTGAGGAAGGGCCTTTGTGAGAACAGGAGGGAATTCTGCGGGAAAGGGCTCGGAGTCCATCGGTGCGAAGAGTGGCGAAATGGGGTAAGGAGATATTTATCTTATCTCGGAATGTAAAAAAGGGAATTCCCTTTATACTATTAGAGATGCAATGGGCAAATGTGCATAAAAAGATATGTCCATACTTTTCTCAGTCGAATTAATAGGTCAAACATCTATCAGCGTTGCTCTCTTGCATACTAGGCCAGAGTCAGATTGATTCCATTTGTTTTTGTTCGAAAATATCTTTGGCGTGAGCTGACAATCACTCACATCCAACGAATTACGCATTTCGAAAGTGACCACATTAACAGAGTCTTGAGAGACATATTGGATATTAAAATAAAAATACGGTGCCGTTGCTTGGTAGAAAATATGAATATTGGTTGGAATAAACTGGGTTATTATTCCCACTAAAGATCTTTACTGCTATACCTAGTTGGAGAGAATTTTAAGGTGGAGTACTCCGAATGATGTACAATATAAAATATATAAAATTGATGCATAAAATTTTCATCTAAAGGTAACCTGAAAACAAAATTTTTCTATTGAAAGTTGGTGAAATATGCTATTTATATTCTGAAAATATATTGGCAAATTAAGTTTTTGGGAAAATCTTTGGGCATATAATCCATGTAAATCGTAACCAATGTAGCTCTCAATATCCATAATGAAAATTATATTTTTAGCTTTCAATAGCTTTAATTGGAAGCGGTACGGCTGGTTTCACTACACCCTAGCATATAGGTTAGCAAAGTGATCCTTTGGCATTTTCAAAAACTTTTGCAAGAGTATGCCAGACTGTGGCGATACACGTTCTTAAATTACCAAATACGAATTACAATTCTTCAAAGTTCGATAGCCCTAATAAAAACTACTGACATAATTAGGACTAGGAATGACATGATTAGGATTTTAACGTCTACCAAATTCTTTTATACTGGATGAAATAAACACTCTTTTGGAACTAATTTTTACGCCAGTATGTATATGGATGAGTATGTCTCTTTCAGGTGTTTTTAGTGAATGTGTTTCCCCTTTCCCCTCATCTCAATTGTCCCTTACCAATCCCACCTCGTGTATGCACCCCCTACCACACCTCTTTGGTGGATCGCGGGGTATTATTATGAATACAGATGAATAAGGGCTAATCAGGGAAATATTCTTTGCTTAATATGAGCCAGTGGTAGTAGAAAAAGATGGAAATATTACAAGCAAGGAATAAATAATGCGGTGAACAAAGAAATAAAATCGGTGAATAGAAAAACGGTCAAAAAGCCATAAATAGGAAGCCAAACTATGGATTACAGAAGAAATAATTTGATAAGTGAATGAGAAAAACCCAAAACATTAAGCGTCTTATCATGTGTCCTGAAAAGAAGTGTCATTGGTCCATTCTTGTTGCTTTTAAAAATTTATGACATTGGTTCTCAGGTTTCCAGCAAATTTTGTCCATTTGATGACGTTGCAGACAATATCCAGTCACGAAGATGGAATATCATTACCTAATGATCTTAATGCGACCCAAAAATGGTGCGAGTCATGGGAGCTTGATTTAAATTTGAAGAAATGTGTTTCGTTAGCTCATAGGAGGAAAAGTATTTCATCCGAAAACGCACTATACACTACAGGTAAACCAACAAAATAAACGTAGAATCGATAACGATTGACGGTGTTAAGATAGCTAAGGAATTTTCTTTGGGAAAACAAATTTGTTAAAGTTTGCGAAATAGCAAATAAAAAAGTTAAATGTCATATAAATTATGCTTGGGAAATGTAATGAGAGGGTAAATGAGCTCAGTTATTTTACATTAGTTTCGTAGACCCCAGCTAGAGACCCTAGCTGTTGATTAAACAATTTTTAAGTGATCGTGTCCAAACAGTCGTCCTGGACGGTGTATCATCCGATACTGTCAAGGTCACGTCGGGGGTACCACAAGGAAGTGTCATAGGCCCCCTCCTTTTCCTTATTTACATAAATGACCTCAGTACCGTAGTTAATAGCAAGCTCCGTCTTTTCGCCGATGATGCAGTAATTTATGGGGACATCCGAAGTCACGAAGACAGAGTCGTGTTAGCCAACGACCTAGATGCAATTCAAAATTGGTGCGATACATGGCAATTGGAATTGAATTTTAAAAAATGCGTAGTAATACATTTTTGGGAAAAGAGTAATTCCCTCCCTTATAGTTACAAAGTGAAACAAACCAAAATCGCGAGGGTAGATTCCTTTAAATACTTGGGTGTAACAATTACTCACGATCTGTCCTGGGGAAAACACATACGAGAAATATGCGGTCGTGCTAATAAAAAATTGGGATTTGTGAAAAGAGTGCTAGGTAAATGCGACGAAAAGGTGAAAGAACGATGTTTCCTTGCCTTGGTCAGGCCCCACCTAGAGTATGCTGCCAGTATATGGGATCCTCACAACATAAATTTGGTTTCGGAATTAGATCGAGTTCAGCGGAGGGGGGCTAGATTTGTCAAACATTGTTATGAATAACTCAGCAGCGTATCCACTTTGTTAGACAGTTTAGGTTGGGATTCTCTTACACAGCGGCGTTTCCAATATAGATTAAACTTATTAAAAACATTTAAAGATGGGCCCTTTTCCGATGACATCAAGGATATAATACGAACCCCAACGTATTACGGTCGAAGGGATCACGAATATAAGACTAGAGAAATAGACTGCAAGACTGACAGGTTTAAAATGTCATTTTTTCCAAGAACGATAAGGGAACAGAATGCTCGTAGTCGAAATTCCCCAGGACTTAGTTCATTACAATAAGTATTAACGTACAGGTTAGGGACTTCGCGAGGATGTGTATACATGTGTGTATGTATGTATGTATATGTATGTGTGTATATATACATATATATATGTATATATATATTTTTTTTCCTACAGGTTCCCCCCACCTTTCCTCACCTAACTCCCAACCCCCTCAACCCTTACCCTTCCCTCATGGTGCTACACCCCCTGCCACACACCTTTTTGGTGGCTCGCAGGGTACTTATGTAGATGTAGATGTGTAGATGTGGAGCATGCAGCGGGTGCATGGGATCCTCACGAGGTAGACATAGCTTAAGAATTATATCCAGTTCAACGTAGAGCAGTTAGTTTTGTGAAAAAATTTTATGACCAAGGTAGTAGTGTCACAACACTGTTGGGAGAGTTAGGAAGAGAATCGCCAGTTGACCGTACATTGAAATGCAGGTTACATTCACTGTGTAAATTTGAGCCAAATATTTTATCCGAAGATATTTAAGACATATAGTATTACAGGCCCCGACTTAGTGTGGTAGATCTGATCACGTGCGTAAAATCACTGAGATAGATACTAAAACGGATTGATTTAAAAATGCTTTTTTTTTCCTCGTACGATTGGAGATCAAAACAGATATGATCGCAGGCGTGAAGAGAATGATTAGTATTGGCATATTCACATTGGGTCGATATCCTGGATATGTTTTCATTTATTCTCCAAGCAATGTTGCGTTCTTCAAAACCTCTGCACTCCCTAATTGCTCTGGTATCTCCCACTGCCTGCTAATCTTAGCTCCTTTTTGAACTCCCTCTGTCAATTTCTCTCTCTCTTCTTCCTTCAGTTATGTTCATCAGTAAGCAGTTGTGAATATGAAACCGTTAAATAATTCCCCTCTCATTCCTGTAAGTGCCCTTCATGAGCTTCTTTCTTCAATCTTTCGTCTAAGACCTTCAATTATTTCTCTTTGGTTATCCTTTTTGTTTTCATCGTCCTTTTTCAGCAACACATGTCTATCGCCTTCGTTATTTTCTTCTACCACTGCCATCTACTTCATACATCTGTAGGAAATAAAATCTCATCAATAAATTTCGACGGTTGGCATCCTTGCGCCTTAAGTAGCGGTGCTATTTTCCGTTTCTTCCGATAGAAAACATTTTTCGCCATATTTGCTCAGTACAACTGTCCTTCTTCCTTCCTCAATGGCTTGTGATCCCGTAATGTTGTGAAAATACCAAAACTCATGCACATGCTTTAGCGTTCTGGTCCATATCAGTGATTTCCCTCCCTGATTTGACAGCAGAGTATTAATATAATTTTAATCTTGTTTATCTGGTGGCAGTACTTCTTCATACCCTTAGATACTACACTGGCAATCATTTATGTAAGATCTTTCTTTTCCCCTAGTTTAATCTTTGCCGTTCGCATGTCACAAACTTCTTATCCCTTCCCCAGCCATTCGTACTCCGCATCCTATCTAGATCTTGTCAATTGCCTTCTTAATGCCCGCATTGTATATCAAGGACCCCTGTCTACCTCCTGTCTCCATTCAGCTCACTCTTCAGGCAGATGCAATCATCACCGCCGTATGCTCCCTCTATTTTGAGCGTGCATCAAAATCCTGGGCAATGAAGGAAGTAAAAAGCAGCATTCTCAAATGTATTCCGCCAAATATTCAAAACCCTCCTAGCATTACACTTCCTATCGTTGAGCACGCCGTCGCCGAGCGCGGCGGCATTCGGGTGCAGAGGATCGATGGAGCAGAACCGTCGCGGAGAGAACATCCCCAAACGTGCCCACTCGAACATTTATGGGAATGGTCACGCCTGTTATTATTTCGGGCCCATTACTATGTATTGTTGCGTCCCTGAGAAAATATGGTGGCGGAGTGGAGGTCGTGAAGGGAGGCGGGCGGGATGAAGGGAGGAAGGGGTGAAAGGGAGGGGAGGAGGACGGAAGCATTGGGGCAAAGTGAAAGTGGCGCCGAGAGGGGAGGGGAGGGCTGCGATGGGCCCTTTGCAAATGCGCCGGTGTGCGTGAGTGAGTGCGTACGTGCTCTGCGCGGGGAATGGAGAGGGAGAGAGGAGAGGGGGAGGGGAGGGGTTGATACCCGAGGAGCGCATGCGCTGCGAAATGGAGTCCCGTGGGACAGAGAGGGTGCAGCAGGGGTGGCGGGTGGCGTGGGGTGGGGTGGGTTTGGAGGGGGAAAAACAAACGAGACGAGTGGTGAGCGGGAAGTTACAAACTCGAGATGACTTGTTGAATCAAAGAAATTAACTGCGAATTATCGCGGGGTACGCTTGCGAAATAAATGGGATTAATGCTTTACCCGCGCGCACATTTTGATATAATTTCCTTTGCCATCGCTTGAAAAAAAAGATTATATTTTCATCGGTGAGGCGAATAATCACATGAACTGGAGGCTCAGAAATAATTTTTCGTTCACTTGCAGAAATACCTGGAAGAAATTTTTCTTGCACACAAAAAGAAATTTTAGCATAATGACCGTTTTAAATGAATCGATAATCACGTGTGGATGGGTGTGGTTCGGACCAATCATAGATGAACAACTATTAGTTCATGCGCGTGAATTAGATTAGTTTGAATATTCAAACTCTCAAACACATTTACACATGAGTTAATACGTCCATGATGCAATAACTGACAAAATTATTAAATGTTTGCATTTCAGTAAATATATTCGTGTGTATAAGTTCAGCTTTTTATGATTGTGTATCGTGCAAGGTAAGAACGAATGCCTGAATCTGTGATGAAGTTGCCTTCTTTCTTTTTTTATCCCGGTGGCAGAATCTACAAATATAACTTAGTGTCATCATGCGTAATTCCCTCAGTGTCTCAGGAAAACTCACCTTTCACGCACCTTTCTTAAGCTCTCTCGCTGAATACGGCGGCTCCCAAACTAATTCATTTTACTTACTCGTTGCTTTTGTTCTCTACTCGTAGCAATTGTTTTAAAAAGTTTTAATCTTCTCTGACACATTTCCAATTAAGCTAATTTTTCTTCCATGGATCCAAAATAATTGCCACATAGTTCCAAAACGGAATAACTAAAACAAAAATACAACGCTCATTATATTTTAGTAAAACCTGCAGGGGGAAAATAACAGCAGCAGGTCTGAAGACGCAAAAGAAAATGAAAGTAGTTAGAATAGGAACACGGAACGTCAGTAAAATGTTGAGGACAGGCAAATTAGCGAATATTAGGCAAGGGATGTAAAGAGGTAATATAGATGTTTTAGGTTTATACGAGGTGAGATGGAAGGATAGCGGGGATTACTGGAATGATAATTATAGAATAATATACAGCGGTGGGGACGAGAGCCAACGAGGGGTTGCCGTAATATTAAATAAAGGGGTAGGAAGAAGCGTGGTCAACATAGAGCAAGCAACTGATAGAATCTTACTCGTAGAGATTAAAGCAGAGCCGACGAACTTGGTCTTTGTTCAGGTATACATGCCAACGAGCAACCACAAGGGGAAAGGGGTCGATAGGAAGTACGATGAGTTAGAGGATATAATCACGTGTGTTCCAGCAGAGAAATATTTGATAGTGATGGGGGATTGGAATGCGACGCTAGGCGAGGGAAGAGAAGGTATTGAGGTGGGGGACTCTGGGTTAGGCATGAGGAATGAACGCGGGGAGAAAGCAATTGAATTCTGAAGGAGACAGGGCTAAGTCATAACCAACACATGGTTTAGACACCACAAAAGGCGTAGGTATATATGGAAAATGCCAGGTGACTCAGAAAGGTATAAGTCAGATTATATTATGGTTAGGCACAGGTTTAGGAACAGTGTGATAAATTCACATAGATTCCCGGGAGCGGATGCGGACTCTGACCACTATTTAGTTGATATGAAATGTAACGTCCGTTTCAAAAAGATAAGACAGGGGCGGCGGGTTAGGAAATGAAATGTAGAAGCACTAAATGGATTAACAAGAAAGGAGTATCAGCAGGCTGTGGAGAAAATCACGGATGAGGGTAAACAGCTGAGTACTATCGAAGAAAAATGGCATTGCAAATTGCGTTAAAGTAAAAAAGAAAAAGGTCACGGATAAGATGATTGCAAAAATGGATGAGAGAAGAAGATGGAAGAACGTAAACACCGAGCTAGGCAAAATGAAGTACTAAAAGTTAAACAATAAATTGAGAAGGGCCACAAATAAAGCAAACAAAGAATGGTGGAAAACACAATGCGAGCATCTTGAATGTTTACAGAGGAAAGGTGAAACTGGTGCGCTATACAGCAAGGTTAGGTTAATATCGCGAAGTAAGAAGGCAAGATCTGTGCAAAAAATTAAAGATAAGTGGGGTAAGATAATTGTTGACAAATATAAGATCCAAGAGCGATGGAATGAAAATATAGAAAAACTGTGTGGTAGGGAACTTAGGCCGACAAGGTTAGACATAGAAAAGGAAATGACGTAAAAGAAGATAGCTTAGGTCCAGGTATACTCAACAATGAAATAGAAAGGGCATTAAGGGAGGCGAAAGCAAATAAGACCGTGTGGTGGACAACATTCCTGTGGAACTATTGAAATGTTTGGGAAAATGTGGGAAGATGATTCTGTATGGGCTAATTCGTAGTATCTATGCGGAAGGAATCTGGCCAGAAGATTTTGTGAGATCAGTATTAGTTCCTTTTCCGAAAAAGCGGAAGGCGACATCATGTGAGGATTACAGAAAAATAAGTTTGATATCCCACGCAGCGAAAGTTATTCTCAGACTCATCAATAAAAGGAAAGAGAGTAAGGCAAATGAGTACTTACGGAATGATCAGTTTGGGTTTAGGAAGGGGAGAGGTACGCGAGATGCCATTGCAGTAATGAGATCACTAATCGAGAGGAATATATAATACAATCAGGACGTATTTGCCTGTTTCTTAGATTTCGAAAAGGCGCTTGATGAAATAAATTGGCCAAAAATAAGGTTATGCGATTTTCCAGAAAGAAAAAGGTTAAGCTAAACATTAAAATAGGAGGGGAAAAAATAGAGCAGGTAGAACAGTTTACGTATCTCGGATGTGTTTTGAACCAAAAAGGTTACAGTAGTAAGGACGTAAGGAGAAGAATTGCACTAGGCAAGGAGGCTTTCTCAAGGAGGAGGGAGTTGATGTCGGGGACGTTGAGTAGGGAGGTTAGGAAAAGACTCCTAAAAGCTTTGATATGGAGCGTAGGCGCGGAAACGTGGTCGCTGAAGCAAGAGGATACATGTAGATTGGAGGCTTTTGAAATATGGAAGTGAAGAAGGACAGAGAAGGTGAAATGGACCGAAAGGAAAACAATTGAGGAAGTACTGGGGATGGTGGGCGAGGAAAAGGGTTTGTTGAGAGAAATCCTATGGAGGCAGGAAAAATGGATGAAAGGCGCATTGAGCGGCAGTGAGATGTTCAAGAAGGTTATAGAGTGGAGAATGTTAGGCAAACGAGGAAAGAGCAGGAGCAGAATAGGGATGTTGGACGGGATGAAGGGAGGAAAGATGTACACAGAGATGAAGAGAGACCTGATGTGGAGTAGGTTGTTGGATTGGGTTTTGTTTGGAGTTACAAAATGTTTATTTGAATTTTGTGTCCATCTAAAAACCCACCTTGAGCGGTAGATTACCTATATAATAATATTAATTGGTTCAAAGTTACCGCGAAGGTTTTATGGCATGAGTATTGTTTGTAGTCCCAGTGGATTTGAACACTTAAAAATACCATTAGTATTAAAACGCCATACTGTTTTGTACTCTCTTTTCTTTTATTTTCTATTTAAATAGATCATGAGCTTTCAATAGTGGTACGTGTATATTCTTCTGTATAAAATTAAAACACTTCCGTTTAACAATGCGGTTTTATTCCCCTGAGACCCTCATCAGAAATGGCAGCCGGTATATCGTTTTTCAGTGAGCCAAGGTGGTATTGTGCTACAAGTCTTAGCTTATCATCATAAACATACACCATTTCTAAAAAATAAATAAAAATTAGGATTCTCGACTTCTGTAAACATTCTGAATTTGCATAGATACCATCTTGATATGCTAAAAAATTAAAGCAAGTTTCTAATTGCAGTGAATAATAACCAGTAAATTCAATTACGAGTTCCCTCCCCCTTCCCGTCTCCCTCAATCTCTCATTACTTTCTCCTTTTTCTCACGCACTACCAAAAATAAGTCATTATTTTAGCGCAGTGTAAGATTTGTCCAATAAGTTTCACGGCTAATATTCAAACACTTACTTTTGCGTTTCGTTGTAACCGATTGACAAGAGCACGGTGGTAGATAAGCAATCCGTATTATTATGGAGCTAATGTATTCACGATTAGATATATCGATAAATATTGCTTAGGCATAAGGATTAGTTGAATTTATAAGAATTTATACAAAATAGATTGAACAGATGGCTTATTATTTTCTACAAAAAAATTATGATGGTCTTTAAAAGGAAATTTCCCTGTTAGAACCTAAATCTGTAGTCAATACATTGTAAGAAGTATTTATCGCGATTGAAGCTTTTCAGATATACAAATTTAAGGAAATATCTTAAGGTATTTCCTTACATTTGCATAATGTAAAACATATGCATTCCAAATTATTATTTTCACTTGCTTATGTCTCGGCATAGTTGCGATTGCTTTTTTGTGACCGTGTACGGTGCAGCAATTTATGTTTTATTGATTTACAGTGCTCAGGTATTTTATAGTAATATCTTCATATTTTGCAGACAAAGGGGGAATTTTAGAAGTAAAGGGCACCTTGTGTTAGGGAGGGGGAGGTCAGTAATGAGCTAAGAGCTGCAGATAATGGAAACTGCTGGTGAAAACAGCTATGAGGAAATGAATAATTGGCCGACAATCTGTGAATCGAAAAATCAATAAAAACAAACTTGGATTCAATAAACCGTGATGATGGCTGCTTTTCCTAAAATTTCCTCTTTATTGCTGGCCATGTGAAAGTTAGGACCAATAAGAAGAGCAAGTGATTAGAAGAACTTTATCCGAATGCGCTATGGGGGGGAAGTATTTTGTGTCACAAATAGTCTGGCGTGCAATCACCCTCCGCCACACACCCTAACTACGGCTTGTTGAGTAATATGTAATAATGAAGTTAAGTGACAAAAATGAAAAACCTCTTATTCCGTAAGTGAATATTGCCACGCGTAAAAATAAACAAATACGATGAGGTTAAGATCGACCGCCTTACTAAATTCACGCAATCTCCGCGAAGTGATTTGAGAAGGCGTCCAACCAAAGGTCAGGGGCCAATCCCGTTGAGCGGAGCCATTAACACACACGCCCACCGACAAACTGTGCAACATGACAAAAATACCGGCTGTGGCCTAAAGTCGTACTGAATGGAAATGTGATGAAATCACGAGTGGTGAGGTGGTGAATCTACATTTACATAATAACCCGCAAGCCGTCGCAAGGGCGGGGGATGTTAGGGCACCACTCGTAATTAAGAAAAAAAGGCACGCCAAAGAGTTACCACCTTAGGCGAACTGAAGGATTTACCCTCTTATAACAGAGACTTAAAGCGGCTAGATGTTGCGTTTTTCTTCGTTTTTACATTATGTCAATATTGGGCATCCATCTGGTTAAAAAAATAGGAAAACTGGAGAGACAGAAATGAACATATGTGTGCGCTATTAATTACGTATTTCGCATCCACTTGGAAACGAGAGCATTGCATTCGCTGTTATTTTCAAGAGTAACTCGTGGAGCAATTCAGAAGAAGGGAAAATCGATACTTCGCACGTTTGCGGCAAGTGAAACTCGAGGAGTGAAGAGGAGTCGGAGCAAGTGAAGAGGAGCGGAAGCCAAAAACGGTCGATGATTTACGATTACAATTTATCGCGTAATTAATCGCAACCATGGAGGAGGTTGGTGCTGTTGCCTCGAGAGGGAAATGAAAAAGGGCCCTAGTGCGAGGTTACGATCCTGGGTCCTCAGCGTTAAAGGTTAACACGCATTTAACATCTCCCCTCCCCCGTCAACCGAGTCGTAAAATAGGGGGTGCGGAGGGAAATATTGAAGATTTAATGAGCGGTGTAATGGAGAGATAAGATGGAGGGGAGGGGCGTGCGGGGGAGGGCAGGGTGGGGTTGGGCGGGGGGTCGTTGGTTGGGGGTCCCACATTCCGAGCAGCCACACACACAATGCCGCCGCGTTACTATGGATCCGCCGCGACGTGACTCGGTGGGGGGGACGGGAGGGAGGGGGAGGGGGCGACAGGAGGGAGGGGGAGGGGCGATTTGTGTTTGTGCACAGGCGGTGTGAGTGACGCCACAAAACGGCGAGGGAGTCCGCCGCATGGTATCTTTCCGACCTTTCTCCAGCCGACGTGCAAATACTGCAAACCCAACGACGAGGATTAATCGCGGGCAATGGAAGGGATTCCTCTTTAAAACCCGCTATTGTAATTTCTCATTGCGCTGAAGTAGTTTAACTTTGACCGTGAGTTAAATCCAACATCCCATTTTGTAATCTATGGTTTAGTTTAAACCGGCCATTGAAGTACTCCTAAACTAATTACTAGACGCTTACTACGACTAGCTTATAAACGAGGGATTTTCACATCGTCTAGTATATCCTTTGTAAAATTGAGCCAGTTAGTGATTTTTGTTTTAGCGTTTAGATTTAAGTTATTCTCCTCCTTTCCTACGTTTAGGTTATTCAAAGAGCAGTTTTAAATTTGCGAGCTGACTTGACGGTTTACCTTTTAGTTATCACCTCAAAATTTGATGCTAAGTTCGCTGTCCTGTTTTTTGCGTTGCTCTTGTCATTTTCTACCACTGTTTTTGTTCTATTTGTCTGTAAATGTAACATTAGTTATTAATATTCCATATGTTCCACTATTTATAATGGTGTCCTTGAATGATTTACAGTTCTCGCAGGTACTCCTAGTTTATTTTAGCCAGTTGGTACCATATTTACCTTCTTTGTGTTGATTATCTTAAATTGTCTCTTCGTCATTATGTTATTGTCCATTCCGAAGACAATTTTATACAATTCAAGTAACTCTGGCGCACAGTGGCAATGAATCTAAAAGCTAACATGTAGTGATCTGCAATTCTCTTTCCGATGACATTGTCCGTCTTCTCACTTGGGGGCGAATATTTTCTATGGAATTTTCTGCTCTTAATTTTCAATGTCTTGGATTTTTGAGTGACTTCCTAAAGACATTTTTTCTGACAGTTATCATACTTTCTAATGAACAGTTGGCCTGTAATGCCAAACAATTACAAATTACTTGAAATCACTGTCACAACGACTGAAGTGTAATGTTTAGTAAACATACAACAATATACATATTATTATCATTTCCATACCTTCATAAAAATGAGAAAAAAATTTGACCAAACTGGTTAATTACGAGTGAAGCAATAACATAAACTACTAAAATCAACCCAGGTGCAGATTATTTTATTGGCGTTGGCTATCCAAAAGAAGATGCACGCCATGGCCTCCTGGGCGTTTGAATCAGTGTTCCTCAACCCCTTCCCTATAGAATATGGCCAACCCCTATTTTCTAAAAGCTTTTGAACCCGCATAGACAACCAAGCGGTGGGGTTTTAAAATATATATAGACTTCAAATTGATAAGGAACTGAAGTAAAAATGATCGTAAGTTGAAATATCACAATGACTATTTTTTCTTAAAATATCGACGATAAGTGAGCAACTTCATTTTCTAATTTTCCACCATAATATTCAAAATGTTCCCCGGCTTACGCCTCGGATTGATTAATACTGATTTACCTTAAACACTGAGATGAGCGTCCGTTGTGATGTTAAAATATGTCTGTGTGTCTTTGCGTTAAAAGCGATTGCCATTTAATATTTTTAACCGCCATTTTACATCAATTTTCATGGAGTGTATTTGCATGTGTCGTACAAACAATTGTTTATTTCAAGAGACCACCATGGCGTCAGGAAGGGTGTCGCGCAGTCACAGACGCGGGTGCATGTCGCCGCTTTTAGTGTGAAATTGTTCCAAAGGTTAGGATTTGACGGTGGCTCCATGGGAAGCATAGTATTTAGGAGCACGAGGAGGTGAGTGGGAAGGAAGGGAGGGAGGGGACGATGAAACTTGTATTATAAACGGGCTTAAGAGCGAGCTGTTGACGATGGGGCGTGTTGACTTGGCGGTGTTCGGGGGTTTCCGCCCGGGAATCGTTGACGGGGCGGGAAGGGTACGAGAGGGAAAGGCGAATATTTACGAGACGGCAAGAAGGGGGAGGGGTGGGCAGATTTGGGATAAGGGGATTTTTAGAGAATCGGCGGTTAAGCTACTTACAAAGGGAGCCGTGGATGGATCCATTTATGAGAGAGGGGTATGCTTATGAGAAGACCTCAAGCATATGCTAAGCGTTTTTAAGGGCCGATGGTTACGACTACAAGGGTGGCTGTGCGTGAATCAAGGATAAGATACTCATCTGGCCTCCCTTAGTTATACTATTCAGCCCCGATTCACCACAATATTTAAGACTTTGTGGTTATGAACGATTTAGCCGGGGACCGGGATGGCGAGGTGGCTAAGGTACAGGCTTCCCACCGAGAAGGTACACGTTCAAATCCAGGAGATGACAGATACTTTTCAGTGGTACCCTAAGGTGCTTTTTGGAGGGCATTTTGAGAAAGCACGATGTCCGTGTCCGAGTACGATGATCATTAGCTGCCAGGGATAAAATCCCAAATGCGGAAGAGTGGTAATCCAATCCCGACTTGAGGTGCTTTGTGGAGAGTGCTTTGAGTGAGTACGCTATCCGTCGGATGGGGCGTTAAGCTGTTTGACCCCTTGGTGCCTTTTGTAAAGAGTAGGTTAGTGCCGACGCCAGGTTTCTCTCCACCCTTCCTCCTTTCCTGTCCATCCCTAATGGCGCAAATGACCTCAGCTGTTGGTCGCCTCTCCTAAAACTACTACTACTACTACGATTTGCCCGGCTCTCCATATTTCACAGGGACGATTTACTTAATAAGTGGATATAGTCAAGCAATTACAGTACGTAGAACCAGGTGTTTAAACATGATTTTTTGTTAGACGCGAAACATGAAACTCTTTGCAGCATACATTTTTTCATGCAGAAATAGTATAAGAAGAGTATAAGTTGAAGAATTGAAATGAAAGTCGTTTAAAACTTAGGTAAATATAATGAAGACGAAAATTTTGAAATCATGATGATTATCTGCCTGGTTGTAAGAACTGTAAGGAAGTAGCGCATTTCGAAACGTACGTGTATTTTATGAAGGTATAATTAATTCACATTTTTAACTTCCATCCTTTGTGACGATTCCTTATCGATCAGCAGAGAGGGCACAAAGTCGAAGGGTAGAATGTAGGAAGTAGAATGACATCCAGAACGCATTTTATAGGATAATCTCGTCGATTCAATCAAATAAACTCTTATGAAAGAATAGCAGAAACAGTTTTCGAAGGAAGGAAAAGAAAAGAGAAAAATGGATCGATACTGAATAAATGTAATGTAAATTTAAAATGAACGTACCTATGGTCGTGAAGCAGTGGAAGCATAGCTGAGACCGCAAACTTGAGTGGAACGAAGTTTATCAATTCGATTTCAAATTCAACGTATGAACAAGTCATATTGATAATCATAAAAAATGAAATTATTTAGCATTGGGTGTAAAACCATTAGAGCTGTGGTTTGAAAGCAATTCGATTTCAGGCCAAATCTAACTCCTCTCTCCAAAATAGCTACGATCACTTCACCGTGTAGAGAAAAAAGAAATGAATTCCCCTCCAGCCTTTGAAAAGAGAGAGACAACGTGAACGCCTTTGACAGACGGACGGAGATGCAAGCAGGGGTGTTGTGGAGGGGAGTGTGAGGGGAGGGGGGTCACGGAACACCCCAACAACATTTATTCATTTCTTCCACTCACCAAAGAGCCCTGTGCCCTGTTTCAAAACGAGGGAATGAATAACGCTCGCCTGCCCCTCGCGAACAAAACGCTTTTGAAGAGATCTCTCTCTCTCTCTCTCTCTCTATGTGAAGGGCTCACGGCTTATAAAACGCCCGTGTAACGCCGTCAGGATACGTCATAATCAGATGATTGACAAAGAGCGAGGGAAGATAGGCGAGCGAGCGCACAAAAAAAAGCACTCGGCCCATCCGACCGGAGGCGCCCTCCACTCTCCCGTGTCGCTTTATACTAACTTTATCTTGTCGCCCGCGAAATTGGGACAATGTGGGTTGGGTCTCGCTAAAATGCAAGAGGGTCGAATAAGTTTTCCCCGACAATCAATCAACGCTTCTATCTTCCGCTCGCCCTTCCTCCCGCCCACTCACTCTCTCATCGAGAATTAAACCATTCACCGCTTCATCACTCGCAGGCGATCAATAGCGGGCCGGAGTCGATTTATCAAACGAGGCCGACCTCCTCACACCCGCCGCCTCATCCAAGAGGGGACCGCCCCCGGGGGCAGAGGGGTTTAAGGGCTTCGGATCCAGCACGCGCACGTTGCGAAAATCTGCGGAGACGCACCAAGGTAACCGGATTCATCAAAATAAAGTTTTGGGACGAATGGGAACGAAAAGGAAAAAGAGAGGTATCATTTCGGGTCGGTTCAAATTTCATCCCGCACCTAAGCTGATTGTTTTACACACTTCGCATAAAGACGAAATTAAATATGGTGATAATGAAAGATACACGTTTCGTAAATGAGCGTACGGTGTATTTATCATTTAGATAGCCTGTGCTAGGAAACACTTTAAGGACGGACAGTAGCTATGCACATATTCAACCAAAAAATTAAGGGAAGTACAAACCAATTAAGGAATTATGTTAGCGCCGGATGTTTAGTGTTCGGTGAGACCACTGGGAGAATTTTCGCATTAATGTTTACCATAATTTATTTGTGGACTATCTAAATTTATGGCTTTTGCATGCGTTTTCTTCTTAATTTCTTACCCTAACACCCCCGCCACACGCCCTCGCGGCGGCTTGCGGGGTATTAAGTAGATTTAGATTAGAGCAAATGGCAGCCTAACCGATAAGTATTTGAGTGTACTAATTTTTCCCTAGTCCAAAGCATGACCAAAAAATTACATCCATATCTACACAATCCCCCCAAGCCGTCGCGAGGACGTATGGTAGGGGGTGGTAGGTCACCAGCCATTCTACATAAGTTCAGTCTATTTCTTCATGCATCTGGCACCCCACGATCCACCCAAAACAGCATGGAATGGTGGCGATTGAACACCAATCATGCAACATGTTTACGTATATTCCGAGTATTATATGGTTAGCAGCTATTATTCCTATGCCTACACAAAAAGGACAAGAAGATATGCTAAACGAGAGCAGGCACACATGCAATTCAGACACTTATTACCGGTTAGTATTCTACGCATTCTGGAATGACGATTACAAATACATTTGCCTTTATATTCATTCACCTACACCCCACCTGGAACAAGGGCGCCCGGCGGGATAGAGTGTTAGGACGCCAGACTTGGAAAGTGTTTTGTGGGAACTAATTATGATGTACCCCTAGTAGTTTTTAGAGGAGGCGACCGACAGCTTAGGTCATTTGCGCCATTAGAGTTGGGGAGGAAGGGTGGAGAGAAACCCAGCGTCGGTATTAGCCTACTCCTGTCGGAAGGCGCCAAGGGGTCCGCAGTTTAACGTCCCCTCCAATATGTACCTATTATTTTCTTAGGTGTTAGTCCTTTAATTGTTGTCTTCAGCAGTGCGCGGGAAAAACACTTGAATCTAGCAGTTCGACAATCAAGCTCTCTAATTTTGTAAAAATTGATGGCCCTTCCAATGTAATTAGGGGGCCTAATAATATAATTTCTCCTAGATTAACAATTAGATACATAGCGTACAATTTCCACTTCTGTGATGCCCTTAACTACCTAATACTGCGATGGCGGATAACCTAAGGGCCGCCGCGGCTTGCAGTGTAAGATATAGTGGGGGCGGGGGGCGCGGAAGAGTGGGTCATTGGCCAGCGGCTGAGAGGAACCTTGTTTGCCTCCCCCGTTTACTTTTCCTCCCCCGATCTTGCCCCACCCCGCTTTGCCCGGCCCTCAGGACCGATCAGCGGCTCCGTTACCTCCCGAATGCCTCTCCTCGCACCCGCCAAACGTCTCGACGCCGTTTGCGACCTACCCTCCCCGCGGGGGAGGGGGCTCCTGCCGCCGCGCCGCGCCGGCCGTCACTCGGAGAGGAACAGTGACCTGTACTTGGCTGGGGCAGTGCTTTCTCTCCAAAGGGCCCTCCATTTCACGCAAAAGATAAGTGCAGAATTTTATAATTGATGTCAAAATAATGCGTTAATCTGAATTACTCGTATTTAAATGTTTGGTCGCAAAACTTTGTGATTGTATTCAAAATTATTTCCTCTCGCTGTTAACTTTTAAGCATGAAGAAGAATGAATCAGCGGGCGAGTTTCGATTAAATTCAAGAGAGCTAAGAACTAAAAGGTGAAATCCTTATTGAATGGTTTAAGGTGTTTTTTCTAATTAGATGAGACGCATTGGGAATATGATAATTCAATCCTTGTTCAGTAAAATATTTAAAGTTTCGCGTCAATTATTCAATTTTTCATATTTCATTGATGAATAAACATTGCATCACCGTGGAAAGTATTATCAGTTTTAATAAACTTGAGCCACGAAGAGAGAATGCGACTAAGACTTAAGACTTTCAAAATATATTCACAGATTAGCCGAATTTATTCGTAACAATGAGGTTGTTTATACGGTCCATTGGCAGATTGGACCCGGATACAATAGTAACACCACCATCGATGGATTCAAGAACTCCACTTATAATTATTCAAAATTCAAACCTAACCTATCCCCCAATACCTCCCCCAAAATTCTCAAAACAAAGCCTGATTTTAACCTTTAACCGATCTCACCGATTTTTCTAGTTATACAGATAGGAATGTAGGTGTATGTGTTATATCATGGAAGCTAGAATATTTATATTTATGTACTAGTAGAACATTGTCCATTACTGATTGGATTGTTGCCTAATAATTCCTGCAAACACCATTTCGATTTTGCTTGATGTGGACGTTATATATTGATATTTATGTTTCATTATGCACTTATTAATAAATGGCTGTTGTTCTAATACTGAACTGCCGAACGCCCTTGAGACGGCATGCGGGGCATTGTGCAGAGGGAGGTGTATTTCGTAGACAAGTTACTTCTCAGTACTCTCTCACACTTCAAAATAGTTTGTATAGTGACAACACTGTTACACGTAAATAAAGGTCAAAATTATTACTACCGGTGCACGGCTTACGGTCAAAATCCAAACAGTTCACTACACGTGAAACGAATGCCAAGTACAAAAAGCGTCGAGCTTCTTTGCCACATTTTTTTTACCAATCGCCTAGAAAACCTATGAAATGTACATAGACCTAGGGATTGACATTATTCATAAGTTGAGCGAATTTTGCTCGGGATAATTGAAAACATCTCCTATTTAATTTAAAATTCCGAAGCAGAAATTTAAAACGTACACTTTCTCATACACGTAATATTGATGGATATGGCAATAATCTCAGTGATCTCAACGATTCAGAAGTGTTGACGTTTTGATCGATTTTACTCATCCCTCGGAAAATGTTGTCCTTATATTTGAAATTGTTTGATTTTATAAGAATTTATTGTATTTACTAATATTACCTTACCGGGAACTCATCGGTTATGACGTTCATTATACCCATGATTTGCTCCCATTGATCAAGCATTTGCCCATACACATGTATTTCGTAATATATATTTCGTTCGAGTTAATAAGTCAAAAAGTTGTAAATATTGATGCATTTGTGATAAAATATTTTGCAAATACTTTGAAAATTGGATAGTTTATATTTACCAAGCCAAATCTAAAAAATATGATGGCTCTGAAAAAAGTGTATTTGTGATATTCATTAACCAAAATAAATGTAGAGTGTGCGACTATATTCATAGTATAAACACTTTCAAATGGAATATCATATTTTTTAACATAGGAAAACTGATATGATGGTCTTAGTTAATTTATTTGGCCCGAGCTACTTCATCGTCTGATGGTATAAAGTTTTTGGCCGTCCTGAGCAAAGCCTTTGTTTGCGGAGTCATTCCGCCCGCCCGCCCATCATGATCCGTTTACACGATACTTCCATCAATGTTGTCACCATATCGGATCTATAACCAAGAGGCAAAATGAGATTCTCGGTTAATATTCATGGATCTGAGTCTCTGACTAACATCTTTTCTATGATCCACATTTTGTGCCGACTTACTTGCTTTACACGCAGGAGGAATCGCTAATCAATAGTTTCCTTTCCGACGCCAGATTTTACGCTTAAGTTGCACTAGTGTTTGGCATTCGTCATGGGGGACTCTATATCCAGATCTCATTTTGAATTAGGCAGTCACAAATGCGAAAGAGATAAAGATACTCGGACGAGAAAAATGTAATCTCTGCCAATCAGCGTCACCAGCAGCAATGTCCAAAAACGCACGAAAATATGATTGTCTCCGATATTGGTGGTTGGATTCAGAAATAAGATGAAAAATGAACACCTTATTCACCAGCTTTCATCGATGAAATGGAATGAAACGCAAATACTGAAATATGTCCCGCTCGGGATACTGGGATATTAAGTATAATGGTTTATGTTTCACTACTGGCACCCAATTATTATCGGTAATCTTCCGTTTGAGGTAGCTTTTTAATGAATTCGAGCTAACAAATGGTAGAGTGAATTTTCCCGTCTCTCTTTTAAAAAAAACAAGTCGACATTCAACGTCTTCACGCCCGTATAGTACTTCCTTCCTCTTTTCATTCCGTCCAACATCACTATTCTACTCTTCCCCCTTCCTCGCTTGCCTAACATTCTCCCATTTTTTACAGTCTTCAATATTCCATTTTATCATCAAAATGCTCTGCTTTCGTGTTTTCTACTTTTTTTGGATTTCTCCCAACAATCGACTCTCATCCTGCACAATACGTAGTAGCACTTCAATGTTTGGTTTCCTTACAGTCCACTTCACTGGCACGGAATATGCCCTGTTGTTAAATTGCTTTAACGAGGACCATTCTTTGCTGGTTCGATTGAGAGCCACGTCGGGTATTGAAACAACCATATTTTAATAACAATTTTCGATTTGAAAGACCTCTGTTTTCGGGGGAATGCAAATCTTCTGATTGGGACTTAAACTCATTTCCCACATAATTTT
The DNA here is from genome assembly GCA_037158775.1 of Hetaerina titia. Taxonomy (NCBI): domain Eukaryota; kingdom Metazoa; phylum Arthropoda; class Insecta; order Odonata; family Calopterygidae; genus Hetaerina; species Hetaerina titia. The sequence goes on along the minus strand of CM073770.1, from coordinate 102,353,315 downwards.
AGTTTATAAAAGTTATTTATCCATACGTACGATGATATTTCCTGCTCAGAATTTCCAAACTGATTGTATTTGAGAGGAACAGATAAAAATTTCCTTCAATTGTTGTTCAGAGTACTCGTGGACGGAGATAAACATCGAAATATAAGGCGAAGATCGCCGATATATATGGTGGCTAAGCAGGACAATTTAGTGAAAAGTAGAAAGTTTTCAGATACCAACGTCATTCAGTATTATCATTTTCATAAAAAACTGCTATTTTTTCCATTGATTTAATTATCCCCATGTTCGTAATATTGTTGCTATTTACGAATGTATAATAAAAAAACATCTCTTCCTCCAAATACAACTCCATTAAACTAGTAAGTTTTGAAATAAAGTTGTAATACAAATCTTTGCAGCAAAAAAAAACATTTTTGCCACATTTCAAGAAAATCTGAATCATAGCATTGAAAAAAGGCTAAGAAATAGATGAATCAATTGTAAAGCCGAATTACACTCTTTTAAAACTAAAATATTCAAATGGATTCATAACAAGTTTACACTAGTGTTAAGCTTATCGCTAACTCAATGAATATGCATGTATTTCTCACTGTGACATCCACAACGTGATCGCATTGATCAAGCGTGTGTCACCAAAGCAGACGGGCTTATAAAACTGTAGGACGACAGTCATCAAGCCACAAGTGTTGCCGAATCCTCAGTCGCGCGGACATTCCTCTGGTCATACTGAAACAAAATTACACAACTCTTACGTGGTTATGAATTTACACGAAAACTTTTCCTGTGAATTTATATGTCATCTTTTTTAATAATTTTGATCCCACATTAGAATGCATAGGTAAGACTTATTCTCTGAAATCTTCTAAAGGTACACTAAAACAACATTCTAATCATTTATAGGAAGGTGTTTTTCCACGTGTCTTTTGAGGTCAAGCTTATCTCTATGGTTATCAATGACCATTGTAAAGTTTCTAAGATTTTATTTCCACATTTATATGCCTAAACGTTATCAAAAATTACAATCCAAGTAAAATTGAAATGTCTCATCAAAGCGAGAATATATTGGATATAGTCTGCCATAAAAATAAATAAAACTATAGATTAAAAACTATTCAAATTTCTCATTCACCTACAAATAAACGTTTGGATCATTGAATACCATCCTTAGCTCAAATTTAATTACCTTTAACCTCGCGTATTTTACACCAATTAAACATTTTTCCAGATCTATGAATGATCCGAAGGAAAAAAGAGCGTTCCGGGGACAATTACTATGACGCGTGAGTGTGTAGGACTTGGGTAACCCCGACAACCGCGTCCGATAATGCCACAAACATCCTGTTTTTAAAAAATCACATAACAGTGATACTCGGCGCTCCAAAGTTTCCCACAGGATGAGGGACGGCGATTTTGACTGCGACGTTATCCACGGGCATCATCTCCCTCTCGCAATCCAATTGAAAGCCTCGCGAACAAAGCCCTTCGTCCTCCGTCCGGCCCTCCTACTCTAATTTTCATCCTCTTCATTCCCACACATCCCTCGTTCCCCCTCCCGCGCCCTCCTGCGCCCCGCGCCCGGCACAACGCCCATCGGCCGAGTTTAGGTGATTAATGATTCAGAGGAGGGCCGAGGAGAGCAGTTGGGAGGGGGGGCAGCGTGTGACCCGCTGGCGGCGGCGGCGGCTCCCGGGGCTTGGCCTCCTCCCCACACGCACCAATCCTGCCCCATATGGGACCATCCCACCCTTCCATTTATTTTGTCCTAAATACGTCTCCTACTCGAATATACACATTTTGCAGCTCACCTAGGAGCTCACGTTGCCAAATTTTCGCGTTTCCTCGCAGCGACCCATGCCTCCTTTGACCACTGCAGTGAGCGACATATTGCTCGGAAGACACTGAACGAAAGGCTCGCTGATGAAAACAATCCATTTGAAAAAAAACAAAAAGGGGGCCTTATCAAAATCGCTTGCGATTACACCCTCACCATCAAACACTTCATATAGTATCTTCTGATCCACTCTGCTTATGCTAGCGAAAACAAACTTCAAAAAGCCATGACGATACTCAAAAAGAATCGGAAATGTAAAAATTAAAACATCGATAAAAATATTTCGTAATACTTCACGAAATATTTATATTTATCTACATATATCTTTATATATGTTTATCTACATCTAATTAATCCACGATATCTAGGCCAACTACTATTAAAACCAGTCGTAGTTTGAATGAATTACTACTACTCCCTCTTTTCCAAGACAACTTCCCGATCGAGATGATTCGCTCGCGTCCACGTCCTCCAGTAGAGGGAGTTTTCATCGGGCACATTTCACAAACTGCTACCGATACAGAGCCGCTCGTCAAGGACAGTAAAAGGATTGGGGCATTTCGTTTGAGCGATCCAAAATAAATTACCCTTCTTTGAATATGGCGAGGTGAAACGTTTATTCGCGAAAATGTTCTCAACTCACCAAACTGTGGGAGAGATGAGATCATTTGATAATGCCGAAAAAAAACGAAGTTTAGAAAAACTCTTCAGATGTTTTATTTAATTATAAAATTGCTTTAGCCGCCATGGTACATTTTCCTCAAGAGTGGTAAAATATGCATATTTTTAGATGAATTAAATAGTAATTAGGTAAAAGTAATATATCAATGTTATGATTCACAATAAACAATAATATCGTAAAAATAAGGAAAAAACGAAATATTAAACGGAGGTCCCGGATCAGGTGCCTAAAAATATCGATTTTTGATGGAATAAATATTTAAAAGTGCAATGACACATTCTGACTGGCCTCCCATGATGAGTGCGGGGGGCGCCTTAAAGAGGGGTAAATTGAGAGAAAAGGCACCACGCATCGATTCAGGTTATGAAATGGATTTTTTATTAATCGGTCGCAAACAAAAGCAGAGGAGCAAATAAGTGAATGGCAAAACACTAGCGCGGCAGTTTATTTAAAGTAATTGCCCTGAGAAATGAGATAGAAGACGCTCCATGGGGTACAAATACGTAAAATAACAAACAATCTGAAAGAGGATTCCCACAATCCTTCACCAAAGCAATGATGAATGCTGCCTGATGCTGAATACTAAGAGTACGAGGGATATTCTTAAAGTACGTACCGTTTGCTTATATTTAAATACTGGCGCTTCAGAAGACGGTTTTGCTCCTGCAGCGCCATCTACTGATTCATTGAGAAGCTATAGCAGTATTTGATTTGTTTCAGAAGTCGTTTACTTGTCCGTGCATGCAAACAACAATGTCCGCGACAATCGTTGATCCCGCCAGCTGTGAAGTGCGTTCTGTCATACGATTCTTGTATGCAAAAGGATTGTCGGCTGCTGAAATTCATCGGGAATTATGCCTAGTTTATAAACCTACAGTTATGAGTGAAGGAAAGGTTAGACAATGGTGCTGTGATTTTAAAAATGGACGAACAAATGTCCATGACGAAGAGCGAAGTGGTAGGCCCAGTATTCTGACCGATGAAATTGTTTCGCAAGTGGAACAAAAACTGCGATGTGATCTTCGATTAACAACTAATGGCCTGGCTGAACAATGTCCTCAACTTGGACGCACTACTGTCTACAATATTGTTACGGAAAACCTCGGATACCACACATTGCGTGCAAGGTGGGTACCGAAAATGCTCACCGACCACCACAAAGAGCAAAGAATGTCCAGTGGACGAGAGTTTTTTGGTCGTTGGGAACTCTTTAAACCACCCACCGTACAGTCCTGACCTTACACCCAGCGACTACTTCCTCTTCTTGCACTTGAAACAGTGGTTCGGTGGACAACGTTTCGAAACCGAAGAGGAACTCAAGAATGGCGTTGTCGATTGGTTCAACCCTCAGGCGGGGAGTTTCTATGCAGAGGAGTTAAAGAAGTTGGTGCAGCGGTACGAAAAATGCTTAGAAGTGAACAGCAATTATATAAAGTAGGTTTGTAGCTAACTAAAAGTGCCAATAAAATGTGTTTCATATGAGTATATTTTTTCCTGTGACCAAACGGGCTTTACTTCATGAACACGCCTCGTAATATCGAATGTTGGTTTTAGGGCTTCAAATCGTTTCACTTCGCCGAATGGAATTAGGAAATTATTAAGGTAAATAGTCAGTGCCCATCCAAAACAACATTAACCGGTAAATTACCATGTAACAATGTGTACTGTGGGGCCACCCATATTTTTGCCCATTGGAATTACATTTTAACAAAGAAATAGCATTGCAAGGTACAGATCGCTTTCGTATCTATGCGGGACTAAAAGAGGGTGTAATAAATCGAATGTTGACCCACTTAATTAGAATTAATTAGAAAAAGAAAAGAACCCATGCAAGTATTAGAAATAGGATAATTTTATCACTGCGTTGCAACCTAAACCAAGTCCAATTACGTGTTGATAAGAAATTTTATTTGTAGAGAAACACATCCAAGGAGAAGGGACTTATATTGAGATGAAACAAATGCTTTTTCAATAGCCCTTTAAATATTCTCAAAGATGAAAACAGTTGCTTTTCATTAGCATCGTTAATATTTTTTTCAGGAGTAATTCTATACGGGAATGCAATTGGCACATCCAAGGAAAAGAAACACTATTGACTGGCCGTTTGAAGTTTAGAAGCTTTTAATCTAATGGCGTACGGTTCGCCCCCATTAGCGGCGTTTCAATGCCACCGTGCGCGGTGCCAAGCGAATTGATGAACGTGGCCAGTTGAACAGGTGTGGCGCCGTTTGTCATCCTACGTCGGCGGAGGCAGTGTGAAGGCCCGGAGGTGGATCCTATTGATGAGAACCGCCGAAGTGGGCAGAAGAGAGAAAGGATTGTTGAAAGGCGTCAGGGCGGAGGAAGACAGGCAAGGCGAGGCTTGAACATGTTAAAGTAGTAGTAGGGGCATGGTAAATATTGGAGGGATCGCGAGCGACAGTGATACTCCTTGACCGGAGAAGTGAGGTTTCCCGGAGGCATGCTCCAGAGGATTCATCGTTCAGAGGGTCCTCCGTATCTTCGGACAACCAAAGTGGTATTGATTCCATCTGCTATGTCAAGTTTTTAAATACAGCCCAAAATACATAATTTTCAAAATACATGCTGTTGTGGCCTGGACAAATTTGAATGCCCAAGCGTTGATGGTCAAATCACTTACTGAAAATGTCATTTCAAAAGCGTAAATATGCTTTCTAAGAACGAAGACTCGGCGCATACTTCTGACAAGACTTTTATGCATTGATGGAATAGATGTGTACTCGTACATTACATTGCAGTGATATCAAAGTAATTGGGTTGTTGCTTCGAGCTTTCAGAGAAATAAGCGTACGCATTAAGAGATTTTACACAATTCAAGATCTTACGCTATGAAAGAAATAAAATGTTATCAATACATTCAAAGTATACATGAAAAAAATTCGTAACTTGAACTGCGACTTCAAATTTTCAGTCTGTTATTTGTGAACTTTCTGTAGCTGTCTAACATGGATTACCCTTCGATGGAGATTAAAATTCTTCGTTATGGCAGTCGATTCATATTGTATTTCATATTTGTATTCTCACTTTGATTTTATGACTTTAAAAATCGCCTACAATTTCATAAAATAGTCTATCACCTCCAAATTAACAAAATGATTAAATAATTTATTTTGTCAGGTTTTTTCATAAAAAATTGCAGAACTAATCAAACGGCTGTAACTTTTGAAGTCTGCCCCCACAGTCTCGTGTTTTGTCATATCTACATTGTCTCATAAGTGTCATTGCTGCTTTCGATAAAATGACCGCTCTTTTAAATTCAATGATGGCCCAATTACGTTTAACGAACCCTTATCACTGAATTATTTTCTGGTTATAATCCTAATAAAGTAAAGCGAGGTTTTAAGCTGCTCTTCACCCCCAATATTATTTTTAATCCATTCATATTAGGGGGCACAGGATTAGGTGGTATCCCCTCCTTCGTTGAGCGCAGAGAGGGAGAGTTGGGGAAAGGCCAGAGGGGGGTGGGTTTGGGAGAAGGGGTGAGGGGCCGAAGTGGTTGATAAGCAGGTAAGACATGGGAGTGAAATGTGAAGAATGCAGATTTATCAGCGTATGACGACCGCTCCTAATATATATCTTGTTTCTTGGTCAAGCCAAAGTAAAATACGGAACTTCTGGCCCAGATGTTATCGATAGTAGTAATACTTTTAAAACAAATGGTCAATGAGAGTGATCTCAGTGAAAGATTGCTTGCATTTCGATGGCTGGAAAACTAGATTTTGTATCGATCTGTTCGTTCAGGCTGCCGTGAACCCTTCCTCAAACTACCTGGAGAGACGCTGTCTAACATTATTGAGGAAGAAGGGTTCGTCAACTAGTTGTTCAAAGATTGAGTGATTCCGCGGCAAAGAGGTTTAGGCTTTTATGAAAATTCCATTGCGTCTAATTCTGAGGAAAGTAGGAAAAAAGTACTAAGATTCGAAAAGGGCTTCTAATATTCAATTGAGGGAAAAAAATTGCTCATCTATCATGTTGTACATTAAACGCCGGGAATGAATAAGACAGGCGATAGGGGCGGAGGTTGGGGAACTGAGTGAACTTCAAATGGGCTAGGAATCGGTTGTGTTGGACAGGAAGTTTTATGCGTGGAGAGATGTATCAAGACCCAAGATTTAAAATAAAAAGGGGAATGCGGCAAACCAGACAGAGAGATGGACCGGGGAGGGGGGAGCAAGAGAGAGAGAGGGGGGCAGTAATGCTGTGAGCAAGGGCGTGGGAAGGACAGGGGAGGGAAAAGACGGGGGAAGAAAGATGAGAAAGTTGGTAGGGATGGCATTATTTTTGACTTTTATCGATAAACATTGTTTAGCTAATTTATTATTTATATTCAAAATGAAATGAAGATTTTCAATTTATTTTCTAAATGTTCAAAATTAACTTGCACAACCCCACCGAAAATGGACTTTGGAAAATGGAAACGATTTTATGGTTTCCTAATTTATTAAAAAGTAAATGTTGTATTACTTACTTACAAATTCTCTAGTTTTTCTGAGGAATATATATGGATGTACATACATACATGTATATGTATATATACAAAATTTTGACAGTAACACACAGCACGAGAACACATAAAAAGAACAATCACAATAATATCTTGATAATATCGACGGACTCGAACTCCGTCTTCTTCGGAATATATATATATATATATATATACATATACATATATATATGTATATATATATACATATACATATAGTTCTGTTCCTAATTCCTCTTGAGAAAGGTGGTTGGACCACCGAAAATTCGAGAACCAGTGAGTTTTTCCTATTTTGTGTTTTGGTTTCTGTGTTTGTTATGACAATCAGTGAATTTACATTATATATATATATATATATATATATATATATATATATATATATATATATATATATATATTCCGAAGAAGACGGAGTTCGAGTCCGTCGATATTATCAAGATATTATTGTGATTGTTCTTTTTATGTGTTCTCGTGCTGTGTGTTACTGTCAAAATTTTGTATATATACATATATATGTATGTATGTACATCCATATATATTCCTCAGAAAAACTAGGGAATTTGCAAGTAAGTAATACAACTATATATATACAAATATTTATATATATATATATATATATACTTATATGTTCTTGTCTTGTTCTTTAAAATTTGTTTAAATATCACGTCTTCCAGGATGATATAAGTAGAACTTGCCTAACTATCATCTAGCTTAACGAATAAATAGAAAACCAGAAATGCCTAGAAAGGGATTTTTCTTCATACCTGAACTCGTCAATTAGTAAGTTGACATACATTTGCCACTGAATTCCACAATCTGGATTGAATACTGTTGGAATTATAGGCGCAACACACTATACTTGTACTCTGAGCAAGAATTTCTGAAAAGTGATATTTTTTCATTATTCAGGAATAACCTTGGGGGATCGTAAAGTTTCTCAGTAGTAGCTGCCGCTTATATTTTGCCTCTACTCTGTATTCGTATGGGGGCGGAAGCGGGGACTGAATGAGCTTCAAATGGGTTGGGTTGGGCTGGGAGTTTTATGCGTGGTGGAGGAGTGCATCAAGAACCGAGGCTTTCAACAACTGGTATATTTTTTATCATTACGAATTTGCATTAAACATATACTTGTTTCCAAATTCATTTTGTAGTTGAAGGTTAATTAGGGTTTTTTCTGAGATGACTAAATATTTCTTAGGACATGTTCATTTGGCAAGTTTTTGTAACATCCATCTGCAAAATTCTTTTCAATTTATTCTTATATTTCCTTTATGTGCCTCCAATGACATTTTAAATACTCTTATGTCACATAACTGATTACAAAAGATATTCCGAAATAGCACCTAAGTACAGATGTCTTAATACGAGTAATATTAATAATATAGTAGTTTAACAAATACATTTTAGGAAGATATGTTAGATGACATAAGGTGATTAGCATAAAAGATAAATACAAACGGAAAACATCGCATGCAAAAATTTTAGAAAAATGTACTTGTGAGATTACAAAATATCACTTAAATTTAGAGAAAAATTTAAAGCAAAAATTGAAACAATAAAAATGACGAAAGGATAATATTAATAGCAATATGAGAATAATCACATACATATAAAAGATTGCAAACCATAAATGAAGGAACATTAATCAATTTATTGAATATAATGGAAAAAAATTCATTGCAACAAATGAATGGGCAAAAAAGAAAATTGCGAGTCAAAGTTATATATGATCCTGACAAGAGTTCTAAAGCGGCAACCATTTATAAAATAATAAATGCATCATAAATAAAAAAAATGGGAAGGGAACTCTGAAAATATGATTATTTTGTCGAAATTGTCATTGTATTTCAGCAAATTAAAAAATAAAGGGCTCAGTGTAACCATAAACACAGTAATCAACCAGAAGGTCGGTTTGGTAGGCGACGGAATAGTTCACCAAGTACCCCACGGCGTGTGAAATTCAAACATCTGGGTAGAGGGGCCAGTTCCTTTCCCGGTGCCGGTTATGGTTTCCCATGAAGACCTGATACCCGTAAAATCACATAGCTTGGGTGGAGCTGCAGGTGCCCAGAGTACCTTGCCCAGGAATCAAACACTGGCTCTCCGGTCAGTAGTCCAACGCTCTACACCCTGGACTACCGCGATCCCACACAGTATAACGTATAATGGAAATGAAAAGCGAAGTCGAAAGATTTTTTATAATCTGGACAAACACAAAATGCAAATACTTTCCCAAGTTAACCCGATCAAAGGTAAACCATTACTTGCTAATTTTACAAGGAAAATACATGGGCAATATCATTTATAAATTTTGAGAAAGGCACTATATTTATAAAGAAACAAAAAATTTATTTAAATAATTATGGCATTTTAATGGGGATCAATTAAATACTTCAACAGTCATCTTGGTTAAATACCAAAAATGACAATTTGTTAAATCCAATAACAATTAGTTTTTACCAAGTTTAGTTGACTTATTTTTCTATAAATAGTAGGTAAGTAATTTTTTAAAAATCTACTGTCCCCGTTTGTTTAATTCAGAGTAGTCCAGTTTTTACTTCAGATTACCGATTCAAAGTACATAAATTAAAATATGTATGCCCAAATTTAGTTTATGGGTGATGAATCATTATCAATAACAATTTCAAGAGGAAATACTATTTAATGAAATGACTAAGGATCATAACCTACAAATGTAGTAAGGAAATGGAATTCCAATTCTCCCAGGGGGTATGAAATTACAAAAGTGAAGAAATTACATTCTATCCTACGAGAAGAGATGATTAATTTTCTTTGCCTCTAGAATGGTATGGAAATCATTCAAGAAATAACAGAACTTTCCTATTGCTGACGCTTACTTTTTCTTCTTTCAGAAAGTTTTAAGTTCCGAGTTTTCGTATCCAAATCACCCCAAAATTGTATTATTGATATTTTAAACAGAACTTTAGACATTTAATGATTTTACTATTTATAAAACTAATGACAAACATTTACTGACCGATAATATTAATAGTAGATTCATGCCACTTACATTTTGTCTATGCTTGTGAATTTATAAACAGTTATTATAATTTTCTTCGGAAATTTAAATGTCAATTTTTAATTCATCAAACTTTGAGCTATTTCATCTGCAACGTCGCAACCCGATACACAAACGAACCGCAGGACAAAAATGAAGTGTGAACTCCTAACCTCTTTCCTGAAATTTGTGTATGATTTGAACGGGTTTCCACAGAAATCCTGAGCCTTTAATTAGACAAAATGATGATTTTATGATAAAACATATTAAACAGCTACAATCAAGTAAGCGCCAAATAGTAGTTAAGATAAAACACAAACTGAGACAAACTAAGACAAACAAACAAAACTGATAACGTGGTAATTACAATATGAATATCTTGACATTACTGTCTAACGATCAACTCATTGAACGTCAATTTCAACTTCATTGAACTCCATGATGGACTTGAACTCTAATATCGGATATCGATAATATCTCTGTCAGTGGACCAAACCCGTCTTCTCTTGACGAGGCAAAAAGAAAATACTCTGTTTTCGCAGAGAATTTTATTTCCTACTAGTAAAAAATTTATCCTTTTGGCAATTTCACGATGTTCCCAGGGTTCCATAGCAACGTTCAGCACTGGCGGGGAGTGGAGTGGGTGGATATGTGTGGCTCAATCGTTTGGAAGGAAGAGAGTAAGTTTTGAGAAGAGAGAGCAGCCAATGGGCTCTCAGCGCCTGGGGTAAACGAAGACCGGAGTTCCATATGTGTGCTGAATGTTAAAGTTAATGCATCGAGAAGGGATGAGCAGAAATAGTACAATAACTCTTCTTTCCTCTTCTCCTCGGGGGTGAACGCGGGCAGGAAGGTGTACAACCCTACCCCGCGCTCAACCTCTCTCTTCGTCGAACCGACACCGCCCCCGCCATCGCAACCCCCGCACATCCCATGTCGGTTTCGGGACCGCGTCCCCCGTCTTCTCTCGAAGGCACCCTTCCATTCAATCGGGAGCCCCTCCTCCACGGATGCCCACCCCACCGTTCTCCCCCTCCTACCGGCGCCAAGGGGACGCTGAGGGTCCCTTTCGCCTTCAACCAATCAACCTCTCCACCCCACTTCCACTCCACGCATAAATGCCCACCCACATACTGCGGGGGATGGGAAGACCTCTTGAAACCTCTGCTGCAACAGGCTAAGGAGCTGCTTGGGCCGGATGCGGACTGTCTAAGACAAAATAGCCAATGACATAAAATTTTATCCGCTTTTAAGTACAGAAAAAAATGTCTTGGCCCATTTTTTATACTTGCGAGCGGGCAATATTTCGGAAATTAAGTTACTAATTAAATCTTATTCCGGAAATAGACTTATTAATATATTATTTTTATCAAGATGACGAGCACCTTGTGCGATAAAAGTTCTCGTATTTTATTGTTTTATATAGGCCGAGGAAGTTAAATAAACAAATCTTTTTCTTTGGATTCATCTAACCATGATACAAAGTTAACATAACCGGTTGTCTGGAACGGAGACAGAATGCAGAAAAAATCCGTAAATATCAGAAGGCTAACTGCAGTAATGCAATACCAGAATGAGTTTCAAGATGACGCCGTGGGATGTTATGAGTAGGTAGTAAAGTGCAGTCAAAATGAGGATGAAACGAGATGAAATCAAATAAATCACTGAAGTACTACCAATTGAGAAAGTTAAAAGCTAACATTTTCGACGAACACTTCGCAAAATATTTACTGAAAACACGAGATAGAGCAAAGCGTGCTTTGGAATAACACGTAATTCAGTATCATGGTCTTGTGCTGAATGACCAAATCAATTGAGTGCCACCAAATTTATTTGGAAGCTCCACTAAATTAAAAGGTCATTGCAAGGATTTCAGGAGAAAATAACTAAGGTGTAAGATGTAATGATTGTCGGGTGTATCATACCCAGGTATGAGTTTACGATCCCACGAGTCTCTCTCGTATTGATTCGTCCTTAAAATATTAGCGGCAGAAGTCTATCGTGGATTAAGAAAAGAAGTGAAATGAGAATTTTAATCAACAGAGAGAAGGTTAGGGGGGCCCACAAGTAAGTTGTATGCTATATTTGATGATATTTCCATAGTTTTCAAGTTGTACTCAGTTTGGAAAGGCGCATTGCAAAAATGGATTCAGTACACAGTAAACACCTATTTCTATAGATACAAGGCGCATCACTTACCAAAAAGAATTCGTCGATGAAGAGCAGCCGTCTCCAACTATAGAGATGCACAGTTATCTGGATAAACCAAAAGAAACCTTAACGGACATCGAGTGTCAAGTAGAGAATGAGCTCGGAGTTTACGTGGACGAAGATGACTTGGCCCTATCACTTTACATGAATCTGAAGACGAAGCGTGCCTTGTGGAATTCATGTAAATCCGCAGCGGCACGATTACAAGGATGTTCCTAACGAGGAAGGGTGAAGAGGCATTTCTCCTTCATCCAATTGAATTGCGGCGTCCCCTCATCACTCTCCTACCTTTGCAGAATAAAGCGCTTTGCGGCTGAAGAAGGATGGATCTGAGCGAAGCGAATGAAGCAAATAGAAACTAGAATCACCGGCTTACGAATTAGAATTATATTATATTCTATCCCATGCCTGTTTGTAAATCATTTTATATGAGCAACGAAACCAGCTGTGAATTATTTATATTTTTTTAATTTCTTGCGTAAAAATAAGTCATTATTCTATTTCAAATTCATTTTTTATTTCTCGTCGCGAGAATTCTGTGACGGTAAGGTATGATATCAAAGAACCTAATATGCTTTTTCACTGAGGGATCTACGAGTAAAGTATTCATGTTACTTATTTATTAGTGAACATGCGACTATATTATAAGATTTTACAATGATGAAATTCTACTTTCGGATTATCAATTTTCAGAATTGTCGGTCAATAAAATGTAATTGATCGATTCCAAAGATTTTTATGCGTCCAAATCTTGAACGAACGCTTTCAGAAGTTGCAGACTGAATCGTTGGCCCTGGACCATGGTAAGAGTATCCTATTAACGGGAGCCTTGTCTCTATTAAAAGCGGTAGGGGTTGGGGGTCAAAATACGAATTCGAAATCCAAACAATTGCTTCGAAACCTGCGCTTTCGAAAGAAATATTTCATTCGTGAAAACTAAGGACATGCGGGTCTGGGCATGAAACCGAATGTTAAAAGAACAGGATAATGTTAACAAAACTTCAGTGTAGGCAAAAGAGAACTACGCGATAAATAATTCAGTAAACAAAAATGCATGTATCATAACAATCTCAAAATGACAAAGAAAGCTAATTTGAAGCATTAACAGTACCAATAACATAGTCATCATAAATGACGGATTGTTTCAATGACTGAAAAATTAAGTAAGCTAATTAATTTATGTGTCGTGTGCATTATAATGCGCATGCATACGATAATATATTTCAGAAATTCTCATTAAATAATTTGTTTGGATCAATTTGAAATTTTAAAAATCTAGGCGGCAGAAGTTATACTTTTCTACCCGATTCAGAACTCCTCCTTCAGCGAATTCATCTGAAACATATACACGTACGCTATAATTTCCCATCAGCCCAAATGAGGATCATTATTTCCGGAAAGTAGATTTTTCTATCGTTAGTGCATAATTTGTCCACAAGCATCTTGGTAAAAGAATACCCTGGATGACACTTGCTCTAAATTTCGCGGTAGCAAAATGCCATTGTTAAAATGTATGTATCTATCCAAATTATTTGGAATAATGAATATTTTATCACGTTAATATATTTTATTATACACAAGCGTTCATTGCAGTTGAAATGGAAAGTATAATTGTATAAATGCATTGGCAAACTAGTTCAGCAGGAGACTTACTCATGCCTGAGTAAATTGGAAATATTTCTATGAAGCATTTTCCCTTTCTGACTCGCGCTCTGTTTCGGTGAAACAAGCAGGGTAACATCAAGCGTCCTTGAATAAATCAGCGAGTAGATTAGCCTTTTGATTGAATTGAAAATTCAGTTCATTAAATAAATAGCCTCCAGGTCAATTTAAAGTTGACTAGAAAGGGCAGCGGATATCTACAGCAGGGTCGGAAGCTTTATTCTGACCCGCTGGGCTCCATTCCCGGCAGACGGGTGCGACCACCAAAAGTTTTAACCATTTTATTTAAGGACAAGGGGTTCAGAGGAGGCAAAATACGCCCCACACCTATCCCTGTTTGCATGCAACGAAATTGTCCCAAGGCTACGTGAGGAGAAGGGTTGTATTATCATTCCGCACAATTTCCCTCCACCCCTTCCTTTTTTCCGCCGCCCCGAGAGGAATAGTCTCCCCACGGTAAACCTTGCGTTTTGTTCTGCGGGGGACTTAATGGAGTTAGGCAGGCCAATAAAATTATTCTTTCCCCTCCCCTTAATCCCACTCTGGGCCCTCTCCTCCTCCTCCCTCCCTCCGCGCCCTCCCCCCATCCACGCCCTCCAACAATAAAACGTCAAAAGTTCCACTTCCAACTTTACTCTCCACCACGCGCCAGCGACGTCTTCCCACTATCCTGTAAGGCATACGTCACTTCCGGAAAACCTCATTTGGAACTCTCGCTCCTCCCTCTCCGCACCCCTCCCTCCCTCTCCCCCACCCATTCAACACACACACAGACGTAATACCCCGCACTCTCGCCCTTTTAAACCACGCCGCCTCACTTCTCTCTCTCTCCCTCTCGTTCTCCCTCGACTCGGGAAACGGTAAACTGCTGGCAACTTACGAACTGCCGCCAATGCAACCACTCTCCGTGTAATTAAACGTGTTTCTTTTTTGACCAGTCACTCGTGAAAAAGGACTGAGGGGGAGAGCGTTACCGCTTAGTTCTGTGAAAGATGCTGTCGTTCTCGAAGGCGTAAGAGGCTTCGGAACTTTATTCGCGCGACGTCTGATGTCGGAATGAATACTTCCCAACTTTTTTGGGACTGGCGTGTTTGTGCCCGTGGCTTTTTGCTTGCGTTACGGTTATATTCGGAGGGCTTCTACACCAGATTTATAACGAAATTTGCCGCATTCAAAAATATTGAAGGGTAAATTTTGCTTAAAATAAGGACGCAAATAACTAATAGGCATGGTAATGTTTATGGAAAAAAACAAGATGCGGTGATGACTGCAGCAATTAAATTTAAGTGGCTGTTAGTGTAGCATGTTAAAACTAAGTTTCACACTTCATTATGATAAATAACAATTCCGCAAAAAAAGGTAACACTGATGTTCCACAAAATATGTTTATTGCTATGAATCAATGCACTTATTTTTTGTGGAAAAGCAGATTATTACCTTTTCTACGCACCATGAAGGAGTTCCAACAAGTTACGACAACCACCATTGCTTAATGACAAATGCCGTAGTCTGCGGATACAGCCATAAAAGAAATTTTAAGCAGGTAAATCTCCCTACACTCTCTTTCGCAGATTGAAATACTTTTAAAATTTCGCGTAAAACATACCGTGTAAATAGGAATGGACAATATTAATTTCTTTCTTTCTATTACCAAATGACTACAAACAAATTCCGATAAAGTGCTTTTACTTCAGAGGCGACACGAATAAAAATATGCAAATAAACTCTAATTTATTCTTTTAGGACAGGTGCATGGCCGAGTTTGAAATTCTTCCACGCCCAGTCAAAATGACTCACGTTCTAAACGAAACGAGTGATTCTGCAAACACACTTGGCCTCGCGAAGCGACGAAAAGACACATAGTAATTCAATAATATCTGCAATACAGGTTAATTACAATTATAAAAAACATTTGAATACACAAATATTGTTTTTATTTTAACTTCACGAAAATGTAACGGGCAAAATTAATTCGCAAGGAGTTTGTATTTGAAATTTACATAACTTTAAATTCCGCATCCTGGTGAGCTAATGCGCCAAACGGTATTTCCAAGCAATAACATGATCGGCAAAATTAGTCTTAAAATATGATTTAAAATAGAATTATTGCAAATTAAAATTCAGTGCCCCATGAAAAGTTAAATACGCAAGTGTAACATATGGAACATCTCTCTACTCCCAGTGAGAAATGCATGTCGAAAGAAAAATCCTCCAAAACATTTTAGTATTTAATTATTGCTTGCAAATCATACATGTCTATTTCAGGGATCAGGCGGTTGAAATATATTTCATTTGTTTGCGCAATACCTAGGAAGTTTTTTTTCTCGTAAGTGCACCACGTATTTAAGTTAATAGCGACTAAGTCGAATATTGGAACGAATGTTAAACCAAAACAAAACATATTGAAATGAAATTATTGACTTTGTAATTGCATATACTTTATTAAAAAACTACGACCCAGGTTTCTACGTTGAACGTCATTATCAGGTCTGACCTGATGATGATGTTCAACGTAGAAACCTGGGTCGTATTTTTAAAAAATAAATTGCATGGAATTACAAAGTAAACTATTTCATTTCAATACGTTATGCAAATTCCTTAATTTTACGCCTAAGACAACATAACAAAGCAATTTTTCATCAATAAATGAGATCATGAAAAAACAAAACTTCTATTAACAATATAAAGTAGTCCTATTCACTACTTATTCCCCACACTACCTCACGTTTAATCCATGATTAACATATTTCAAAGTTTTTATAAGGACCAAAATTTAAGTGAAACAATTTACGAATTTTGCTGCTCTCTAATTACATTTATGTGCGATTACAAACGAAGACCAACAGAATATTACTATTCAATAGGTGATCCCTTACCTATTGAAACTAAATTAAAAGGTTGAGCCACTGTTAATTTCAGTGATAATGCAAAAATTACAGAATGTAAAAATCATTCGCCTTAATTTATACACTAGGCAATTGGGTGCATTGTAGTTCATATTAGCGGATGACTCCGTGAAAAAGTTACTGTCGCGGCATCTCCCGCAGTTTCTTGTGAATTCAGTGAAATGTGTATTCAAAACGTCACTCTTTAAAATATGATTAACGCGGCACATTCCCAGACTGCATGTATTCTTTTCTTCTAGGTTTATTGCGAGTAACTATCTCCGCCCCCCCCCCCTTTCACCTTACAGGTTAAATGCGGGCGACTGCTCTACGTTTAATTGAGGGGCCCGAGTGAGTGAAGGGGGGATCAGTTAGCTAGCGGCTGGCCAATCTCACGGCCCCATGCACTGCTCAACCCCAAAACCCTCGGGTCTATCCTCCCGCCCACCTTTCTTTCGGGGACTTCCCCTCCTATCTACACCCCCCCATCCACCCAACTGCGTGTCCCAGTAGGGCAGATTCTTGTTTCCTTGAAGACCCATACTCCCCCCCACTTGAAGCACTGATCTCCTTTTAGCGCAGAAATGGAAACTCTAAAACAAAGAGTGACCACGCTACAAACCCAGGAGAATGCTGGCGGGAAATGAATAACCTTGCCCTTCTTCTCGGATGACTACATTTTAACGATTCCATGGAATTTTGCGCGCTTCTTTTTATGCTCCACCTTTCATCTTGAAGAAGTCAGTTTAAAATAAATAAATGAATGATTATCGATTAACTAATCATAACATTTGCTGTTATTGTTGCAATGTTCTTTTGCAACATGCAATGGAATGCCGAAGACTGCGGTGTAGAGGGGAGAATGCAATGTGCAATCAAGGTGGTGGTTGGTAAATAACAGACGTGCTCATTAGTCAAGCTCAGGTTGATTTTAAATAAGTGTTTTAAAGGTTCGACAGTGTCACATTGGGTTGCGTTCACACGATTGTAGCAGTGGCCCAGGACTTTCAAAGTCAATCAAAGTCCACATTGACAGATATACGCAATAATTTGAAAAATGTCTCGATACTCATGATTCTCGTTGTTATTCGTTCTTATGCAAAAACTTTAAAATTAAAATTAGACAGTCTAAAAGCGACAAAGGAATATACTCATTTGTAAATTGGAAGATATGAAATAGGAGTGTCTTGGTAGACTGAGCCTAAAAACCGCTCCCATGGAATCCTAAAATACTAAAGCGGATTCTTCTCAACTTTAATTGGCGGAAAAAAACATTATATTGACTTAAACATAAACACATTAATAAGAGACTCTAATTAAAACATTTTCATAACGCGTTGACTCAAAGTAAATAATATTGATAATTTTATTATTCATCCGCATTTTCAAGCCATCAGCGTCACTGGTGTGGCTCGGAATAAAACCAACGACGCCTCCTACTTGTTATTTGGGGTAGAGTCCAGATGGCTTGATGTGTGCGACAGCCGAGGGGCGATGATTGAGCTGAGCGTCAGGTGTTGCTGGAATGAGTCCAGTTGTGGAGAGGAGAAGGGAGGTGAGAGGATTTAGCCCCGCTTACTTCTATAAAGCACACTCGGACCCTTAGGGTCTGGGGGAAACACGCCCAAAAACCGTAGTCACAGTCGCCACTTAGGACACAGTCATCACAAGCACTCGACCGCATATATAAATCTACATAAATACCCTGCGAGCCACCAAAAAGGTGTGTGGCAGGGGGTGTAGCACCAGGAGGAAAGGTTAAGGGAAGAGGGGGTTTGGGTTTTTCAAATAGGTGGAGGAAACCTGTAACAAAAGAAATATATTTTTATGCATAAAAAGATATTTATATACGAGAGAAATCCACGCGCAGTCCCTATCCTGTACGTTTATACTTATTGTGTTTAAATGACTCCTGGGGGATTTCGACTACAGGCATTCTGGTGACATGACATTTTAAAGCTGTCAGTCTTGCAGTCCATCTCTCTAATCTTATTTTCGTGAAATTGAACAACTGATTCCCTGGGTTTCCCCTAACGGCCCCCGGTCCATCTGTATTGGATTACAGGAGAAAGTCTGGGAGAAGCCTCGGACAGCCCAATCTATGTCTCACTACGTAATCTATTTCCCACATCGATGCAGGCAATTATGCCCTTTTTGTTTTATCGTTTCAAAATTGGCACTATGTTAAACTTTGGCTTTTACAAATGTTCTAACGACGATTCATTGAAAAGGAATATCATCGAAAACATATTTGCCCAACTTTTCTGCGTTCAGTTGCCAAATACAGGCGTGTGCACTTCTTGGAAGTCACCCAAGTGTGATAAGCAGTCTGCTCGAAGGGGACTAAAGGTGACCTCACCATCATATCAGCCAACCAAATACCATATTTTCAACAGATTCAGGCGAGATGTAGTGCTAGTTCGTCATTATGAGAAAAACAAATTTCTACTTTTCCACAGATTTATTTGTAATGTACAACGCGTTTCAGTTCATCGAACCATCATCTGACAAGACCTGACACGAAGTATCCTTTTTAGCGTATAAAAAGGATGAAATTGCTCTTAAACAACACTTAATATAGGTCCGATTGCTATTTAGGTGGTCTTCTGAAACCACCTTATGGCGGAAAAGGCATTCGTTGCTAATGATACCTCCGGGAACAAAAACTAGTTACGAGGATTCATAATTTTAAGATAATATACAAACTCTAAGCATAAAAGATAGCCGAAATAATGATCAAAATATTAATCGTCTCTAAATTTCCATCTCCTTATAACCTAAGAGCTGCCGTGGAGAATGTATGTAGTTATGTGGCACCATGCTATTCTTAAGCACCAGTCATGAATTATTAAAAGACAACTTAATGTCATGCACGGAAAAATAAATGGCGGTTGAGAATTGTTTTTCGATGCCAAAAACTTTGTTTTGAAGTGCTAGTCAATTGCTTAAAAGAAAGAGAGAGCAATAAAATCTGTCATTACTCTTTCGTTAATTTCTCTTATCACTTGCTTAGGGTAACACACTCGTATTCTGCCGCAGCCTTCTTCAATCTTTTTTTTTCCACCACGAGTGAACTCGAGATTCATTTGACTTCCTAAGAGTTTTAGTTTCGATTAATGCCTTCGTTGTGCATCGCTGATTACACTC
Organism: Hetaerina titia; assembly: GCA_037158775.1. Taxonomy (NCBI): domain Eukaryota; kingdom Metazoa; phylum Arthropoda; class Insecta; order Odonata; family Calopterygidae; genus Hetaerina; species Hetaerina titia. The sequence continues at coordinate 102,333,374 of CM073770.1, read as the reverse complement.
TTCGACAATTAATTAAAAGTTGGCAATTTTTTTATTAATCATGATATTCCACCATATCCCACCTGAAACTTCTCTTTTTATTGTTCGAAAATTTGTCGAAAGTTGTTTTGAAAATTTTAATAATGAATCACTGAATTAAATATGAATGATTTTTGTTTACGTTTGCTGAGAAAGACAATTATGATCAACTTCATTGATTAGCTCTCATTTCTAAGGAAATATTAAACAATATTAATTTCCCATGATATATTAAAATATTTATAAAAAATAATTTCCAAAACGGTGTTTCCTTAAAACCTATTTCTACTGTATTGTGTCTCTCGGAAGTAACCATTTTTACCATCCAGCTTAGACACCTGACGTGAAAGCTCTTAATTTCCCTCTGTACTTCTGCTCCTTATTTCGTGCATTTCAGATGCACTGGTCGCGTACGTTTCCCAATATTACCACCGCTTGCAGCAGAGCAGACATCTGCTTATAATTCACTTTTGATGTTTGCCACCCGCTGGGCATTTGGCTCAGCGACGTGCCCGACCTCTTCGGCCGGGGAATGGCGTGGCGGGGCTCGTCCCTAGCGGACGGCATCCTTGACCCGCGCGCCGGGAACGCCTACCGCCTGCTCCCCTATCCCATCCTCCGACCTCGCAACCACGCCCTCCTCCACCCCGCCAGTCTCTCCATCCCACCACTTCTCGGAACAAACGATGCAGAGAAACAAAGAATGTGATAGTATTTCGCAAGCTCTCAGCGAAGGAGACGAATTTGCCGAGAAAGCCCTATCCTTTTGCACAAAAATGAATTCCTATGCATGCACTTTCAAATTTACTCCAAAACCACTGCAGTCGACAAAAAGACTGGTTTGATAGGAGCAAATAGAGCTCAAATTATACCGAGCATCATTTCTAGGAGTGTAAAATTCGTTAAAAAATAGATAAGATTTCATAAAGAAAAAATGTGTATTAACATTTTGTTCAAGCCCAAAACCAGTTTTTTTTATCTACATTGTAATAATGTATCAAATCGATGACTTTTAATAAAATAAAACAACAGGCAGAGTAATGAAAACAAAGAATGTTTTGTTAGGCGTGGGCAGGGCACAACTTAAACTAAGCCATGTGGAGCCATTATGGAGTATGACATTCCCACATCAAGGGGCAGGGAATAGAATGAGGGCATCGTTTTCTTTCCCAGGTCGGCCTTTTGTTTCTCGGGAAAAGGCGATGCCCCTGAATATCATACTGTTTGGCTGATGCTGTGACTGCCCAGAGGCACAGTTCGGAATCGAATCCCATTCCACCCGGTAGAAGCCAAGTCCTCTAAGCACTCAACTGCTGCTACGAGCCCTGAGCGTGTTTGGCGATGACTCGAAGTTGTAGTCGAGGGAGAGCAGTGTCGAACGAAGTTAGCCAGCGGTGGCAACTGAAACATTCTCCCAGCTCTCTCTGCTATTTCGACCAACATTTTTTGGACGAGGAATGGAGTTCGATTCAAAACATTCCACTTTTAATTCACATAACACAAAATTCTCTTTTCCTGGACATAAGGTATTGTAAGCATCTGTTTATGCTCCAAAAACAGAAGCAAAGTACTGGGATAATAATGAGGTTTTGGAAGATATTGGTCAATGATTTCAGCTATCGAAATCTGAGCCGCAACTCCAAAGGGTAACAATGGTTCCCAATGACACGTATATCACAATTTTTGCAATTTCATAATTTTAATTTTAGGGATTACGAACTGAATGAAATGTAGCTAATTTAAAATAATTTGTTAAATAAGTAAGCACTTCATATGTAAAATAACCACGAGAATGGATGATACATAAAATACTGCAACATTCTGTAAGAATATAAAGGTTGCGCATTCTCGAAAAATATAACATACAATGTTAAAATCATAGTGCAAATTGCCATTTTGGAATGTTGTCATTGCACTCGTAATTTACAGAGGTTTCAAAACATGCTTAATGTAAATTTTCGTCATGCATTGTTCAGAATAAAATTGTCGAGGGAGGGGGGCACCAAATTATAAAAAATACAAATCTGTTTCAAAGGGTCAGCTGCTTTTCAAACACAATTGAAAGTCTTTACGAATTAGGATCTGATTGTCGAACGTGAAGATTTGTTCTCGCTGCTAACTTTAATTGTCACTTTATTTTCTTTCAGTTCACTTCCCCAAAAGTCATGTAAACTGTAAAAATTCCACAGTAGAAGGACGAAAATTAGTTATCCACTAATATGAATGCAACATTTTTCACGCGCATAACCACAAAAGTCCTTCGATGAATTGTAGAACATTGTGCCCTTGATCCGGTACGGAAGAAATGGGAAAACTTGCACCGATATACCAAATTACCACCATAGATATAGAATTTAACCAGAAACATTAGTCAATAGTACCCTTAACTAAATCCCACCCCGCTATGAATGAAAAAAAATTAAAATTCCATTCTTTCTTTTATTTCAAATGACGACATTCCATACGTATTTTACCAAATGATTAAGTAGAGTTCCAGTAAATTTCAATGCTCAAAGGAAATGTCTCAAAAGTACATTTTTCTGCATTAAATAAACATACATATCTATTTTGTGGTAATTTCCATTTTCATTTTGTCACAGTAGGCTGTTTATGGCACTATTTTTTGTCAAAGTCCGAAATATTCATAAATGCAGTTAAAATCACTTGCTACAGTACAATATGTGCTATTAACTATAGATAAACTAAAACCAATCCAAATGACGCACGTTCACGAGATAACTTCTAGATACTTCGCCAAATGTCAGAGTCTTCATTTCTTGGCCCACGCACCAAAGAAATCACGATTCGACCCGGAGACTCGGCGGAAAACGTTGAAGGACAACTTTTACCTGCGACATTTTCAAGAAAACCTCGACGCCGATAGAGGGAAGAGCTATTGGCGAAAAAAATACATCCCTGACTTTCAACGCGGAATATGATAGTGAGAGAAGGAAGGCAAGGAGGTAAAAGGAAACCATCCACTGCGAATCTAAGGGTGAAATGGAGAGAAGTGGGGAGGAGCGGTGGACGGTGCCTCTCGTAGGTGTTTTGTGGGCGGAGGGGGGAGGCTGGGGTGCTGTTACGATCAGAGGGGATTGCTTTTCGGAGGGGGGAGGGGTATGTGAGGGCGCCGGAAATGGGGGTGGGCTGAAATGCTGGCGGAAAGGGTAGAAGTCGTGGGGCGGGGGGGGGAGATCCATTGATCCATCGATCCGAACAAGGGTTCCATCCGCGCGTGGCTATGTTGGGAAAGAGACGGGGGTGCGTGAGATCTGTGATGGAGAGGGGGGGGCGAAGCACCCCTGAGAGGAGCGGAGGGATGGCGGCGGGGGCTCGCGCGGGGAGGGTCGGTGGCAGATTGAATTGTTCGCGCAGACAGTGTGTGTGTTCACGTTTGCGTGTGTTGGCGGGAGAGCGCCATTCAAACCGATCGGCGGGAGTGCAAAAGGGCCGGTGGCAGAGGGGGAGGAAAAGGGATCGGAATCCGGGAGGAGGGGGATCGACGCATTTGATAAAAAGGGGCGATTTTAAAAGCAAACAATTGGTCAGCGACTTAAAGGCGGAGTAATCGGATGCAGTCGACTTAAGAATGCACGCGACCGTATTTCGATGCATCAAACTCGACGTTCTCCAAACTGGAAGACGCGAGCGGAAATCGAGTGGAGAAGGTCACCGCAGTCAGGGGCATAGGGCGATAGAAAAGAATCAACCGGGCAATTCCATCTCGGTACCCTCGCCTCTCTTAGTGGGTGCATTTGCTTCAAGCCACTGAGTCGTGCATTGCCATGGAAACGAGTAATACTGGAAAAACATCAGTGTTCCCTTTCTAATATTTCATAAACATTGTTTTAATGTATAAAAGTAGCTATAAAGTAGCTTTCTTATTTTCATAATGTCACTAGAAATTGGCCGTGTCATCGGGCGTGGATGATCTTTCACAAAAATAAATAATGCAGTGGACATGGCGAAAAGCTCATTTCGTAAAGAATAATCAGAAAATGTCTTCTTGTTGCTTCCTTCGAAGCACACGAAATACCGTCCTCTCGCCAGCGACATAGTACGCAGTGGATTTTGCAGACTTACCAAAACGCAGATGTACTCCTTAATTATGAAACCTCTCGTCAGCGCGACCAACTGCACAGTCCAGGGTCAAGGGTGACGGTGTGGATATCCGGAGAGTTGAGGGCCATGGTCAATGCGCGAAGGTGTCGGTGGCGCTTCAGGGTGACAAGCCTCCGAGTGGCTGACGACGAGTGATCGGACTCCAGCTAGGGGCAGACTGGCTAATGCTACCACGGAGTGCAATGAATGCCACTAGTTAAATAAAAACATGGGCCGAAGCGCCATCGTTGCAATGAAGGGAAATGTGAGGCGAATAGATGACGAATGTAAATCTGGGAGGCAAAAGTCCGCCACTTTCAAAACGAGAACAAGTAGAGCCAGCCATACGTTTTCAGTATTTTCTCAAACCGAGTAAGGTACGAAATTACCTTCACTCAATTTACTTGCATACATAAATGAAGTCTTCAGAAGCTTATGATCGAATAAGACTGAGAGGTTGGTTCTTAGTTAGTTTTTACATTTCCGCTTCCAGTGTTCTAGTAATTACTTAAAGTTGTGAAAGACATCCAGGCATAAAAAAATATTAATGGCGAAAATATCTAACATTATTTTGAAAAAAGAGAGAAAATTTTTGAGAAATGTTACTGTAACTTCGTCAACATTTCTCAAAAATGTTCTCTCTTTTTTCAAAATAATGTGAGATATTTTCGCTCATATACCTCATTTTCCCAAGGCAGAAAAGCTGCCAGTTCTTTTTCCACATCCACACTCATATCATAGAAATATGTCAACAGGAATTATTCGTGATGACCTGAATTCCTTGGATTACGAATTTTAGAGATCATTCAAATGAACATAGTGTATATCAAACTATTTCTCTAAACTATCTGAATTTTCTTTATTTTAAAGATTTTTAAAATACATGTTATTTGACTCATCATTGATCCAATAGCTGATATGTGTCCATTATTCTCTTATAAAAGGCGATTTTGATCTAAATAAAACAACCAGCATCCAATTTCGGTTGATTCTGTTATTGAGCTGTATTTTTATCCCTTATGGCAAAGTAAGAAATGAATTTCGATGGATTATTTCAAAGGCAAGAGGAATTTAAATTCTATACAAAAATACATAGCAATTGTATGAAAATAAAACAATGATTACAAAATGTAATGAAATTATGTCATCACTGTAGAAATAAATACATGATGATCCGGCGCACCTTCACATGGATGCACAGAGGCACCTTTCCTTCCAGACACATTTTTCCTTTTATTTTCATTATTTTGCATGTGCTACGATTACAATTGATTCATCTCAATAATATTGTAACTGGTTAATAGCATTAATAGCAAAATGAACATACCTAATGAATAACAGAAGGTAGAATATTTTTGGATGAGAAATATGAAATCAAGACGCGTAATTTTTAAAATAAAAAAATTCATTCTTCTTATTTCGACAACAATTTTTGATAGAAAATAAAGGGTTTGAGCAAAAAAATAATAAAAGCAAAATGTAAAGAGATATTTCTGACCAATCTTATTATATAAATCGTTGAATGATCCATAACAGCGTGCTTACCTCAATCAACTTCAAATGCTAGAATACAAAAGATGGCTTTAATGATCTTCAATCAATATTAATATTTCACCATCTTCGGACGGACATTTTGTTGAGATCACGGGTGAATTACTAGAATTTTACTTCGGTTCGGTTAATTTTCCCCAAGCATCAGCGAAAATATATTATGAATGAAAAAGCAGGAAAAATCAAAAATTTGTAATGTCAGAAAATTTTATTCAAATCTTACATCCTGATAAAAATAAAGGATATACTACCAACAGCATATTATATCTTTCAAAGTAATGGTTTAACCTGAGTACCTGAGTTTAATCCCAACTAACTTTTGATTTACATAAAATTTTATAGCAATGTGATACCCATATTATTGACACCAATTTGTTGAATGAATGAAAGCAGCGAACAAATCACCGCAACCCTACCGTTATGCCCGAAGCCCAAGTAGATCTAGGGATATACGGTCGTAGCCTTGTACCGCAATGGATCAGAAAACGGCGCCCGAATTTAGCGGTCGAATTGGCCTTAGAATTCAGGAGTGGCGGGAAGGTGGTGCATAGTAGGCTAAAATTTCGCTCTCAATTTCTTGAATTGGGTCTACTTTTCATTCTCACAGACCTGTATCAGCCCTCGCGGAAGTAGTCGGGTTTCTCGGTACCATGGCAGCAGCCTCCGCGTCCAGCTGAGAGATGGCCCAGTCGTCGGAAGACGTCGCCACCGCCACGTTCTCGCCGCTGCTCGTCGCATCCGAACTCTGTGCCGTGGTGGTCGTCGAGCCGGGGTATTCGAAGCAAAATTCTGGTTCGCGGCCCATCGCAGGAGAAAGGTAGTGGCTCTCAAAGTCCACAAGGGCAAAATCAGCTCCGTCGAAAGCCATGGCTACCAACAACGAGAGATGACCTGCAGACATGCCTGATCCTTAAGTACGATATATTGGCCTGCTTGATTTTTTTCCAGAACACTCACACTGTCTTGGGATTCCGGGAATATTTAACCGAACATTTTAAATCTTAGAAAAAATTTCTTAGAGCGTCTTAACACTCAATTGTATTATCTTTTCCATTTCACGGCCTTAAACCATAAGTTGAAAATAAAATTTTCAAACTAGGTTTTTCCCTATTCATCTTGACGTAGTAAATGAGGATTTACAGCGTCAAGATGAACAGGTCCGCGAGTTAATTTTGAATGAGAAAGTGTTCAATTTTCACTTATGAGAATCGAAAACATTTTTCAATAACTCTTGGAAAATGCCACTAAAAATATCACAACTATATATTTTTAAAATGTTAAATATGAATAAAAATAAAATTTTAACTCGGAAACATAATGAATTCAGAAAGGAAATTACATGTCCAAATCAATCAATAAATACCTAATTTGTTCATTAATAATGGCACACAGTAGGATATGAAAGAGTGATTTATAATTATTCCGCTAACTTATAACCTTTCTGACTCCCCTTCCTATCCACTGCCCACTTATAAGAGTACGGCTGGGGTCAACTCTTCTCATTAATGATAGGAGTTTTTAGGAGCTAGGAGGAGTTCAGTTCCAGAGTCCACCTCTCATACGCTTGAAAACTGATGCGCTCGCCAAACATGAGATGCGACGCTTGAGGAGTTAAAAAGGCCTCAAGGAGTCCGTATTCGCACAGAAATCCCCAACATCAGTTCACTCCCTTTAGTTTCAGATATTAAACGAAGCGAAATTACTAAATTTTGTCACTATTCTTGTGCTCAAGCGAGTGTATGTCGAAGAGGGATGGATATGTTTCGTCTCGAGGAATAGCGAAGAGAATCGAGGATACACTGAGACATGAATAAGCCTCAAATGTATCAGTTCTATGAAAAATATATATTCCAGTTTGCTGTCCTCCACTGCTGGACATCCTCTGTTTACTTTCAACAAATTATAACAACACGTAAATATAGACACACCAAACACAAATATCCAGATGTGTTTCCCAACACTTCTCTGAAAATAAATGTTTAGGTAGTAAGGAAGAGAAGATAAAACAGGAATTTAGGTATTGAGGTGATTTTGGCTAAGGTTTTGAAAAGAGTGGGAAGCAGGAGACTTCTAAGTTTATTGAAGAAAATACATCGTTTGGCTCAGAGTTTTGGCTGTTCTCGCGATTCAGAGGATGAAAAATTTGAGAAATGTATTTTTTTTGCTGTAGCAGAGTCAACAGATGAGCACCACTGTGTAAATGGAGACACCCGTGACACGACATTCACAAAATAATCCATGTGAGAGGGGCGCAATTGGTACGTGCACAATAATGGAAGTGATAACGATATCTTATCAGCGAGCCGAGTGTCGCCGCTGGCGCGCGCACGGGAGATTGAAAAGAAAATCTGAGTTTGGCGCCAAAAGGGTCGCGGGGATGGGCGGAAGCTTTGAGTGGGGTGAGAGCGAGTGTTAAGGCGGAGGGGTGCAGAGAGAGAGAAAGATGCGGCAGGCAGCCGGCAGGCGCTCACAACGTGCTTTCACAGAGAGCGACGGCCCGACACTGCCGGCCTCGTGCATCGGCGTTTGCTGCCTCGTCGAACTCTCTCCTTCCCGTCCCCCTCCCGCCAAACCCCTCGTCCCCCTCTCTGCCTGCCCTCCTCCGCACCACTCGCTTCCTTACAACTTGCCACGCCTCTGACCCAACTCCTCCATTCTATGAGCCGAGAATCCCTCACCGCATTCTCCCCCGCCCTCCCCCTTATCAGGCACCCCCTCCTCCATAAGCCCCCAGAACAG
>CM073770.1:100901416-100953887 GCA_037158775.1 Hetaerina titia | reverse complement strand
ACGATGAAGGCTCTCCGTAATTTAAACCAGACCGGCAGGTGCGAAATGCGTCAGAAATGTTGCCCCGGCCAGTATCCCACGCTAAATTCCATCCTCCAGATCCTCCTTTTAAAGGAGACTGGGAGGAATAAGATGCATCGTTTCAACGGGTAGGAAAAATGGGGAGCTGGGAGCTTCCAACTTTCACTTTCATCGGCCCTTTAACCACCGGTCCTTCGTCTCCACCTCCCTCTCCCAATCCCAATCCCGTCCAGGAACGGCTGTTGCGTTGAGGTACGGGGAAAAAGTCTTCTCTTACCAACTCCGCGAGCAGCAACTTCCTTATTACTCCCTAGCCTCTCAATTTCCTAACCTAGACATTATGCCTCTCCATTTTCTAACTTAGTTTTACCTCTCCATTTTTCAGGCTAGACCGAATTGGAAAACCTAATGAGAACTCCATCGGATAATCAACACCCTTTAGCGGGGTTATTCCCTGCCCTCCAATTGGATGAGAAGCCACCACGCATTCCAGCGGGGATTACGATCAGGCCGTGCCCAAAATGTCGACTCTGTCGGAGTGGATACTGGGCCCAATTCCCTAATCGAAGCCCTTTGCAGGTCTCTCTCTCTCTGGGTTGATTTCTTTTCGGGGAAAAGGGAAGATTTTTAGGGAGGCAGAGCGGCAGAAGTACACGATGGAGATAGATCAATGACTTTGCGCCCTGTTGGTAAGTGAGTATTTGAACGTAGTAAATCAACCGTCTCCATTGATTATTACTTTTAAATGGAAGCAATTCAAATCTTCACAAAGATTTCTGCGTATAGTGATAATATACAAAAAACAGTGAAACCACACGATTTAAGCGATGCGGCAGCTTCGGAGATCTGCGAATTTTTGGAGAGAACTTTGATCTTTCCTTGGATTGAATCGAGCGTCTTCGAGAAGCACTTCGCTTTTACTATCATGCGGTCCTCGTGGGAGTGTTTCCTCGATTCATGACTGCTCTTGCGAGTATGCTTGCCTTTCATCTTCGACGCCGTTTCGCTGCTGCGCTTCACGCGCTCGTCTCGTCCTTCTTCGCCACGCTTTTCCCTTCCCACAGATTAAGAGGCGGCGTTTCCCAGGCGAGAGAGGTGGGAACGGTTGTTTCGCTCCTTGCAACGCGTGGGAAAGCTTTGAGCCACAAAATCCAACGCACGCGTCAAAACTAGAAAGTCGCCAAAACACCAGCGAAAACCTAGGATTAACGATACGTGACTCGGGAGTTAGATACCACTTTAATGAAGTCCCTGAAAGTCTTTACATCTCCAATTCTGTCCAAAATGCAGCTCTTATTAAATTTTCTAAGACAGCCGGGTTAAAAACAGAAGTAAATATGTGGATATGAGTTTCATTACGCACCTCATCGTTATTAAGCCCAACACATTAAATTTAAATTAACTTTGTATGATAGACATACAGTTTTACATACAAACTTTTCTCTCTTGAGTGCGGATTTCGAACTTTTAGAAACACGGGTTAAAATCAAGACAAAAGAGTAAATACGAGTACTTGAAAATACGAGGCACACACTGCCTTTTTCCGAAGTGATGAATCTACTGTCTTCGATGAGATAGTGATATTTTCATTGAGTTCGAGGTCCCACGAATTGAGACTATAACAACAATACAGTCATCGTAATGATATCAAGTAAAATCACAAGAGGTGCTAAAAGTATCATTCTTCTCTTACAGTACTTGATAAATAAAATGTATCTGTTATATTTCCCTAGAAGGAAAACCTGGCGAGACACATCAAAGAAGACATCTCGTTCCTGCTAGGTTTGAAGCCGCACGTTCACGACGCATGGCCAAGTTATCTGGAAAATAATATGAATTATTTTCGTCACTAACTCCGATTTCTGATTGCCCTCGCATACAACAAATAGGCAGACTCTCTCAATAAGTTTATATGCTTCACAAAGAAAAGGAAAGGCGCGGAAATGAAAAGAAAGTGAACAATGTTCTACTGAAAAAATGTCTAACCCATCAAACTCAGTATTAATATTATTTAATTTAAGCAATGAATAGGTATTAAATCAAGAAAAGAGAGCAATTTTTTAGTAGAAGTACTTGTTTAAATTGTAAAATATAGTGTAAATGTAAAAAATTGATTAAAAAAAGTACAATCCAACTTGATGATATTCAGTTACTCAGAACTTCCTGAGATATTCTGGGCTGGGATTCGAAAGAAAAAATGACCCACTGACTTCAAGGGAATCGTTCCATCAAGTTAATGAGTTAATGCCTGGACCTCACTACGGCCAGATTAATGGTTGAAAGTTCATGTACAGCTATGTAGTTGAATCAGGGGCGCAGGCAAAGCAATGGAATGAATGTGACGTGTTGTTGGAGATAAAGTTTGACTCCTTCTCATTTCTCTATCAGGTTCAGGTCACGAATTTCAGTAAGGGTCTTTAAATCAGTTAAGATAGTAATTATAATTAAAATACATTTCATTTCTTGATGCATTTTTCACAGAGAATGTTACACTTAATGGCAAAGAAACCATTGAACTGCCAGTTCCAGAGCCCTGGAAACTTAATGGACAATCATTGACTTAAATAAAGCTATTTTTATCATTTTATAAGTATTTGTCATTAAATTTTCTATGGAATATAATTGATCCTAATGAAGAAAGTGGATTAATTTGCATATATATTTTGTTATTTTATAAAATATTTAAGATATTTGTAACATCAATACTGTTCGTACAAATAATTATATTTTCACTTAAAAATTATGAAATGTAAGAATCAAATGCAATAAAAAAGTCTGGAGAATATTTCAGTTAAAAACAGTATAATATCTTGACTACCTCTTATGTATGAAATTTAAAAAAATATTTCCGTGCTATCAGGCAATGTTGCTTTCACAACATAAATTAATAATAAATATTGATAAAATATAAAGAAAACTAAATGACACAGTCTAATAATTTTGCAATTTTCTCCGCATTAAAAAATTACTTTATAGCAGCTGGAGTATGTAAGTCAATGGCAAAATTACCACTTCATAAAATTATTTCTTTGAGGGGTGACTCTATGGAATCGATTCATTTTATAATGAAACTTTTGTAATAACTTTGTAGTTGCAGCGTATTTTATTCACACGCCCCGGGAATGGACTTCACCGCCCTGACTGGTGATATACCTGATGATGACTTTCAACGTCGAAATCCCGGTCACGTCTAAATAATATACTGATTAATTACTAATTTATAGTTTTTCGTTGCAAAAAGTTACAGTATTGTTAGACTGACCCCGTGAATTGAGAGTCCCCAAACATTAGGCTACCAATCTACCCACCCTTTGTATGAGTGAAATATGTTGGCTTCATTAACATTCATCTCACTGCGGCAGTGGGGGAATTAATTTAACGGCTTTAGGACTGCAATATGGAAGGCAGCAATAAACCACCACATTTCTATTAGTATACCGAAGAGCAACGAAAAACCTAATTCTTTTAATTTTGTTTTAATTCTCATATCTTATTCATTTACACGTAACGGCTGAATTGGACCATGTTGAGGAAAATATACTGAAGGTAAACTAGTCCCTCATTTGGCGCTCCGGCCGGGTAATTTGTCAAATGAGCCAGTTAATTATGAATCAGAACTCCCGTATTTTAACTATAATATTTGTCAAAGGTATTATTGTGTTTGGAGGCGTGTTTTGGGATTGGGAGTATACCAATCAGGGAAGAATTATTAGATGAGGCTCGATAGAACACCACTCCCTGTCCCTGCAAAAAACCCAGATGAAAAACATGTCTTATTTTCCAAACCAGAATCCCAACCCTCCCTCACCCGCTCTTTAACTCTCTCCCACCAATTCCCTACTCCTCATGTGCCTCCAGCAATATAGTTTATCTTACTAACTTTTCCGTAACCTTTTATATTGGACATTGTACCACACCTCTTAATATTAGAATCAATAACCATAGAGCCTTATGTAAGAATTCTTCCCTGATTGGTATACTCCCAATCCCCAAACATGCCTCCGAACACAACACTCCCTTTGACAAATACTCTAGTGTATCGATCTTAACATTCCTTTTAACAAGCTTTTTATTTTTTACCAAGTAAACTAGATAAAAAGGATTGAAATATGAAAAGTTTTCTCCCGTTTCAGAGTTTTGGAAAGGTCTTCATAAAATTACCGGATAAGATACGGATCTGGTCGTTTCATTTCTTTGAAAAGAATATATTTTATGTTACAATGACTTTCACGAAATTGACACTTCTCGCTTCATCATTAATGTGTCACCATTAGTAAGTACGCTTCGTAGTTTAATTACATTACATTAAAACTCCGTTCCCACTTATTTGTAACCTACTCATACCTTGCTCAACATTTTAGATATGGTAAAAATAAATATCTTCGTGGTATATAGAGATTTAATATGAATATGAAATTTATTTTTCACGCTTTTTCTCTACAGTGAACTACGCTCTTTTCTTTTACGTCCTTTAATAATTTTTGAGAAAGTTCGATGCATATTCTTTCCTTATTCTTGAAAGAAAATTTCATCACGGAATATTTTCCAATGATAAACAGTATACGAAGTCAATCAGTAAAAACGAAAAATATTGGAACGAAACACGAAAATTAGAAAATTAGTACTAAAGGCTTAAGCGATTAGTCATTTTCCTCAACAGAGATTAAACTCGAAAATCTTTGTTGCCGATCAATTACCCTAGGCAGTTAGACATTTACTATTGAATATATAGTATAAATTAGGTAATATTCCCATATTATTAATAGTTATAAATTCAATACAGTTCCAGGAGAAAGGGCGAGGAAATCCCTGTTACTTAAAATATGGTTAAATGGGTAAATGTTTCTTTGAGTCTAAAATTTACAGAATCAGAAAAAATAGAACTGCCAATAATTTACATCAACTAATGAAAATAATTTCCAAACTGACTAAATAAAAAAAAACTTGGGCTACTCGATGAAATATATTAAAATACCTTATCCCTTAAGTTATGATATATGAATTAGCCAATATGTATCGAGGTCATGTGCATTGCCCAATATAAATACTGTCTCAAAATGATTTCCTCTGAAGATCAAATAATTTGCAGCAAAATTTATTTCCTTTCGACTTATTCTTCTTATTCGATTTACTTTTAAAAAATAAAAACAAAGAAGCTACGGGAAGTTGCTTAATATCGCAAGAGTTCAAAGACACACGCAGGAGAGGGGGCTCTCGAAACTTTAACCTCTTCCTCTATCTAGGTCAGGAGACCGTTGACAAGAAAACAATTATCAAAAAGGGTAACGCGGGCGTAGACTCCTTCTAAAGAACGTTTCGTCATATATATTTCTATGACCCGATTCGCAAGCCCCTTGTAGGATTGACCCTTCCCTTCCCTCTGCGGGGGCGCAGGAATGACCTTCCCACACTGCAGAGGTGACCGCGACCTCCGACCAATCCGCGTGCACGCACTTCCTCCAACTGTTGAATTCTTTGAAGACTTGCTCCATTTTCCATCCACTTAAAATGACTGCATCCGTTCCAGGGGAAAGAAAATTTTGATAAAAAGGCATGTCGAGGACTTGGCTTCTTTAAGGGGTCCTTTCGTAGAGCACCAACTGGAATATTATTCCCAAGATAATACTGATACACAATGAAAATATACCCTAGCAATACACATCTTTCAAAGTTTCTTCCCCATTTCATTTTGGAAAAAATTTGCGAATAAAAATGGCATTTATTGATAAATTCTCTTTGGAAAAGTCCATTGCTAAAGTTTGAAACCATATATAACGTGATCATTATCAAATAAGGCCTTAAGACTTACATAAGCGTTACTGTGTGGACTTACACGTACACACAGTATAGCATACCTGGTAGTGGTGGAGGCATTTTGATAGTTATCAACATATACCGTCCCACTAGGAGTAACAGCTGGTTAGAATATTAAAACGTCAAACGTTATCTGTTATCGATGTTCTAATATGCCAAAAACAACACGCACACGAATGAATGTTTTTTTTGGAATGTCATGGCTTTATCTTGCTTGTTAAATGACCGGTTAGGGTGGGTTTTCGCTCACCGGGACGGTGTATATGTGCCCGTATGGGCCGACAATGAACGCTTGGAAGTATTCAAAAATATTCTGGAAAGAACAATACCGGAAAAACAGGGAGAGATGTACTTGGTAAGGATATTAAATACACTGGAAAACTTGCCGAATCCATTCTTCACTACGAACAAAAGTAAAGCGAAACCACGTACGACCGAAACATGCTGGGCAGTGTGGGTGTTATCAAAATTGACTAATTTAGATACGGCGCTAACGGAGTTTGTTAAAGGCTGACTCGATGACCTGCAATTACTCCCGATATTCCGACTCCATGTGATCCGATTGATTCCCGTGGAAGCGGACGGTGTACTTGATGGTGCATGTTACTGAAATTCTTGTGAGCTTGAGCCAGAGGACTGCTTGGTATATATCCATGGCCCTGTGCTCGCACCAAAGGCGCGTCACGTTAGTAAAGGAGCATCTTGAAGAGGTAATCAGAGCGACAACCAATTGCTTTCATTGCTCTGTTTACCTTAAAAACATACATCTATTACTCTGTAAATATCGCTGCAATAATTCCCACAATTTTTCCACCTAACCTCGCATATCACTAATATCAATATATATTGTCTCTTCATCTCACTCTTGATATTTTATTGGACTTTCAGGTCGTCATTGTCTCATTACCGATCCCTCTTTTTATTAAATATATTTCTCTTCCTTTTGTCATCTCTACTTTTATGCTACTCTTAATTTAGTTGCGTATTTCAAATTGATAGAAGAGCCTAGATGGATATAATAAAATGATTCTGGCAAAAATAGGTCTTCTATCATGTGAAAACGCTACCCATGGAAAAACTTTGGACAAGATATAAGGAATCAATTCGCTAAAATGTATGCATAAAGAATGCACTTCGACCGAAAAGGAGAATTTGATGATCAAAGCAAAAGAGAAAACATCACTGAAGGTTACGAAAATGATAAAATTAATTATTCATATCCTGTGGAACTTCCAGATATCAGCACTTATCAGTTCCGTTTACTGATTTCGACCCTCCATGGACACGTGGTCCGCCATTTGCAACTCCCAAGTCACACGATCTGTACTCGGCCCTACTCTCGTTAATTTCATTTCCATATATTTGAGAAATAAATAAAGAAATAATGGAGAGGAAAATTTGATGGAGAGGCATGTTTATTGAGGGCAAATTAGAGATGAAGAGAAAACTAACCAATGGGATACATTCTGAGGCACAATACGTTATATAAGACGAAAATTGAAGGTGACAGGGATGGAGTGTAAATACAGAAGAAGCTCGAGAATGAATAATTACAAGTGCGTGTAGTCCATTGAAAATTTCTGTGCAAGAAATTATGAGCAAATGAAAATATCAGGTGGGGAATAGAATAGTATAGATACAACAAATCAGTTATGGAATAGATTGTCTTCCAATTGATGGCGATCGTAATGACCTTTGCTCTCTCGCTGCTCGCTGCTATCTATTGTATCTGTCTCAGTTCACAAAG
Organism: Hetaerina titia; assembly: GCA_037158775.1. NCBI lineage: Eukaryota > Metazoa > Arthropoda > Insecta > Odonata > Calopterygidae > Hetaerina > Hetaerina titia. Next base: position 100,946,305 of record CM073770.1, on the reverse strand, counting down.
TTCCGTCTTTCTTTGGATACATTATCACGAGTGGGTCCATTAATTTTGTTTGGAAAAATAAATCCCGTTACCTGACTCATCATCTCTCTAAGGACAAAGCATCTTGAAACTGCCTACCACTCGGAATTTAGAGGTAATTGCAGAAAATTATGAAAAACACAGACGCTCTTGTTGTGCACTGACTTTCCACTGACCCTTGTCCTCTGGGTGATATTACCAGAAACAAAATATCAGGATTCCCGCCAGCACAGCCTCAAGGGTCACCAGAACACGCAAGTTATTCCACCATATCAAGACTGTAGCCCATGGAAAAGGTGACTTGAAATCTTTGGTATAATTTTTCTAATATTTAAGCAGAGAGAGAGAGAGAGAAAAACAGACACTTGGAGCATGTTGCACTGTTGTCACCGCGGAACAAGTAAAAAGTAAGAGTGAAGGCGAACTAATATATCGGGCGCAAGACATTTTCAAGACGCTTGCGTCAGTAGTGATTCCAAAGTAGTTCAGCCTTTGTACAGGAATTAAAAAAATTTTGCAAAGTTCAATTGAAAACCCAAGTCCGTAGTGAACAACTCTACGATGTCTTGTGTAATTTCTCCGCCGAAGTTGTAGAGAATGATCAATCAGCCGTATAATTAAGGGGGGAAAGACACTTTGAAACGACTAAAGACCACTCTGGCTACCACTCTGCCCCCCTGATTTTTACTAAAACTTTTCTAATATTAATACGTCAAAAATTACTTTTAATTTAATGTTTTACAATTTCTAGGGTAAATTACTGTTTGAAAGGCGTTCAATTTTGCCAGTTATACGTTAATTTTCCGGTATAACTGTTTACATGTGCGATTTGGCGCCATATGGATGGAAAACTCACAGCGAATTATGTTACATACCTCTTGAAACATTAAAAATTCATGCATTGAGTCCTTGAATTGTTTCTGACCTTGAAAAACACGAATATATTTGCTATTTTTTTTACTCATATTTACAAGGTCGGAGGTATAATTATAAGTGGAAGTGAAGTAAATATGCTATATGAAAATAAAAATCAGTTGAGGTTTACATCCAATCAAATATAGGACCTGTAAAATGTCTACACTTTGACATACCTGAGGAAATAAGACAAGAGGTGGACTTGGTGGGGGAGATAAAACAAAGTTATAATTAAGGGGGAAGATAGGGAACACACAATAGGTCACTTGGGTGTGTTTCGTAAACAGTGACCCTTGTGCACCTCAATTACACATAAACAATGCAAACATAAATAATGGAGATACATACTTACAGACACTTGATCACTTGGGTGTGTCTCAGGATTTTTGCATGTTTTTATCTTCTATTCCAAGGGTCCGTTTTACACATACTGGAATAAAAACAATAAGAATTAAAAATAAATGGCCCAAGTTTCCGTTCACAACCACTCAATCACTCGAATGTGTTAGACTTTGTGAATCGCACTGACTCACTCGTTCAGGGTTTACAAGGATTCGTTCTATGCCAGTGACCCGTCAATCACATAGGAAAACACAAAGTTATAAATCGGATGCACGCACACTTTCGCTCACTCACTCAATCACTCGGGTGTGTTCGAAAGAAGGTAGCTTTGAGATTCACACGTACTCACTCTTTCGGGGTTAGCAAGGATGCCTCCCATGCCAGGGACCCGTCAGCCACACAGAAAAAACAAAAGGAATTAGAAGGGACTTACGTAAACACGCAATCAATCAATCACTCAGGTGTGTTAGACCTTTGTGAATCGTATACACTTACTGGTTCAAGGTTTACTAAGATTCTTCCTATGCCAGAGACGCGTCAATCAGATAAACAAATAAAAAATAAGGAAGTATCGGGGGTAGGCAAGTGCGTACAGTAAACCAGGCTAGGGAACTTCCACAAATCATCCGTGGCCCAACATATGATCTCTGAAGGACATAAGTTCACAATTGACGACATAAACTTCCTAAAACATGCCCCAGACTACATGCTAGACTATTTTGAATGCATTCACATTAAACAGAACACTTTAATTATCATGAACAGTGACAAAATACCCAAAAAGTTCTGCTTACTACCTTGTTCAAAAAGTTCCCGGAATAACCACCGTGTGCGCTCCCATCTTTCCGATTTGAGTTCTGTTTTTTTGTTAAATTGGTACATCTGTTGTTGATATTCCCTTTAAATCTTAGTGTCAAAACTTGACATTTGCAAAAGTTACGTAGCCAAGAGTACATCTATCTCTGTGTGTGTTGGCGATTTTTTACAATTGCAGAAATGGATTTAAATTTGCAACAACGAACTTGTATTAAATTTTGCGTAAAAAACGGATTTAGTGGCGCACGGACGTTGGAAATGTTGGAAAAGTGTTTCGGCAACGATTCTCTAAAAAAAAAAACGGTCGTTTACCAGTGGCACGAGCGGTTCAGAAGTGGTCGTGAGTCAATCGAAGATGATGAACGCAGTGGCAGACCATCGACATCGAAAGTCGGTGAAAAAATTGATAAAGTAAAAGAAATATTGGTCAATAACCGCAAATTAACCATCAGAGAAATAGCGGAGGACTTGAACATTGCCTATGGATCCGCCCAAGACATTGTGGTTAATGATTTGGGTTTCCGTCGTGTAGCAGCAAAGTTGGTGCCAAAAGACCTCAATTTCATGCAAAAAAGAGACCGTGTTGACGTCGCAAAAGACATGATTTGCGAGGCTGAATCCGATCCCACATTCATCAAAAGGATCATTACTGGAGACGAGACGTGGGTTTATGAGTACGACACGCAATCCAGACATCAGGCAAGTGAATGGCGTTCACCAAATGAGCCGAGACCAAAAAAACCACGTCGTTTTCAGTCAAAAAAGAAGGCAATGCTGACGGTTTTCATGGATTACAACGGTGTAGTGCATCATGAATTTTTGCCAGAAAGCCAGAAAGTAAACAAAGAGTATTATTTGGGCGTTATGAGACGTTTGCGTGAAGCAATTCGCCGAAAGAGACCAGAAATCGTCGCACAGTGCGTCGAGACCGTCGCACAGTGCTATCATTATTCGTAATTTTTTGACGAAAAATGCAACAAATACCATCCAACAGCCACCGAATTCACCTGATTTGGCTCTCTGTGACTTCTTTCTGTTCAATCGAGTTAAAAAACCATTGCGGGGAACGCGTTTTTGCAGCCGAGAGGAAGTCATGGAAAAATCGCAGGAAGCACTGATGGACATACCGAAAACCGAATATAAAAAATGTTTCGAGGATTGGATCAAGCGCTGGCATAAGTATGTTGCAGTCGATGGGGATTACTTTGAAGGGGACAATATAGATTTAGATGAATTAACTTGTATTTTTAATTTTCTGAATAAATTCCAGGAACCTTTTTGATCAAGGTAGTATTTCCCTTTGCTAGCACAGTTGACTCACACCATTCTCTTTTTTTACCTCTTCCAACCTCCCTAACTCACCCCCTCTTCATTAACCATACCTTGCCCCCCCAACCTTGGAAGCGTTCCAATTGCTTTTTGGGATAGAGGTACACCACTACCTGACGAAAGTCTCGGTGCTTTCTCATGACCTCCCACCTCAAATGTCCGCCATAAATCCAACCGTTTGAGTCGGTAGATGAAAGTATTCTACTTTTAATGGGGCACCACTCTGCAAGACGATAGCCACAAGCATACATACACATATTGTACCCTGTAAACCATCTCTAGGGTGTGTGGTAAGGGGTGACAGATTACACAAAAGTCTACTTTTGACATAAAATACTTTTCCCCCTCAGTGCGGTCGGATGTTATTCTGATCTATAGTTATCTGGGACAAATGCATTTAAAAGACGATCTCATTGGATATCATCCAAAATACCGAATTCCATGACACACTATACAAACAAAACGTAGTACTAGGCCCTATTTAAAACCGGTAATAGTATTTAGTCGACCTTGCCCTCGAAGTTAATATTTCATAAATATTTAAAAATATTTGTTGAATGCAAACATTTAAATTTTTTAAATAAAATTTACCTATCACGTCATGACAACGAAGTGCGCATTTGAATTCATAAAAAATGATGCGTGTAAGATATTTGCAGTAATTTTTACCGGCATTTAATCAATTTGAAATGAAATATGTATTCTGAAACTTTCTCAAAGGGTTTGCTTCTATTATGATTTGGTAGGCACTTGGAAAGACAATGTAATGAGAAAGAATATTTATTAGTTGCGCAATGTAATTCACATTTGAGAAACAGAAATAGTTCTCCAACTACATAGAAAATTATAGAAAGTAGATTCATAGTATTATGAGACATTAGCTTTTTATTCTTTATCACGCATTGACTCACGAGAGAGATTTTGATAATTCTCTGGTTTTATCATTTTAACAATGAAAAATGCACGTATGCGTAAATATTCTGGAGTGAGTGAGTAAATTTGCTTGGCTGTATATCCTCTTTTTTTGTACAAAATATCTCCCTTTGTCTCATATTTGAGACCTGTTTGACGGCTCTTTTTAAGCGGCTTATGACGTCACAAATGAAAACGAAGGAAAAGGAGCCCAGAGAGATATTGCTCCATTCGACTCCCCTTCGGTTGACAATTTATATGAGAAGGGGAGCGTGGAGGTCCATGGGGTTTCTCTTCTGTTCGCTATGATAATTCCTTGGCTCACGGGTGAATTCAAGTAAGTTGATATCAAAAGAAATGTCAACATCATCCCTCTCTCTCTCATCACCCGTGACGTACATTTAAATGACATGTCCTATATTAAAGTCAAAATATTTGGTAACCTTACAGAAGAGTGAACCAGTGTTTGGAATCTGATGAGCCCCTCCTTCTCCATAATCTCTTTTCGCTTCATGCCTGTTACCAGCATCATCGCAGTCGGCCCTATTATAGCATTGTTTTTATCAGCTTCTACGCGTGCGATGGCTTGCGTAAGATATGGTGTTGCATTTATAGGATCTCGTTTCCGCATCGTTTAGGGAGCATTAAACAAATACAGTTGTTGTGATGACGCAAAAGCACTCCCATTAAAATAAAAATGTTTTATGGATGTGATACACAGTAGTAATTGTTGCACGGTTGATAAATCCAAACCTTAATATATTACCTCCATAAATATGAATTACTAAAGAAAGAAAAATTAGATAATCATGTGAATGTGAATGCGTGTGAATCATGTGAAAATGTGTATATGCTACGTACTATCGGATAGCGTTGATCTCTTGGACTCCAAGTGCGTGTGAAAGGTGGATTATCCTTGTACGACAAATTAAATACGAAATATGCGTGGATAATTTGAAAATTTCTCAGAATGGAATGTATACGACTTAACTTAGCGAAACGTTTTTATTTTTCAATGAAGTCTCCCTATACACTAATTCACTTGGTTCAGCAATGTTCCAATGTCTTGATCCCATTTCAAAAATTAGATTCCTTCAGCCCTGGAATATACCCGTCTACTTCGGCACTTAATTCTTGGCTTGAGAACAATCTCCGCCCACCCGGAAAAATGTTGAGCTCGGGGAAGAGATGAAAATCTGATGGAGCCAAATCAGTCAAATAAAGCGGGTGTGGCAACAATTTGTGCTGAAGTTCACATATTTTTGCCATGGCAACAAAACCTGTGTGTGGGTGTGCATTTTTTTATGAAAGATAATCTTTCTTCCTTGCCAAACCAGGCTTTTTTCGCGTATCTTATCTTGTAGTTGGTCCAGGAGGTCAGCGTCAAGGAATTTTTTGACCAGTGAGAAGATAACCTATTGGCAGAATCCTTTTCGCATCCCAGAAATTTTAAGCCATCACCTTTCCGGTCCTTTGCTTTCTTGGGTGGCAATGGATCAACATACGAGAATCATCCGGAAAGTAGTACCCGTTCGTGCCGCATGAAGTGCTGACGACGCGAGTAGCCGCTGGTCGAGGTCAGATAGCTTCAGTGGCTTGTCTGCCTTCTCTGAGCCAAGTTGCGTGACGCTAGCATTGCCTGTGTTGTTTCTGTGATTGTTTACAATGTTTAAAAAAATTGAGAACGCCGCCAGTTGTGAAGTGAGGGCAGTGATTAAATTCCTCAATGCAAGAAACGTTCGCCCATGTGATATTCATCGCCAATTAAAGGAGGTGTATGGAGACAATGTAATGGACGAGTCGTCTGTTCGGCGGTGGTGTCGCAACTTCAACATGGGGAGGGGGAACACACACGACGATGAGCGTTCGGGGAGACCGTCTGTCATTACAGACCAACTGGTGAGCTCAGTTGACGAATTCGTGAGGAACGATCGGCGCGTCACAATTGATGACATCTGTGAGCATTTTCCCAATGTTTCTCGAACAATTGTTCATGAAATTGTTAAACACCATCTGCATTATGCAAAAATTTGTGCAAGATGGGTCCCTCGCATGCTTACAGATGAGCACAAAACCAAGCGTATGGCTGCAGCACTGACGTTTTTGGGACGTTATTCTGATGAAGGAGACTCTTTCTTTACTCGCATAATTACTGGTGACGAAACATGGGTTTGTTATGCATCACCTGAGAGTAAACGACAGTCAATGGAGTGGCATCATGCTCATTCACCAAACAAACCAAAAAAATTCAAGACAGTTCTGTCCACCAGGAAACTCATGGCAACCATTTTCTGGGATCGACGAGGTGTATTGCTTATTGATTTTATGGCCCGTGGAGACACTATTAATGCCAATGCGTATTGTGAAACATTAAAGAAATTACGGCGGGCAATACAAAATCGGCGGCGAGGTCTATTGCCTACTGGTGTCATTCTCGTTCATGACAATGCCAGGCCTCATGCAGCTGGGATAACACAAAAACTTTTGCAGCAATTCAAATGGGAAACTTTCGACCATCCACCGTATAGCCCGGACTTGGCCCCTTCAGATTTTCATCTCTTTACAAAGCTTAAAGACTTTTTGGCAGGAAAAAGATTTGACAGCGATGAAGAACTTAAAGAAGGAGTGACCCTGTATCTCAATGAGCTGGCGGCGAAGGACTATGCAGCAGGAATACAGAAACTTGTCACACGTTATGACAAATGCCTTAATTTGCTTGGAGATTATGTTGAGAAGTAGTTTTAAGTATCCTCTTTCAAATAAATTTTTTTATGTTTGTTAATATTTAATTTTGTGTCTTTATTTCACAAACGGGTACTACTTTCCGGATGACCCTCGTATTACCACTGCTTTGACTACTGTTTTGTCTCTGAGGCAGAGTAGTGGACCCAAGTTTCAGTTGTGGTTACAAATCGGCGCAGAAAATTTTGTTGGTTGCTCTTAAAACGGGTCATACATTTTTTGGAAACTTCTGACACGTTTTTGGTCCTGCGTCAAGAGTTGCGGCACCCATCTAGCAGATAATTTTCTCACATCCAATTCCGTTGTGAAAATGTGATATGCCCGTTCAGATGACATCCCTAGAGCTTCAGCGATTTTTTGCACTTTCAGTTGGCGATTCTTCATGATCATATTATACACTTTTTGCAATTATTTCTGGGGTAGTGTCATATTTTGGCCGGCCACTGCGCGGATCATCATAACTGAGCTGCCCTGGCCAAGTTAAACTCCTTTGTCTACTTAGCAATAGGTGAATATGAAGGAGCAGAGTCCCCCAGAGTGCTCTGAAAGTAAGCATGAATTTCCTTTGCTTTCGTACCTTTCTATACAAAGTATGAATATAATCACATTTCGAATCCCAATTTTTTCCATCTTCATAAATTACATACTACAAAAAGTGGCGTGGCTACATACAACAAAAAAGTGGCGTTTGTACCACACTGACGCCATGCGTGTTTACTCATACAGAAGTACCTATTACTACGCGGGAAACTCGTTGCGCTAGTTATGAAATCTGTGGTGATTTGGAGTACCTTTACAACTACCCTTGTATTCAAGGGCATGCTACCTACTGTTCATATCGTTTATATGATGGTGGTCGCAAGACGGGGGAAATTTTTTCTAATTATATCTTCAGCGAGAACTACCGAAAAGTTTCCAATTAGTGTCCATATGAGATAATGAAAGTTTCAACGCATTCTAATAATGTTAAGACCTGACTCATCACTACTTAAAAAACTAAACTAAACTAAAAAACGTCTTTCTACCTAAAATGGGTGTTTTCTACTTTAAAATTTGATTGGATTTTCCTAAGAATGCTTTCTTGTCCAGGTTTGTGGAGAATATTTATGGCTTTAATTTCAACTCTTTCAACATGCTTTGAAACCGTATAAAACAGTCGATTATGGTTTTTTCTTATGGATAAGACCTGGAAATATTTTTTAACTTATTCGATAAATTTTGAAATTTGTCGTAAAATTTGATAAATAAATGCAAGAGATTAATTTTAACCATGCTTTTGTTAAATCATTTTTAATGTTATTATTTATTCGTTTATGATAAAAAAACCCTTATCCTAAATAACATAAACAAATATAACATGATTTAAATTAATATTTTTACCAATATAATTGCATGAAATTTGCTAATTTTGATTTTTTCTGGCGTTTTACTCATTATCCTATTTTATATTTTGTTTTTAATAAAAATTAAAAATTTTCCTAACTATATTTCGATAATATTACCTCGATATATTATGTATCTCATTCTTTCTCAATAGATATAAATTCCGAATAGCTACGCAAAAATACAATTTATAGGATTCGAAGTTTAATAGTGTGTAAGCTCACCACTGACTGCCTTTCTGAACTCCTGTACAACTTCTACTATCTCTAATTTTAGTGTTCCCATTAGTACACGGGTGCATGCATTATTTTATTTAATATTTTCACTTGAATTTTCATTTAAAACTCCCTAACGGTATTTTACGTAAAAGGCTTAATATTGTTTTTAATATAATTCTCAAAATACAACCTCAGTGGATTATACAGAAGGACTAATGACTTATGAACCGATTATTATCTAATAATCTAATGGATTACGATCGCATTGGACTCATGGGGTCTTTTTTATATATTTCATTGGCTTTATTGCGCTCTACTATTTTGTATTCACTATTATCAGCCGTCTTCATTCATTGGTCTCTCGTAATCATGATATGCTCCACCTTACTTTTTTATAAACTCAAGTATTTTCTCGCCGGCTTTGTATTTCTTTCTTTCACCGTATTTTGCCACAGCTTATCCCACTTTTCTTTCCAAACATAATCTCTTATTCTATCTCCCAAGTAAGTTGCCTTCCTATTTCCCTTAAAGTTAATTCTGTATATGCAACTACTACAACTCGTGACTCAATTTTGACGAATGCTAAACTAATGGCCTACACACGAAGGTAATCATAGAAAGAAACAGAGAAAACTAAATGATTCTTTTCCTCCTTTCTCTGGCCATTTACGGCCCCCGGAACTCGTTGTCGATATTCCAACGACCCTCAACTCTCCCTTTCATTTCCAATTTATATAAACTTGCCTCCTCAACAGTTAGGGGCGATAATATTCTTGACTTGTTAACAACGAAATTAATCAAAAAAATTCTGAAATATTAAGAAATTAATTTATTGAAATAATTAGCGGCCACAGAGCTACAAATACTGTTTTCCCCATGTAAGATCTGAAATAAGGTGCTAAAAAATGTTTACTCATTTAAAAAATGGAAAGACAATGGCTCTAAGGGTGTGTTACAGAGTTAATTCGCAAATTTTAAGAAAGGTGGTAAAACCTAAATTCTGAGAACAAGATGAAATCATTTCCTTGGCACCATTCGCTCAGCAGTCAAAAGATTTATTCCGAGTAAATATTTAAAATATAACACGGAACCTAGATGGAACAAAATTGGGTGAAGGGGAATTAATATACAGTTAATTTACTTAAAATTATAAAGGCGAAAGAGCAACAAGCAATTTGGAAAAGGTAAACTAATTAAATCCCTTCCTTAAAAGCGTTTTTACTGAAATCTCACCGAATGTCTTTAAGAGGCTAGTAAATAGCTTAAGTAACCAAATGCCCAAAATTGAAATTTCATAAAATGGAATAGAACACTTGATGAAAAATATTAACCCTAAGAAATCTTCCGGGGCCGATGAACCACCAGCTGGTATATTTGAGAAACTGGCGTCGGAAATTGCGCTATACAGGCTATAAATATTGCGCTGCCTGTATCTAAAGATCATATATAAGAAGTCCAAGTGCAAGAAGTTCCAAGTTTCATCATGTAAAATCTATACATTAAATAGAAACCAGGAAATTTCATTACAAAGTTCCTCGCTTCCATGTAATGCAAGGTCATATAACAAATAATTGTTAGTGTGATTACGAGATATCTTGATAGTGAAGAGTTATTGATGAGAAACCAGGACGATTTCCGAAAAAGTATAGTCTGTAACACTCAGCTTCCGCTTTTTATTCGTGATATCTTTGGTTCGGGAGAGAGAAATATTCCAGCGGACGCCGGTTTTTCTAGATTTTAAAAGAGCTTTGAACAAACTACCTCATAGTAAACTACTCACAAAGCTAGAAGCACATGGCATTGCTAAAAACATCCTGGCTTTGATTAACCAGTTTTTGAATAGCCACGTACAAAAGTTGCCATGGATGGTGTTGGCTTCAATGCTTGAAGAGTTCTCTAGGGAAATGTTACCGTGCCTGTTTTATGCCTTCTTTACGTTAATGACATAAACTCTGTGATTCTTAATAAGACACATGCATTTCCCGAATACGTAGTGGCCTACAAAAATATCCTAGTCTTAAGGATAAAATAGATTTACCAAATTACCCAAATGCTATACAACGGGGAATATATAGTAAGTAAGAAGAAAACGTCAGATTTTGCAAAAGCGCACCATTTATCACTGCAAAAAGTACGCTATTCACATTAAGCCTGACCGTTTTGAGAGCTTTAACGAAAATACCAAGGCTACATGAGTTATACTTGCGATAAACAGATAAATTTAGTGCCAAAGTGCTTCCTAGTTTTAGAATTAGAACTTTTTTAAATAGATATTGCATATTTTCACGCGATATTTTATTCATCATTGATCCAATAAAAATTCTCAGATGTCAAATAGCGCAGAAAGAAGACTTGCATTTGTGAGTTAATATTATTCATAACGTAAGTTAAAAAGGGTTGTATCTGCCCCACCTCTTAGAACGCCTTCCACGTAAAATTTTTTCATTAAGAGCCATTTTTTTTAAACTGCCACAATAAAATTAAGTGAATAGAATGCCATCAGCAAATTTGTAATTATATATTTCTAGAGAATTCCTTTATTGGATTTTTTTCGTATTTAAAAATTTTACAAAAATAACTTAACTGATGCCCTGAAATTATTGCACAAACAAATTCTTAATTCATTATGAAATAATAATAAACCTGACACAATTACGCAGTAAATTCGATATAAATGTTTACATCCACTACAAGAGATGGTTGAAGAACCAAAGAAAAATGCATAGATTGAAAAGGAGCTTATTGTAAATTACGTTTTACCTGTTCATTCATTCATATGTTTTTTTTTATTTCTCAAAAAAAACTTCTGGGTTACATAAAAATGGCAAATAGTTCGGTAATGACTATATTTTTCTACCATGGCCTCATAGGAAACGGTTACAAGAGCAGGTAGTTTGCTAATGGAAATGAGGGAGACCATGGGTGGCATATAATTACCTTGTTTTCAAAGAGATCTTTTAAAAAAAGGCAATTATCTCATGGAGTAGGACAGGCTGAGAGAAGGCTTTCAATGCACATTAAAGAAGCCATTCCAGGCAATTCTCTCCCTTCTGCCGTTTAACTACAAGAGTTATTCGCCTCTTGCACCCGTCTATGCGGTATTGTCCAGTTTTGCTACTGGCAATTCAATCGACGCACCTCGAGAGCTGTTATGAAACTTTTGAAACTTGAAAGCTCTCAACGGTAAAACAAGCTCCTCAAACGACATTTTCACATGAATGACTTCAAACACTCCGGCCAAGTCGTAAGATATGTCTAAGTCAGTTATGTACCTAGCCGCTGTCTCGTATCCCTCGACCTGTGCCGGAAAATTACTCCCTTTCCAGGCCGGAATATCTGAGGATACATGCACTGACTTTCACCCTTAGAGCTCGACCTAGTCGAATTCAGTAACTCCTGCTGCCTAAATGCATATGATGTTTATTTACTGTCTCAACCCAGCATTTTACCCCGATTTCCCTTCAACATGCTCCCTTCCTCGTCCTATTCAACCCCTACACCCTTCATCATTCAAATGAATCATTTATCCACTCCAGGCGAAAACACAAGAGACTGAGAGAAATGAGAAGAGAATCTGTCTATTAAACTGCGAAGTGCTCCTTTGAATTTGACATGGCCTACAGTTCTGGGTTCAGCAACGAGTCTGGAAACAAAATGACATCACGATTTCTTGCTTAGATAGTAACTCATAAATACGATTAATCGGAGACAGGGAAGGAGTATATGTTTGAAGACATCATCGGTATGTTCATACTTTCCAAATACGTTATTATATTACGTTAATTTAAGTACACATTACTAATTTGAGAAAAAGGGATTCCGAAGTTAGTTTTAAGAATATCCAGTTGTTTTTATACACATGGTCTCACTTGGGCATTTTAAGGGACTACAAACCAAAATTTATTTCTAATTTTTTAAAATAGATTTTTGACTTAATTATATACCATTTCACATAGCTTTCTGTGTTCCAAACATTTATCATGTATTATTTTAGCATCTATTCTTCGGGATTGACGTAACAACCGATGTCTTCAGACTCCTGTTAGTGTAAGTTTACTTTTATCGCGGGTCGAAAATAAGTGTTTAGAGAAAAACACTCCGAAACCATTTGGAGGACAACGAATTAAAAAATACAACGGTTAATATTCCGGCAGGCCAAGTAAAGATATGTAAGTTAACTCACGGTAACAGTGATAATACGTGATTATTACATGACGTAATGTAACTATGCAAAAGACTTAATATTGATCATTGTCGTATCGTTAAATTAAAGGATTTCAAAATCTCAGTACACATATAACATTAGGCATTGTGATTTCGGTATTGCAGAAGCTTCATGAGGGAAAATACTGTTGGAAACCTTTGCATTCAAAACAAATGTTAGAAATTATGAACAATATTTACTATTGAGAGCATTATGATGAACGTACTTTATATAGAGTAAATATAAAGGATTATTTTTGAAAGAGCATTGACGAATAGGATTTGAGTATTCACATAAAGAAAGCTGACTTATAAAATGTTATTATCTCCATCGCCGTATTCAAGAGAGTAGCAGGAGGGGTCGATTGAAAGAAGATATATTTGAACGGAGGCAATCACGAAAGAATTCGGAAGGGGGAAGTTTATTAAACTTGTGTAGAGGGGTCCATGGTTCATCGCAAATCCGTGCCCTCAACAAGAGAGAAATTTAAAATATTACAGGGTTGGAGGAGAGGAACACTTTAATTGTGAAAATCAAATTTAATTAATGCAGACCCCAGATTTGTTTGAAAATAATGAGTAAAGTTTTGTGGACTGATAATCCCTGTGATGCAAGGACTAAGCTGTAGAGTACTTTAAAGAGACCATATGATATAACAGGGAGCAAAGGGAAAGGAACAGTTAAAAAAATAAAGTGTATAATGCAAAGAAATAATCATATTAAAAAAATCACGGACTAACACTCAAAGTTCGCTTGCTTGAGACCCCATTTTCGCTTTGTGAAAATTCATGATCACTGAATAAAGTAACATAGGAGTTATAAAAAACACCAATTTCATTTTCTCATGATCACTTCAAAATTAATTAACTTGGCGATAATTTCAAATCCAGTATTAAAGTTAATAATGCGGCCGAATATTGACGAGCAACTTTGGTTCAGTGAATTACTAACAAAATTTCCTCATATATATGTGAAATTTTAGTGAAAGAAGATTCTTAGCTTTATAAAGAAATTCTTTAAGTACACATACATAAATGCACAAATGTGTGAGTATATATATATATATGTATATATATGGTATATACATGGTATATATATATGGTATATACATGGTATATATATAGTATATATATATTCATTCAAACATAGAATTAGGTATAAGGAAAGGGGATAGGAAAACACATAAAAGGCGAACACAGGACATGTGAGGAAGGCGGTTTTTTGAGCAGATCACGAATGTAAAAATATTTCCTTAACCGGGATTTGAACACCGGATTTCCACTTGCCGGGCGGATGTGCTACCAATTACACCGCCAAGGAAACCTAATTTACACTGAGATCTGCGATGTTTTAAAACGTCCAAGTGCTACGAATCATTTGCCAAAGGAAGGCTTTTAGGGAGCTGTTCTATTGGTATATTAAATTCATACATTAGCAGGGTAGGAGGGCCAGGTCCTTTCCCTGTGCCGATTATGGCTTCCCAGGATGATCTGGTACCCGAAAAAAGCAGTCCGGGAGTCGATTTTGGGTCCTTCAGTCGGTGGTCCAACGCTCTACTAATGGTAAACCACAACTCCCGGCAGTGTAACAAACTTCATTCTAGTTCTTCTGATCTTAAAAATAGAAAAAGCAAGCGTTTATGTAATGGGATTGGGATAAAGTAAAACTCCAGAGGATTAGGATGCCCCTTACACGGAACCAAACGGCATTGAATGTACCCTGAGAAAGCTAAGTAAAGTCAAAGCTAACTAAAATATCGTTCTCGATCTTAACATAGATAATAAGTCTATAAAAATGATCCAATAAAATCCCAAATATCTACTGGGTTAAAGTGCCAAATGATTGGAAATACAGTTGAATTTCCGGAGTGTATTAAACAATAAATTACTCGTATTAACTGAAATAAAGAATCAGTCACCAAGATAAATCTTCAAAATTTCGAATTAAATAATGAATGACTGAGAAACTATTCTTTGTAGCTGTTATTAATAAAATACTTCAAGAAACCAAAGACTCCCGGAAGAGTAATATTTATTAATTGGTAGTCTGCCGGTTAAGACAGGTTTCGGATAGTCACAAACCGATGATCACTCCATTTTTTAGCTTTGTCTAATATGACACAACCTCACCCAGCGCACTGCATCAACTGCTCTTCAATTCCTTGTTCTTTATACAGACCTCAATGACCGCCGTCCATCTCGCCTGTCTATCCCCTGCCTTTACCCAGACTGCCTAACGTCCTCCACGATTTCACAGGCTTCAGAATTCCACTCCCAATAAGCATCATCTATGTCCACCTTTTTTGCTTTCTCCTCCCCACCAAGTCTAGAACTTCCTTGTTTATTTTTCTTTCTGTCCGAGCAAGAAAAGTATGTAATAATACTCTGGTACAAATATAGTAGACACATATTTAAAACAATTTATTACATTCAAGAGGCTCACATTTTTCCGAAAGAGTATTTTTGCCAAGGCGCTTTAGTCCCCCGTCAATTATTGCTGCTGTTGTTCCCGAGGCTTATAGTGTACGAATAATTTTTCGGGCCAAGATTTTCCTCACGTTCCAGAGAGCTTGAGTCAGAAATGTTGCACAAGCAACCAGACTCGGAATCTAATACACTTTCTCCGATGAGAATTGCTGTTGAGAATTTAAGATTCTACAAATATTCCGGATTTACACCTCATCCTGCAAAAGAATTCAAAATCTCATTCTAAAATTCGTAAACCTTCTGTTTTACGAGAAAATACATTCACAGAATTATCATAAGTCAATCGTTTGAATTTAAAAAAGTAACTGTAGAATTTCTGTGAATTTATTTCAATTTCCATGGCGATGGTACCCTATCAAATTTAGCCAGAAAATGTGACTTAAAAATGCATGAAATTCCAAATAGTAAACCAATATCAAGAGAAAATGATGTTTCACTTATCACTTTCCTCTTTAAGTTTACATATTTTGACGGAAAAGTAGAGTATCCACCAATAAAGGTACAGCAAAACTAACCAAGCAGAGCTTAACAAATCATTGGTTAAAAATTACATTAACAACTAAATTTTAATTTACATTATTATACATAAAGTATATTCATATATTTCCAAAAATAAAAGTTAAACCAATCAAAAATGAGAAGCTAGGTTGGTAATAGCCAAATCAAACTATGATAACCAAAAGTTACTAAGGCACCTTAACTATGATAATTAGAAAAAATGTGCCCCCTCCTGTGGAAAGATAAAATCCACAATGTCCTGTAAAAAAACTATGAAAATAAGAAAAGAAAAATAAAACCCACAGGTAGCATCAGTTCCGTCTTAGCTTAATAATAGTATGGATTATTATGGATATTAGTATGGATTAAAATACTACACAAAGCACGTTAAAAAGTAGTACTGATCATATTTGTTGACAAAAGTTAAAATAAGTTCAATATTAGCTAGAAAAACGCTATCAAAACGAAGTCAAAAGTTCAAATTACTTTTTCTCACTAATCTACATTTTAGATGTGTTCAAATAACTTTGTGAAAACATAGTAATTTGGTATTATGTTGCCCTTGCGTTAATAAGTTTTCAGTCTTAATGGAATTCAAATGACTCACCATTCTCTTTCCCTTAGGCGCATAATATAAAGTATTTCATGCTATGCGAACAGGTGCATAATGATAGCGAATTATTTTTTTTGTGTTTATTTTTTTATGAAAAATAATATTTGTGCCTTGAAAGTTGGTAAATTCCACGCTAAGCGTGACTTTATATGAGGCAACGAATATGATGCATTAATATTAACAACACTTGCGGACATTTATTAAAATGAAATATTTAATGTACCTACAGATGGCGTGGCTTGAACATTAGCAATAATTACAAGGTGGAACCGATTAACAAATTTAACGAGGACAATTTGCCGAAACAACGACTGTAATTTTTCGGATGGACCCATGTTTGTGTATTTTGAGCAACGAAACGTTTAAACTCCTCGTTGGAAGTAATCGCTGGTGCTTAAATAACGCACTCACTCCAGCAAACGGACGCGTGTTCACAATTATGGATCCTCTCCAACTGGTCACCAGACTCCATCAATATTAAGGACGAGTGCGCGAACGTTTCTATCCCGGTAAATGCACCCCTTTTCTCAATGGCTTACAAAGCAACGACGCATGCGCAAACACTGAGATACTAGGTTACCTCAGACGACGACTAAAGTATTAAAAATACTTCTATCATGGTAGAAGATTGTATTTACAAGAGGGCTTTCAAACGGTTCAATTATTCCTAAAATGTAATCAAATCTTTCTAATAAATCTTTTACATTTCAATACCATTCAATAAAATCGAATAACTGGTATTCATATAGTCCATTAATGCAATTGTAGTTTGTTTCTATTTGAATCTCTATTCCCATGGTAGTTAATACACATGTCTATATTATATATGTTAATACACATGTATATTATATTCTAGCCGTTAATTTAATATTTAAAACTTTATGGGAACAAAATATTTCCTAAATCCGAAGGTTAAACTAAAATTTCTAGAACTCTCTCTCCCCTCACATGACACGCACTTATAAAAAAATCATATCAAAGTACATAATTATATCAACCTGAACATTGATATTGAACGATTTGGTAAACGCCAGAAATTATTGCATGATATATACAAGCATGCTCTGCGGCGGCGAGTGGGTTATTGACTTGATGTAGATATTCTTAATTCAAAAATTTAGTTTTCTCTTTTTTCAACGTGCAATTTTATATCATTGCCTTTCTCCTGGTATTTGACCATTAATTAAATGGTTGTAATTATATAACCAACGATCTAATGTTTTAAAAGTATAGAAGATAAAATAATTTATTTGAGCAAATTATTACAGTAAATTATATCATAAAAGAGAATTGTGACTTTCCATAGAAACCAAGCCATAAAAAGAGTCCCTGGAAAGAGACTAGAACTCACCTAGTGGTAATGTTTCCCATGAGTCCAATTCCAAAATTCTGTTAGATTTACTCCCTGCCATCACCCTTGAAGATGTGACAAAAACTGACAGCTGATGTGGTAAATATAAAAGATTTTGATTTGAGTGTTTACTCGGCATGAATTCAATGGATAAGGATCAACTCAGTGAAAGTTCTTTCACTGAGTTGATCACTGAATCACTGAATAAGTCTTATTATTTTGGATCTATCAGTTTTTTACAATTTTGGTTGAGAACAAGAGACCTACATCAGGACAAAAAAGCAACAGGACCGTTACAGAACTGGCTGTTTCAACAAATATTAATCGTGAAAATTATGCATAGTTTATACACTCAGCGTATATTTTAATATCAATTAAATTTGAGGTTAAATACTTTTTGATTTCATAATTGTAAATATCACATCGACAAGTAAAATTCTCATAGGTTATTCCCAAAACTGACCAAGAGTAGCAAATACTATCGTATAAAATTCCTATCTTTCGAAAAAATGGTGAAAAATAAGAATTTTGTACAAAATATAGAATAATAAGAGAATATCGTATGCATAGAGCATGTATTCAAAAGATTAAATAAATTACTTGGAAATATTCAGCATAAAAATAATTCATTCAGGAATAACACGATTTCAAAATTTGTTGAATCATTTTCAGGATAAATTTGTTTTTTTGCGTTATAACCTATAATTTACCCAACGGGCTGTTTTGATTATCCATTTACGATCATTATTTCATCCCTGGTACTCCTAAAATAATAAAGGAATTAGCCGAAGATATTGCCCCGTTTTTAGAAATTGTTTTCCAAACCTCAAGAGAAGACGGCTCAGTATCTCGCGACTGGAGGCTAGCCCATATAACTCCCATTTTTAAAGGCTGGGATAGGGATAAACCAACCTATTACGGACCCATTTCTTTGATGCCATTGTCTTATAAAATATATAGAACACATTATTGTCAGTAACATCATGAGGTTTCTTGATAGTAGGAAAATACTAAGCCTCAACCAGCACGGTTTTAGGAAGAGCAGATCTTCCGAAACACAATTAGGTCTTCACATTCACGATATACTAAGATCGGGAGAAAACCACTCAAAAGTCGATGCAGTATTCCTAGATTTCAAAAAAGCCTTCGATAAAGTCCCACACACTAAATTGTTACACCAACTTAAATGCTATGGAATCAATGAGAAAATTATTGATTGGATTAGAGACTTCTTGTCAAATCGCAAACAAATAGTAGTCATCGATGGGTTTTTCTCAACGGATAGAGATGTAACTTCGGGCGTCCCCCAGGGAAGTTTAATAGTGCCTCTTCTCTTCTTAATATACAATAATGACTTAAGCGCACACGTTAGTAGCAATCTCAGGTTATTTGTTGACGACAAGGTGGTATAGAAGGAAATAAGTAGCCAACTAAATCGCGAGCTACTCTCTAGAGATTTAGACAAAGTCGGATTAGTGCAAGAAATGGGGATTAATGCTTAATATAGGCAAACGTGCAGTTTTGAGATTTTGGAGCAAAGGAAGTGGCGAACAGGACAAAAACTACTAAATAGAGTGTTCAGTACTAACTACGGCCAATCAAGTTAAATATTTGGGGATATTTCTAACACCACGCCTTTCATGGAGAGGACATATCAGGACAAATTGCGGATCCGCTTTAAAGAAACTTGGCTTCGTTAAACGGGTGGTGGGTAAATGTAATGAGAAAGTTAAAGAAGGGTGTTATAAGGCATTCAGAATCAGGGAAAAAGAATTAGATAAGTCCAGAGGAAATCCGCCAGATTCGTTAAAAATTGTTATAATGAGAATACAAGTGTGACAGGTCTCTTAGGGGATTTAGGTTGGGAACCACTTGAGATACGAAAAGAACAAATGAGACTTAGACTTTTGGAAAGATTCAGAACCAACGAGTTTAACGATGACACTAAAGGAATTATAATGGCCCCACACTACTTAGGTAGATTAGACCATAAAGATAAAATAAGGGAGATAGTTTCCATAAGAGATAGATGCAAATACTAATTCTTTCCCACAAGAATCAGAAACCTTTAGTAAGAAACCAAAGTCCCTTTAAGAATATTAAAAACATTTAATTTACAAGTCGGAAAAGAATTAAAAATTGCAAAGATGTATGTGTAGGGGCATAAGTGTAGGGTGAAAGGGCTTTTGCACGAATGTATACCATGTTTAGCTTTTAGACAATAATTTTGTGGCTTCTGCATGCGATTTCTTATCTTTATAAAGTACGGGTCTTGCCCTAACACCCCCGTCACATGCCATTACAGGGGCTTCTGTGGTTTTGAGTAGATGTAGATGTAAAATACCATATTTTGTCTCTCTTCAAGTTTTCCAAGGGAAAAACTATCATTCGTTTTCAAGAAACACCTAATTCCATTGAATAACTGTCACTTCTTCGACCGTAACCGTTTCACCCCTCACTAATATCCATTCTCAACATGAATGATGCCTGAGAGTTTGATGTACGAGGTAAATTCATAAAGTGAAAGCCAATTGCTTATATTTAAATATTGGCGCTTAAGAACACAGTTTTGCTCCTGCAGCGCCATCTACTGTTTCATTGAGAAGCTATAGCAGCATTTGTTTTGTTTCAGAATTCATTTGCTTGTCCGTACATGCAAACAACAATCTCCGCCACAATCGTTCACCCCGCCAGCTGTGAAGTGCGTTCTGTCATAAGATTCTTGTATGCAAAAGGATTATCGGCTACTGAAATCCACCGGGAGTTATTCCTAGTTTATGGGCCTACAGCTATGAGTGAAGGAAAGGTCAGACAATGGTGCCGTGATTTCAAAAATGGACGAATAAATGCCCATGACGAAGAGCGAAGTGGCAGGCCCAGTATTCTGACCGATGAAATTGTTTCGCAAATGGAACAATAACTGCAACGTGATCATCGATTGACAAAAGGCCTAGCTGAAACATCAAACACACGTCAAAAAGACAAATTAAAGGTTTAGCTGAAAAATTTCCTCAATCAATCAGGTTTACAATATTGCCACGGAAACCTCGGATACCACAAATTGTGGGCAAGGAGGGTACCGAAAATGCTCAATGAACACCATGAAGAGCAAAGAATTTCCAGTGGGTGAGAGTTTTTGGACCGCTACCAACAAGATGGAGATGACTTGTTTTCTTGCATTATTACTGGGGACGAGACAAGAATATCCTACATCAATCCAGATTAAAACAGCAATCGATGCAGTGGCAACACTCATTTTCACCAAAACCGAAAACTTTAAGTAAACTCCGTACACAAGTCGAAAATTGATGGCTACCGTTGTTTTGGGACAATGACGGTGTTCTTTTAATGGATTTTTGTAGAACGTGGGAAAGCAATCACAGCTGGTATGTACTGCAAAACGGTCAACAAACTGAGACGTGTGATCCAAAACAAACGACACGGGAAACTGCCATCTGGTGTAATTTTCCTCCAAGATAACGCGCGTCCTCAAACCGCTGCCAAAAATCACAATGCGGAGAAAATTCAAGATTTTGCGTTGGGAACTCTTTGACCACCCACCGTTCTCCTGATTTGGCACCTAGTGACACTTCCTCGCACTTGAAACAGTGGTTTGGTGGACAACATTTCGAAACAGAAGAGGAACTCAAGAACGGCGTTGTCAATTGGTTCAAATCTCAGGCGACGGGCTTCTAAGCAGAGGCGTTAAAGAAGCTGGTGAAGCGGTACGAAAAATGTTTAGAAGTCAACGGCGATTATGTGGAGAAGTGAAGTAGGTTTGTAGTTAACTAAAAGTGCCAATAAAATGTGTTTCATATGAGTACATTTTTTCCTGTGACTAAACGGCTTTTACTTTATGAACATGTCTGGTATATACAAGGTGGAAACAGTCGTAAGCGTCAAATAAATTGATTTCCGAATAACGGCGGGACAAAAATTTTAATTAACTGCATAAGAAGAACATATCTGATAATCAGTAGAAAATGTTAACATTTTGACGATGAGCCACTTTTTATTGAAACTCATGATACTATAGATATCCACAAGATTAATATCGTTTTTCGATTTTTTATCGGTATTTCGTCTCTTACGTTGCATGAAATTCGACACAAGAATCTTCTCTGACAAAATGTAAATAAAATTGAATAGCATGTCACGGGAATTAGCAACTTCCTCTCTTTCACCACCGTATATACATATTTTCTTTTACTCTTCTTCTGTCTTAGTCACGTCTCAATTCTTCTCAATATTAAAATGTAAAAAGACCTTTAAGATGATACTCTCCTTTTTTGTCATCAGAAACGAGGTCATTCAGCTCCGCACGACTCTTTTTTCCGTAATAAAGCCTTCGATTGACACATGGAAGTACTTCGAAAGAACCGGTCAAAATACCCTCTAATTTTGAAGTGAGATTTTTCCATTTTTTCCAAAATGCAACTCATGTACGTACATGGTTACATATTGCTTTTATTATCGTATATTTATCCCACCAGATGTGTAATTTTGATTTGATACCCCTTGATAATTGAATTGATTTACTTCACACACACCTAATTGTGTCCGAAAGTTTTCTTCCCTAGTTTTTTTTCGAAGCTTAAACCCAAATACGTAATTTATGGCCTACTTTGCTTATTTTCATTTCAGATTTATCTCTAGTTTAGGCTTAATGCTTCTTTGGAATGCATTGCTTCACTTTATATGCTATCGACCAGACCACCATACACACAAGGGTTGTCTAGAATTCACTTTATTTCGACATATAAAGGAAATTCTGCTCGTGAAAGTCAGGGATAAAACCCGGATAGTCGATTTTCTGTTCATTTAGCAACGGAATGTCACATTTTTCGAATGCCATTCAAAGTACTTGTAAATATTCTAGCTACATTTTTAGAGAGTGAAACATTTATCACTTCATTTCTTCACGCTTCGTCAGCTTCTGAAAAAAGGGGTCAGACCCTCGATATCAAATCTTTCGCTAAGACCGATGTTTAATGCGCGAACGAGTCCAATTTAGCAAGCTGGGAAAACAACCATTGGCAGACGAATTTCAAATGTTTAAGTCCGTGATATCTACTATTTTGCAATACCACCTCCATCAAACATAATTTTAAACATTTATTTGACAGCAACATTCCAGCCTAAATGTTCACCGATTCCCCGCTGCGAAATGAATCAGACTGCATATACTGTATGACTGATCAAAACTCAAGAGGTTCAATTATTTCAAAGAGTGCGAGTATTCATTCGGTTTGAAAACCAAACTGAATGAATACTCTCGAAACATAACAATTTTTTTAAACGAACGTTCTAAACTCTAGCTACCATGTAAATTTACTTTCTTGTGATTATTTAATTTTGTAAAAAATTCAGATTATCACCCTTTCGTTTAGCGATTAAAACCTCAGGTTGTCCTTTTACGTGGCTTGCACATTTCTATCATCATACTCATCACAGTTCATGCCGTAAACATTTCATGTAACAAGCCATGCCACACAAAGCAAATCGAGGAAAATTCAGCTCATAGGTCTTTTTTCAACGTTTTTTCCCATCAGGAAATAAATTTATCTATTATCTGTTATTTGGACGAGTTTGCTCAGTGAGCTGTGGAGTTATCAAACGAGATGAGACTTGGAATCCTCAAGCTTCAATGAATTAGTTTGTTGTGTTTATACAAATAAGAATCTGATGAAAGATGAATAAAATAAATAATAAGTAAGAACACGGTGTCATGCATAGAATACTGACGGAATTATAAACTATACAGGGTTACACCCAAAACTGGTAGGACTGATTTTTTTACAAGAATTTTATTGACGATATACTTACATCGACTTAATAATCTTCAAAGTATGCTCCTTGAGCTGCTACACACTTAGCATGAAGTTGCTCCCATTTCCCGTACGCCCGCTGGAAACTTTCTTTGGGGATGCCGTTGATGACCCTCGTCGAAGCCTCTTGAACGGCTTTTATCGAGTCAAAACGTCGTCCCTTGAGTGGTCTTTTCATCAGGGGGAAGAAGAAGAAGTCCGGTGGTGCCAGATTAGGAGAATAGGGCGGGTGCGGCAACATGGCAACGCCGTATTTGGCCAGGAACTGTCTGACGACGAGCGCGCCATGGCACGAATTTTCGGCACCATCTTGGCACACACCTTGCACATGGCCAAATCCTGTGAAATAATGCGTTGGACGTTGGATGCAGACAGACCCAACTGGTCTGCAATTTCTTCACTGGTTAAGCGTCGGTCTGTGTTCAGCAGTGTCCTCACTCTGTCCACATTCGTGTCGGTTCTTGCCGTCGACGGCCGTCCGGAGCGATGGTCGTCTTCAATGAGGTCCCTACCTTCTTTAAACAACTTGTGCCACTGTGGAACGGCTTAAGGCGGTGTCCCCATATGCCTGCTTGATCATATCAAGGGTCTCAATTGCCGTCTTGCCGAGTTTCGCACAAAGCTTCACGGAATAACGTTGCTCTAAATTCAGATTCATTTTGTTTTTCGATGCGGACAAAAACCTTGCTTCAATAAAAACGGTGTCCTCACTCAACGACAGCCCAAAGGCAACTGAGGTTGGTGTCGGTCTGTTAGCTAAGAGCCCCCTCCACCTTACCCTGCCAGGCAGACCCCCCTTCACCGCTCCGTTCGCGCCAGAGAAAATCAGTTTTACCACTTTTGGGTGCGACCCTGTATTAAGTGGCACAAATGGCAGAAAAACGCTGCTATTAAACGAGGAGAACAGATCTGATAGCTGCAAAAATATGGTTCGATCGTAGAACCGAAAGTATTTCCGTGATCCACCAAACACAACAGTCGAAATTTCGCTCTCGATTACGTTAACTATCTTCACGTTTTTGTAACACTATTGATTCACGGGCTTTGGTTGACCGTGAAAGAATATTTTTCAATTTAAACCCCTTCCATAGGACTCCTGTTTTTTTCAAAGAGCCATAAAATTTCCTTCGCAAAATTATCTGATGCATGGTCAACGTCAAATTATAGGAAATTTCATCCAATTTGAACTTTTTATGGCAATATACATCCTGTATGTACGGTATTTCGTCACAATATCATGTTCCTTTTAATGTCCCAAAAATTTCGAAGTGTAAGAGGGCGTATCGATAGCTTGACTGGCTAAAGAACTCGGCCGGACATTAAAAGATCCGGTTTCGAATTCTGATCAAAGCGAATGATTTTTACACTCCAAAACTGTTCCATTGTAACGTATAAATAAAGTTCTAGAAGAAATTGCAAGTGTTATTACATTAATTTTCCAAAATGGAAACATTCCTCAAACCCGATCCTGCGGCTGTAGGATTAATGAATTGTGGGTCTACTTAACGAAAAATGTCTTCAATTTTCTTTGTGTTTCCCAAATGTTTTTCCACAGATGCCCGTGAATTGAATATACTAACCCATATAACTTATATGCACAATACATCTTTGTCTTGCTATCGCTGCGTCCAATGTGGTAATTGCACCGGTGTGTTTTACAACAATGGCGGTTTCAAATCCATGTCCCCTTTCAAATGTAGTCTCACTCGTCCCTTTCGTGAGGTCATGATTACTTAGGGAGCCGTATCCGACGTCGAACGGATGAAATTTTTAAATGTTACACATCCGTCGCCGTCCGCAGACCGTGGAATTACTTCCACTCAATCGCACGGGCAAATGCCCTCGCTTATGAAAAAGCGACGGGAGAGTCAAGTGATTTAATCACTCGGCACGAGACGTTAAAAGCAATGATGCTTACATTATTCTAAAGCTGGTACGGGTATAATTTAATGATTCATATAAAAGAATACAAAAACGTCGATTTAGCTTATTCTGCAGTTTTCGCTATTGTACGTATCCTCAATTCTTAAAAATACCATTAGAGAAACAAACAATAGTTTAATACTCACGAAAACCGATTTTAATGGAAAATATTTTCTAAATATTAAATGTTTTACTCAGCATTTAAACTTCAAAATGTTGCAAGTAAACCGATTTCACTAATTGCAATATACATAATATTGTGTTACTATTTTTATGATACCTCAAATACTATATATAGTGGTCTCGCCCGCAGCTAAAGTGGTTCAGGATCATCAAAAGCGGATGTAGAGTAGGGTTAATTAAAATTTATGGGATGAACAGTTTCGGTTCAGGAAAGGGAGGGGCGCGCATGACGCTATTTCAGTAATTAAATCACTTATCAAGAGGAATATAGAATACAATCAGGACTTATTTGACTGTTTCGTAGATTTCAAAAAGGCGTTTGATAGAGTGAATTGGGAAAAACGAATGAGTATATTGCAGAAAATAGAAACATATTGAAGGGACAGGAGGCTAATATGCAACCTGTACATGTGTCAGACTGCTCAGGTGCGAGAGGGAAACGGAGAGTCCGGATGGGCAGTGTTAGGAAGAGGAGTAAGGCAGGGTTGCCCATTGTCACCGGTGCTCTTCAATCTATTTGTGGAGGAAATGATTAAAGAGGCATGGGATGAACTGGAGGTAGGAATGAAAGTCGGAGGGGAATTCGTAACATCGGTTAGGTTTGCTGATGACCAAGCATTAGTTGCTCAGTCAGCCAAGGGGTTGCAAGCATTGCTGAGTGAATTGGAGGTTCAGTGCGATAGATATGAGATGAAAATCAATATTAATAAAGCAAAGGTTATGCGATTTACCATAAAGAAAAAGGATAAGCTAAACATTAAAATAGGAGGGCAAAAAGTAGAGCAGGTAGAATTGTTTACGTATCTCGGAAGTGTTTTGAATCAAGATGGTGGAAGTAGTAGGGACGTAAAGAGAATAATTGCACTAGGCAAAGAGGCTTTAAAGAGGTGAAGGGAGTTGATGACAGGGATATTGAGTAAAGATGTTAAGAAAAGTTCGTTAAAATTTGTATATTGAGCAAAGTTATGAATGGCGGGGAAATATGGTCACTGAAACAGAATGAAAGGTGTAGGTTGGAGGTCTTTGAAATGTGGGTGCGGAGAAGATGAAGTGGACAGAAAGGAAAACAAAAGAGTAAGAACTGGTATGGTGAGACAGGAAAGGGGATCATTAAGGAAAATCATAAGGAGGCAGGAATGGTCGGTGCGCAGCATTCTGATTGGAAATGGGATAAAGGGGAAAATGTAGGAAAAATGAGGAAGCGCCTGGAAAAGGATGTAGATTTTAGACGGAATGAAGGGAGGAAGGACGTTTTGGGAGGTTAAGAGGGACTTGCTATAAATTAGGATGTTTGGTTGTGTTATTTTTGGATAGGCAAGAGAATTATTTGGGAGTTTGTGTCCATCCAAAACCCACTCTAACCAGTAGATAGATTACCCATAATAATAATAATAAATAGTTAAACGAAGGTAATGAGAATAAAGCTTTAATAGTTGCCTAGGAACATAATGGGAACATCAAGTCCTTTTAATTTTTTCTTTGCTGGCAAATAGCACAATTTAACCCATTACAAGGTTTAACAGTAAATTTGTCATACAATGCAGGAAGAGTAAAGTATATTTAAGGTTCCTCTTGTTGAATAAATTTCACTTTAGAATGAACCGTTGCTGGCCTGAATGATGTGACGTTGTTAAGTGAACCATTGGTACGCAAAATATATTTTTTACGTTCAAAGAGCATCAAATTGTACGTATTAATGTTCCAGCAAAGGAACTCTCTGCTCTCTCTCGATTATTTATAGGAGGGCATCAAAGGTCAGGGATCCAGTAATGGCCCACGTCGATAATTCAGCAGTGGTGCCCCCTCTCACCAAAGGACACAATGCATATTACGACAAAAATTGATAGTATTTGAGTTGTGTATCGGTGGTTGCCGAATAATGGCCATTAGACAAAGCTTAGCATTAGCCAAATATGAACTAAGGAAACCCCTTGAAATTTTAGAAGAGAAACGAAATTCGGCATGGAATTAGAGCATTCTGTCTTCATTTACATCTACATAATACCTCGTAGCCATGCAAATCTATACCCACAGTGGCGTATACATTCATGCAGAAATCCTTTCATTATACACGCATGCAAATACAGACACTATACTTAAACAAATAATTTTCCCTAGGATGCAGTAAGAAATTTTCCAATAACGTGCAAGCTAGAATTTGATAAGCAAGAAGGTAAAATTCCACTAGCACATGGACATGCAACACACAACGGTCTTCTCACCAAGGACACAAATTACATTCATCATATTCATACCCGCCATACACCAAAGTTATCCCTAACTAGAAGACAAATACGCTGCTCCATAGGTTGGCCGGATTCAAGGGAAGGCTGTGGAAGCACTACAGACCCTTCTCCGAAAGATTTGCTCACCATTTGCAAAAAAATAAGGTTAATTCCTTTATTCGAGTTGAGGATTTAATTAGATAATATAAACATGTTAAAAAATAATAATCATATTTAGTTAACAGTTGTATTCGCTCACAATCCACAAAATACGTATGGTAGGTATCACCTGACAGCACAATATTAAATATTCTATCTTCATGTATACACAAAAGCCCTCATTTGTTCATTAATTTTTGCGTAGGATTTTACGTATGCCAATAAGGGCTAATCTCATTAGCGATGCAAAAACGAAAGAGTAAATTGTGCTCAAATCAACCGTGAGAGATCAATCAAGTTTCTTTTTTCGTGCCAAGTGTGCCAACCAAGTGTGCCCAAAATTATTATTAGGTAATCTATCGTTTAAGGTAGGTTTTTGGATGGACACAACTATCAAATAAACGTTTTGTGACTCCCCACCTAGCAAACTAATCTACATTAGGTCCCTATTCATCTCCGCGTACTTCTTTCCTCCCTTCATTCCGTCCAACATCTCTATCCTGTTCCTGACCTTTCCTCGCTTGCCCAACATTCTCCCCTCTATTACCTTCTTCAACATTCCCCTAGCGCTCAATACGCCTTTCATCCATTTTTCCTGCCTCCATAGGATTTCTCTCAACAAACCCCTCTCCTCAACCACCATCTCTAGCACTTCCTCATTTGTTCTCCTTTCGGTCCATTTAACCTTCTCCATTCTTCTCCACACCCATATTTCAAAAGCCTCCAATTTACGTCTATCCTCCTGCTTCAGTGACCACGTTTCCGCGCCGTACATAGCTACGCTCCATATCAGAGTTTTTACGAGTCTTGTCTTAACATCCCTACTCAACGTTCCCGTCATCAACTCCCTCCTTGAGAAAGCCTCCTTGCCTAGCGCAATTCTTCTCCTTACGTCCGTACCACTTTGACCGTATTGGTCCAAATACTTCCGAGATATGTAAACTGCTCTACCTGCTCTATTTTTTCCCCGCATATTTTAATATTTCGCTTAGCCTTTTTCTTTCTGGAAAATCGCATAACCTTTGTTTTATTAATATTGAGTCTCATCCCATATTTATCGCACTGAACCTCCAATTCACTCAGCAATGCTTGCAACCCCTTGGCTGACTGAGCAACTAATGATTGGTCAACAGCAAACCTAACCGATTTTATGAATTCCCCTCCGACTTTCATTCCTACCTCCAGTTCTTCCCATGTCTCTTTATTTTATATTCATTTCCTCCACATATACGTTGAACAGCACCGGTGACAATGGGCAACCCTGCCTTACCCCTCTTCCTAACACTGCCCATCCGGACTCTCCGTTCCCCACTCGCACCTGAGCAGTCTGAGATATATAGTATACAGGTTGCGGATCAGTCTCCTGTCCCTCCAATCCATTCCTATTTTTTGCAATACACGCATCAATTTTTCCCAATTCACTCTATCAAACCCTTTTTCGAAATCTACAAAATAGGCAAAAACCTCCTGGTTGTATTCTATATTCCTCTCAATTAGTGGGATAAATTAGTGGGTAAACTCATTACTGCAATGGCATCACGCGTATCTCTTCCCTTCTTAAACGCAAACTGATCATCCCCTAAGTAATCATTTGCCTTGCTCTCTATCCTTTTGTTGATGATCCTGAGAATAACTTTAGCTGCGTGGGCTATCAAACTTATTGTTCTGTAATCCTCTCATGATTTAGCCTTTGCCTTTTTTGCAATAGGAACTAACACCGATCCCACAAAATCTTCGGGCCAGATTCCATCCTCATAGATACTACGAATCAGTCCATATAGGGCCTTCTTCCCGCATTTTCCTAAACATTTCAACAGTTCTACAGGTATGTTGTCCACCCCCACGGCCTTATTTGCTTTCATCTCCTTTAATGCCCTTACTATTTCATCGTCGAGTATGCCTGGACCTAGGCTATTTTCTTCTACGTCATGTTCCTTTTCAATGCCTAACCTTGTTGGCCTAAGTTCTTTACCATACAGTGTTTCTATATATCCATTCCATCTCTCTTGGATTTTTCCTGGTTCAACTATTATCTTACCCCACTTATCTTTAACTGTTAGCACAGATCTTGCCTTCTTACTCCCCGATAATAACTTAACCTTGCTGTATAGAGCACCAATTTCACCCTTCTTCTGTAAACTTTCCATATCCTCGCATTGCGTTTTCCACCATTCTTCTTTTGCTTTATTTGTGGCTCTTCTCAATTTATTGTTTAATTCTTTGTACTTCATTTTGCCTAACTCTGTGTTTACATTCTTTCATCTTCTTCTCTCATCCATCTTTGCAATCATCTCATCCGTGACCCATGTTTTCCTTAATCTTTTCCCGTTAATGGTTCCTATGGTGTCTTTTGCTGCTTCCGATATCCCTTGCTTGATACATTCCCATTTTTCTTCGATTGTACTCAGTTCTTTACCGTCATCCCTTATTTTCTCTGCAGTCTGCTCATACTCCTTCCTCGTTAATCCATTTAATACTTCTACGTTCCATTTCCTAACCCGCCGCCCTTGCCTTATCTTCTTAAAACGGACGTTACATTTCATAACAACTAAATTGCGCCCATAGTCCGCATCCGCTCCTGGAAAACTGTGCGAATTTATCACACTGTTCCTAAACCTGTGCCTGACAATATTATCTAACTGATACCTTTCTGAGTCACCTGGCATTTTCCATGTATACCTATGTCTTCTGTGATGTCTAAACCAATTTTTGGTTATGACCAACCCCTGTCTCCTGCAGAATTCAATCGCTTCGTCCCCGCGTTCATTCCTCGTGCCTAACCCATAGTAGCCCACCTCACCACCCTCTCTTCCTTTGCCTACCGTCGTATTCCAATCCCTCATCACTACCAAATGTTTCCCTGCAGCAACACACGCGATTATCTCCTCTAACTCATCGTACATCCTATCTACTTCTTCCTCCTTGTGGTTGCTCGGTGGCATGTGTACCTGAACAATGACCAAGTTCGTCGGCTCCGCTTTAATCTCTACGAGTAAAATTCTATCAGTTGCTTGCTCTATGTTGACTACCCTTCTTCCTACTCCTTTATTTAATATTACGGCAACCCCTCGTTTGCTCTCGTCCCCGCCGCTGTATATCACTCTATAATTGTCACTCCAGTAATCCCCGCTATTCTTCCATCTCACCTCGCAGAGACCTAAAACATCTATATTACCTCTTTCCATCTCTCGCTTAATATTTTCTAATTTTCCTGTCCTCAACATTGTCCTGACGTCCATGTTCCTATTCTAACTATTTTCGTCTTCTTCTGCGTCTTCTGTCCTGCTGCTGTTATTTCTCCCCCGCAAGGATTTCGTGGGATGACGACCGCGGAAGCCTTGCCTCCCCCGCTGCCGGGCACGACACACGGCCCCTTGGGCCGAGTCCCGCAGTTGCCAGGTCGTGAAGCAATGGAAAACGAAGCAGCCGAGGCCTCAGACTTGGTTGGCACTAGGTTTATTTAAAAGGGGAGGGGAGGTAAAAACAAAGTTACAAGTAAACGGATGGTAGGAAAGCACATTAGGTTTCTTGGGTGTGTTTTGAAAACAGTCTTGGGCATGTTTTAGGAGTTTTATGTTATCAGTTGTGATCTTGTGTTCTTCAGAGAACATATGTTGGGCAACGGATGATTTGTGAAAGTACCCTAGCCTGATACTTACCTATCCCCGATACTTATTTCCTTTGTTTTTTGTTGCCATCTGTGTGTTTGACGGGCCCTTGGTATGGGAGGAATCCTTGGAAACCCTGAATCAGTGAGTGAGTACAATTCACAAAGGTCTAACACACCCGAGTGAGTGAGTGATTGATCGTTTGCATAATTCCTCTCTGTTTCGTTTTTTAATTTCTCTGCGATTGACGGGATTGACGGGCGTAGCAGAAATCCTTGCAAACCCTGAGAGTGTGTGTGTGAATTCGATTCACGAGAGTGACTGTTATTCCTTAATACACCCTAATGATTAAGTGGTTGAAAGTTTATTTATTGCTCATTCATTTTGAATTATTCTTATGTGATTTAGGTATACGTGGGTCACTATTTTCCAAACACACCCAAGTGACCTCTTGTGCGTTCTCTGTCATTCCCTTACCTGTCTCTTTGTTTTACATCTCTCTCCCTTTAAACAAACTAAAAATTGTTACGACAAGAAATTTAAGAATGACTGGTAACATAACTAAATTAATACAAAACGATATATTCGATACTGTAAACTAGACAAACCTAGTGCCAATCTAGTTTACAGTATCTAATATATCGTTTTGTAATAATTTAGTTATGTTACCAATCATTCTTAAATTTCTTGTCGTAACAATTTTTAACAAGAAAGATTTTTATGAATTTTTGGGCGCTCACTCAAAGACCATCTCTCCGCTCACTCAGTATGCTCTCTGATACTCTTTGCAGCCTCTTTTCCTTTTTTTCCTTAGTTATACCTCTGCTTCTTAGAACCCGATTTAACATTTAAAATGGGCCCCGAAACTGAAAATTTTCGTAGTCTAATCCATCAGTGCCTTCCGGATCCGTGAAAATTTAAACCGATATTTTTAAACTACTTCACCGTTTTCATGGTACTTTGGGGTAGAATAATATCTTTTTCTTCTCCTTATACTTCCAGACAACTTTCTTAACATTAAAATAGCATCATATTAGCTTTTAATAATCAATAAACGTTCATCTACAAGGAGATGCAATCTTTGGAGATACGAGGGTAAGTCACATGAAAATCTTAAACCTTAATATTTCTTCATAATAATACTTCGTAATTTCTTGAATAGTAAATGGTTCTTACTCATAACGTTTTCATACAATTGGCAAATTATGGAAGCATTTCAGCGCTTTAAAAGTTCACAGATACCTCTGAAAAAAGCATAGATTTAACTGCTCTATAAGTCTCGGCCGTCACAACACTGAATGTGCCTGAGTTGGTCGAGGAGAGTTTGACACGAGAATAACACTGCTTCCTAGTCCAGGCGCCATTACTAAAGTGAAATTTTTTTAAGTAAATTTTACTTAAGCAAAGACGCCTTGGGATGGCAATCTATTTTAAAGCTACTGAATAAAGGGACGCAAGTTCGCTGTTTCTCTGTGGTTCATTTTAAAATTGGAGTGTCTCTATTTTCTTTATTATTTACTCCATTTTATCCATACTTCCCGTACATTCCATGTTAAGTAAAGCAAGGCCCTTTTACGTAACCAAAGCTATTTCCGATTAATTCATCCAGATTTACATTATTTGAAAAACGTTACGTTTTGCCGGGACGGGGTTCAATCCCTCCGCTGGTTGCACGTCCGGAAGGGCTTGCTCCACTTCATACGAAGGAAAGCCATGGTACAAAAGTTAGAAAGGAAATAATACAATAATAAAATAATAAATATATTAAGGAATTATTAGATATGTAATAAACTGAAAAGAAACTGCATTACCCTGTAAACTTATTAGCTTGTAAACTGCAACGGAAGGAATCCAGAGAAGATATTTCCAAAGAGTATAAACAGAAAAGAACACTCCATGTTCGGAGAATCGACGAGGAAATAACTCAGTTATAATGGCCACCAAGAGAAAGAAGGAAAAGTGGACACTCCAGGTAAATATGAAAGGAGGAGAAATAGCCATTATAGATAAGAGTTCTGGGCTTGGAAGACTGAAGTGAGCGAGAAGATGAGGATGAAAATACCATTGAAAAAGGATATTATTGAAAGTTGAAGGGCTCTTAAAGGTTAAAGCAAGTGAGAAAGTTTATTTTAGTAGATTGGCTTGTGTCGAATGAAAAATAACGAAATCTTCGTATGTATTGTTTGCTTGTAATCAACATTTTTTAATCAATATACGACATTACCTTCTTAATTCGAGGAACATATTTGCTTGTAAAAGAGGTCTTTAGGGTTCATGAAAATTTTGTACACTTAGTATGTTCATCTAACTAGTTTTTAAAGTATAACAATAATTTTTCTAACGATTCGTTTTGATAAAAAGGAAAATAACGATTTAATACCAGGCCAGGGATTCGGTCGACGGAAGCGTCGTTTATCATCCAATATTTCAAAAGAGGTTCTAGGAAAAATAATATATATATATGTATATACGAGCATATATTTACAAAAGTAAGATTTATATAATTTTACTTTTGATAATCGAATAAACTTGTTAAATTTCATTTCAATGGTTAAATTTCATCTCTCTGAGATACAATAATTATTTACCATTGTAATTTACATTGCCATATTAAATATCCTCCGCCAGGGGAGAGCTATGGTGGAGCCATAAGTTGAGATAAGAGGGACGACGTTAAAATTAATCCAGTGTTGTGGTACGACATGAACACACATATCGTACCACAAACATATGGAAATGCCGTACTTTCACTCTTATAATTTCTGCAAAAAATCACAATCAAAATCTGTGCGAAAAACAAAGTGCGACATAATGACATAGCAAAAAGGAACTCATGAAAATTAGAAAACATATGAAAAATAAGCTAATGCAAATAACAGCCAACAACAAAACAGTTATCTTAGTAATAGAGTTATTAATTTATAGCCCTCGAAAACAGTCTTTTCTGAGACTGAGATCAGCCTTTTCCCAAATGTTTCCTATTTTTCTCGCTCATAAAATTTAATATTGTGTGGTTGTCAATATTTAGAATTTTCATTATATTTAGATATTTTATAGGTTTGGGGCTAATTGGCACGGAAGAACAAATGAAGATGCATTGAACGCATTAAGATGAAAAACACCAAACACAAACAACATGGAAAACAACTCTTTTTCACTTCCGACCTCCGATCCGCAAACAACTGGTTCCTCGTCCTCACTTGTGTGTGATCCACGCAAAAAGAGAGGAACAGCATCAGCTAACAATGATGACAGATACCACGTTCCTTTGTTTTGGCATTGGAAATAAGATTTAGTCATCCCTTTTCAAGAATTGGCAGTTTCCTCTTACATAATGATAACTTTAAAATTACCCCAAAATCCAGTGTAAGTTCGAGCGGTGAGGTGTATACAAGCACCAGAGGCATTATGTATGAATAAATAAAGAAAATATAGTTATCGATCCGAATGTTGGTTTGATAGGTTTATAGAGCTCACCCAATACTTAATCCAACGACGTGTAAAAATTCACAAATCATGCTAATAAAAGGACCCACAGTGGTTTCCCGTGAAGTTCTTCTAACATAATATTCACACAACTTGGTCGAAGCAGAGGCGTTTGCTAGAATGCAACCTAGTCCTTCGGGACAGTACTCCACCACTCACCACTCCAAACGCTGAACTAAAACACGAGAGTAAGCGTAGGGCCCCGGATATGTTTCATCCACAGAAGTCACAATGCACGTTTCGCCAAAATTTAAGATGGCAATGGATATTGAGAGGTACAAAACTTTTTACAACAGTTTTTAATGACTCATTACGTTTATCTCTGCTCTTCTAACCTAACCAATCCTCCTTTAACTAACCTCCTCTAACGTAACCAATTTCCTCGACCAAAAAGCATTGCTGCACTGGATATATCTCACGTAGTTCTGCCTTTCGCCCGGCCCTTAACTGCTGCCAACCCATTTACTCCCGTTCCTAGTTTTACCCCTAATGTCGATGCATGATTGTACAGTAACTCTTCAAGGTTGATGATACTTGATGATTTTGCTTCGAAAAGAAGCTATGGCACAAGGGAGTACGACTCCTTGTGGAAATTGAAAAGTTGTCATTTAAACCCACTTTCCAAGGATACGTAGGTAAGATTTCCATTAAATTACGGCTGAGATGATTTCTTTATGAATTCGTTTTAATATTAGGCATGTGACTGATATATTTTTGAATTCATTCATCAGTTTTAAAATTCTACTTTTAATGATATTTTGTAAAAGATTTTGTGAGAATGAGTCTCTCTTTGGGGAAAAAAATGTATAAAAAGGTGAAATTAACGAATAAATGACAAACCGGTAATTTATAGCATTGATTATGATCTCTTAATTCTCTTCAGGACCCTATTTTTACACTTTTATCCGAGTGTTAATTTAAAAAAATTATATTCCTACATTTTAAAAATTTGTTTGTATCCCTATACACCATGGAAGAAGTCATAATTCCTCCCAAGTTAATTTTCATGCTCCACGTATTAATGTACTCACACGTTGTGTAGGTTATTTTAGAACAAGCAGTCCCGGAACCGATTTTGCTTCCTACCCAGCAAACAAAAATTATTGGCGCGTTACCCATGCGTTTGATAGGAACAAATATTTTTATTGTTGGTATTTGAATTTTCCGGTGAAAGTGTAGGCACTCGGTAATGACAGAGGTCATGCCATCCATTTTACACAATAATTTGAATAGGGCTTAATATTCATAGTTGAAGAGCGCGTTCATAGTTTCAACACCGTTCCATGAACCATTGAAGACGAGCGTGTCAAAATATGCACATAATAAGTAAACTATCACGCATGAGATTTTTGTAGATCTTAAGAATATGTTGGAAGGATACTCTCACGAAGTCTCAAGGATCATCAACAATGCGATTTGATAACCGAATTGTTATACAGTTTATATAGCAAAAAGGAGCTAGATTTTTAAAACACTGTTACCATATATCATAATTTAATCCAGATCATAAGAGATCCTGGCTGAGAATCACTCGTGAAACGATATTTATTAACAGATTTAATTTTTTCCATAATTTGGTAGTAGGTTTTCGGCGGTGATGCTATAAATGAATTAGTACCCATATCGTAATACGGTAGTTTCTACTGCCTTATTACAATGCACTGCACTGAAATTAAGATCAGAGAGATAAAGTGTCGAGCCCACAGAATTTCCTGCAAGTGATAAGAGCAAACAACGGCAAAAAAAAATTCCATGCTAAGTAAATTAGCGTAGCCATTTATTTTCCTGTCCTAATTTTATTTCTCTCCTTAAAAACAGCTCGTCTTTCATGCGCTGAGTGTGTTTTACGCTTGTGCATCATATTAAAAAATGGGTATTTAAAATAACTACCAACATTTCAACTCGAGTTTAGGGTAAGGCCTGAGAGATTTTCTATATGTTAGAATCCTTTTAAAACCCTTTAAATCTTGTCGACTAGAGATACAATAAAGCCGCGGAGACTTTGATGTTTTACAAAATACGAAAGGGACTTTTAGCAAGTAAGATTAAAGAAGAGACTAAATCAGCCAATCGCTCCGCAGTCTTTGCACGTTGAAAAAAATGAAATATGACCAGCAAAAGGATTTGATTGAAAACTGGGGAGTATCCTTATGCGGCCGTGTGTGTGAAACTCATCAATTTATGTGGTGGTGTTTTATTCTTCAACATTATCCTTTATGCAAAGGCTTTACGTTTCACCGGCATATTAGGGCACCGAGAAGCATTTCTTGCAAATATTTTTTTTATCCCCAAAGAGCAAGAAACTAGAGGGGGTGAGAGGAATTATTTTTTATGTGAGACAAGGTTCTAGAACGACGTTTTATGCACATTCTGTGGTATTAGGCTCAACTTTATGGAACTTCATGCTGAACGGAGACAAAAAAACTTCAAAGGTTCCATAAATTGTTCTTGAAACGACCAATTTTTTCAAACAATCGACGCCTTCGGGTGTAGAACTTCTCAGTAGTTTATTTTACACGTTTCATATCAAAGTATTGTTTTTCTCTGATTTATACGCCACTAGACCGCATGTATCCCATTTGTCGGTATGAGAACTTGTTGTTAGCCCAGAGAAATTGTATGTATTAATTTTATTGCTATTTTTGCATAATTTGTGAAATTTATCTGAATCTTGTAACTGTGTCATGAGGTGGTGGAAGAGACTGCCAAAGTCTCAATCTCGCCCAAAAGTGAAGATGACTCTTTATCTATTTATTTACCTTCCAGATGAAAACCGCTTTGGAGTTTATAAGATTACTAATTGTAGTAACGGTCAAAATAACGATTCCACCCATTTTTCCAATAGATATAATAGTTTGTCTTGTAATAAATAATAATTCAATGGTCTGTACACCTGATTAAAAAATATGATCAACCTTTCAGGTAATATTCAAGTAAAATTTCAATTTAGTACACAAGACAATTAGATCTATTATAAAATTATAGCCTTATGATTTTACAGTCTTAGAATTGCAAATTTGCAAAAACAATGTATGATACAGCTCATTGCTAGTTACTGTCAACAAACTAGTTGAACACTTTTGCATCTTGATACATGTTACCCCTCAAAATTGGTCGTTTTCATTTGTCTCTTTCTTAAGAGAAATTCTATCAATTTCTCTTTTGATCATAAAGTTGACAAATTCGCAAAGTAAACGGAAAAAAATAATCCATAATACGGCAATTCTACAGTAAATAGTAAATACGTATTCATATTTTAGTATTAAAATACATCCCAATGATTATTTTTGGGAATAAATAATGAAAAAGTATAGCCTTCTACTACTTGTATGATTTTGAAATCTTAGAATTTGCGTATAAATACAAGAGATAATAGGTAAATACAATATAAAATAGAGGCGTAATAAGTATATTGAATAATTTATTTATATCATATCTGCATTTTAAATAAAAAACATTAAAATTAAAAGTCTTATAAGGCATACAATTGTACCACCACCAAAGTAATAAATAGGAAGGTTCATTAGATAGCTAAGGTTACTGAGCACACTGAATACGCACATCAGGGTGGGGGATACCTGGTGCCGCCAATTTTTTCCCAGGAAGTTCTGATATTAAAAAAAATCACACAGCTCGTGTTGGGCTGAGGGTGTCCACAGAGGTGTGCCCGGGAATCGTATACGAGCCCTTCAGTCAGTAGTACAAAGCTCTACTCCTGAAATACCACGCCTCGGAGTTCGAGATCTGCGTGTTAAATTTTAAATTCCTACAGGCTCATTCGGCCTATATTTTGAGTTAACTTTTTTTAAAAGTGAAACTAAGTGCGTTTGAAGCGAAGTAATAAACTTAATACGCCCTGTGGGCACCTTTATTGTTTTACATACATTCTCAAAGAGTTTTACCCCACCATCCACATTAAAAAATTATAGCTGCACAAGAAATTTCCTCATCTGCACGCAACAATGTATTTTTTGTCCTCTTTAAGTGAGAAATTTAATTCTTGTTGCGAATAAAATGATTGAGAAATAGAGGCTGAAAGTAGTTGCTATTATTTTCTTTTAATTTTTTTTTTAACTCATTCGGTAGATTGTTAGAAATGCTATTCAAATTTTTTGGAAAAGGAAGACGGCCCCTGGATACTGAATCACCAGTGATGCTATCATGCGTCTGTCATTAGGTTGCACATATATCATCCAATCACTGTTGCAAAAACCTTTTCTCCACTCTGCGCGCACCGACGCCATGAACTGGGTCAGCAACACAATAATCCCATGCCTGCAATGAGGACGATAGGTCACCCATTTGCCCTTAAAAGCAATAACCGATGAGTCAGGGTCTACCTCTCAGAGTGCTACGTCGCCATCACACATCAAGTAGCATCAACAGTGAATTTTTTTTTGCTGTCTCATTCCTTCACTTTCTACTCCTAAAATATGTATTTTCATGCTTATTGATAAGTCTGGGTCATAAAAAAGATTTATTGTTTAGATGTGTAAACCATTCAAAAAACTTTATTCATCATAAATATGTTAAAAAAATGCTCTTTAAAAGCGCCATCCTTGTAACATTTTCATATTCCCCAACGCTTTGAATGAGTTTCATTAAATCAAACACTAAACCATAATGACAGATCTACTTCAGTTAAGTTTGAACCCTTATGATTTCCCTTCGAATAATTAATAGAAAGATTGGTAAAATTGAAAACTACTCTTTTTTTCTGCAACTATAGTTTTGCAATACAAGTTCTAATTATGTCGTGATGACAACAGAATTGTATTGCAAACTCGGAAAAAGCCGGGGCATCAGAGAGAGAGAGAGATTTTTCACTGTTTTCCCTGTTGATCAGAAAAAGGCGATCAACAAGAGCGTGCCCCATAGCGCCCACAAATTAATCTCCAGATAAGTCTTCCATCCCTCCTTTCCCGACCCTTATGTGCCAAGTGTAAAATCGAAGGTATGTGCTAGGGGGAAATTCAATACCAGATTTGCCATTTTAAAATTTATTCTTTTAATAAATTATTAGTTACGATGAAAATATGAAGTTGTTTTTAAAAATTCGATAATGATAGCTAAAGGTAAATTCAGTATGGTATCGTAGAGGGGATATGGCTCTACACATATGAGACGAGATTCAAATAAAAAGGACTGGATACTAAGGTAAAGGAAATAATGGTTACACACTAGGATACTTTGAATGAAAAAGACACTCTTCTCACCCTCGCGCGGTCGCATTGAGTTATTTCTAAATATTATAGTTGAACGGGAAAAATGATACCCTAAGACCATCGGTTCTACAATATTGTTAATCATTCCACCGGGTCGTGATGAAGGATAATAACACGTTGTGTACCAACAGAATTAAAAATACGGTTGAGTTTGTGCACATGCGGATTATCGCAGAATTGATCAGGAGACAAAATCCCAAAAGAGAAAATATCCCACAGCCTATTCAATCCACCTCCCTTCTCTACGTGAATATTTTTGAAGGCTTAATATGGCCTCAAATACATTTAAATAGAGTGCTTTGGAAAATTAAATAAAAAAATAGCCGTTGTAGAGGGAATGAGACGAAAAGCAGGTTTTCTTCATTGCGTCAATAATTCGAAAGTTCTCGCTCAAATGCCCTTCTATTGAATTTCTTGAAAGTTATCTTTTCATTTCCAGACTTCCACTTAATATCAAATTTAATATCATTGCGTTGCTTGAAAAAGGTAGGCAGTTTGACCCAACGTCTGTGCAGGTTCAAAAGAGGTTAAAAAGCGATCGGGGCTCATGTCACCGCGGGGTAGACTGAAAATTAAGCTGGCTACATTCAACGGAGCGTCACGGACCACTCGGAGCTCGTTCACGCTTAGACAGTAACAGATCCCCGAAAAATCGAGGAAATTCAAGCAAGGGACGCCGAAAAACATTGTCCAGAAAGATTTTGAAGTCGCCAGCAGGACCCCGGATAACGTGAAATTATTAATACTCGCAAATTTTACCAGGGTAAAAGTAGAGAAAATAAAGTTTTCTGTTTTTAGACGCCATTCTCAAAAGTTGCGGTCCAGAATTTTCGCACTCGGAAAATTACTCGACATCGGCATGTTCTATTCTTGCCTAATATGTTTAGTCCACGCCCCTCCGCTAGTTGCCATAATAACTGAATTTGTCACAGAATTTCAACTCGGAAGGTATTTCAAGCCCTCGTATTCAATTTTAATAATATTTTATGAAGTCAAAACTTTTATTTCCACTGCTACCTACGTCAGAAATTGCACCTACGCATTAAAATTCAAATATATAGTAATTCTGATGAAGATCCCTACTGAAGCCTGACTCTGTATCGAGACCATCAAGCGTTTGTAAAGTCTTTTTAATTTCATTTAAGATCAATTCATGTGCCTTCCTCATGTCTTCTGCCCTTACCTCTAATTTATCATCAGCCAACACGAGGAAAATACAATTTTCACTGAACTCTTCATATCTTCTCTCGAATGTCTGACCTTTTTAAGGAGGACCAAATTTTAAGTGTCTCAGATTAGGAATATTCATTACGGAGACCAAATATTCTGATGCAGCAGAAAGGAAGAAGTTTTTTTTTTCTAAACACTCAGATATTTACCAATTTCTTTAATTTTCTGCATTAAAAACATATTATATCTAAATACATTTTAATCTAATATCACCTTATCACTCAAGGCAAAACGTAAAATAAACTTCATTTTGTTATTCCACCACGGTAATTAAAAAAAACCAACCCAATTGCATATCTTGCTTTTCCCAAGCCCTCCGGCTTAAGCCAAGCCTGCCAAATTTTTCTTAGTATGGATCGACATAAGCTGCCTCCAATGGTTAATATATAGGTGTGAAGCCGCGTGTTTTAGACTCAGGAAATAAATTGTGACCAGATTAATGTGTAAAGTGCTCGACATAGAACACGAAATTGAATTCATATTTAAATCTATTTTTATAAGGTCGCATGCATGCCGTACTAGTTAAGTTGCTGGTTTGGGCTATTTTCTCGGTTCCTTTAACGGGTAAACAGAAAAAAAGTTATCTCACTAAATTCAAATTCAATTCACCCTTCTCAAATGACTTAATTTTCAGTTGTGGTACTCATTCTTCCCTTCTATTAATCCATCAAATATATACTCAGATAAGCCGTTAACAAATGGTAAAAGAACTAGATATCTTTTTATGGTTCCTAGCAATTATTTAAATACGGTTTCTCTACGATTTTCTCTTGTATGTCTTCCTCTTCATTTCTTTGTAAATTGTGGCCTTCATGCCGTTGAAAAAAATTACTCTCATTCCACCTCTGCCCCGCCCACTTAATAGATTTCCCTATCCCGAAGCTTATAATAAATCACTTCCACTTAATAGTTCCTTTTGTCACTTTTTCTACCTCCTTTGGACTTCATCTGGCAAAATTCTCTCTTCTCTCGCCAGTTTTAAAACTCCGTAGATAGTATTCCTCTCTGTCAATTTTATTTTCTACATAACTTTATATTAGAAGCAACTAACCTCATTCTTTTGCCTTCAAAAATAATATGTTTCCAATCCACAAATTGCAATGCTCATAGTCTTCACTAATCTATTTCTGGTCTTTTGATGGTCTAAATATAAAATCCTCCTATTCTCTTAATTTTTTTACAAATTTTCTGTCAAAATCAAAAGTACCTGAATTATTTTATGATCCAATGTAGAAACTCTACATATCTCCAAGAAAAAATCTCTAAACTTATTCGCCAGTTATTTAGCCTTCGAGTACTATTAGCTCTCACAGTGCTTACAGAAAAACGTACGTAGGCTCGAGTCTTCGTGAGCACTATACGAGAAAGAAGTCATAAAAATTTATGAAAAAATATCGTCAATAAAATCAGTCGATTAAAAGTACAACAACGTAAACTTATTTACCAAAGTCTCAAAACAAATTAAATCCTATAACAACTTGGTAGTCACAGTGGCAAAGAACAAGTTCCACGTAGAAAGCCTGACTCACTTGTACGGAATACTTTTACGGAACTCATTTGTACGGAAAATTTTGTCGTGTAAACAAGGCAGGAAAAACTCAAATAGTCGCAGGGTAATGAGTGTTTGAGGGCAATGAGTACTAAGGGATATAGATTGTCTAGAGCGAACGCTTCGAGGTGAAGGGGTGGGAGGTGGAATTGAGGGGGCAAGTAAGTGGAGTCACCGCAATTGTTGACCCCCACGCCCTGAGGCTAACGTAAAAATGAAGCGCAATCTTTCGGAAAATTAGTTCGTTACCAAAGGGACTCCTCTCCTCTGGATGACGATTCCCTCCCCGCGCATTCGCGCCCTCCTTCCGACCGCTTATACATTCGCCGTGGGATGGTGAGGCGGGAATTAAGCCGCGCCTCGCTACGCCTTTCCCGCGAATCCGTGGAGGTCCCCGGCATGCGCTTCATTGTTCCAGAAATGTCCCCTTCTCTCCATTCCCAAACCCCGGGGCCTGCCGGAACTTTTAACGAAGCAGACTGCTCCGCTTAAGCCGCTAGAGGCTTCGCCTTCAGTGCACGCGCGCGTGGGACAATTTCGAAACGGCGTTCGGACTAAGGAAAGCGGGGATGGGTGGGCGAAATAGCACGAGGGGCGAGAAAGAGGGGATGGGATCACTTCGCAATTTTCCTCGATCATTTCCATCCATGTTGAGCGTGCGGATTCCATGGGTGATGAGCGTCAGGTCGGCTAGTTAGAATCAGCTCAATAAATGGATGCTGGGACTCGGAGTATACACAGCGAACTCCAAAAGCAGGCATTCCAATTTCGAAAGCTTCGTACGATTGAACATTAAAATTAGACTAAAGCTCCATTCCGGATAACCGTAGAGTAATATATATTCTCATATAAGGCTAAAAAATACAGTATTTATAATCAAAAGGACGAGAAAGATAAATTAAAGCAAACAAATAAAAATA
Organism: Hetaerina titia; assembly: GCA_037158775.1. NCBI lineage: Eukaryota > Metazoa > Arthropoda > Insecta > Odonata > Calopterygidae > Hetaerina > Hetaerina titia. The sequence goes on along the minus strand of CM073770.1, from coordinate 100,902,142 downwards.
TGAATTGGGCGGGAAAAAAGGCAATCATTACATGCGTACATTCTAAAAGGAAATCCAAAGAATCATTCTCATTAAGCACTCAAAAATCAATGTCGAAGTAAGTCGTTCATTATTCTCAAAAATTCTTACATCAATCTATCATAAGTATGTGAATGAGAGAAACTATTTATATTCCCAGTTGATATCATAGTGAGGAGGTTCACAAAAAAGTGGAAGTCAATTATTGTACAGGTTCTGATTTAAGTAATTTAACACGAATGCGATTTAAAACCAGCGTTAAATTCCTAGATAACTTCTATATATTATATGCAAAAATAAAATGTCAATTATTGCCTGCTTTTTTCTTACAATTGGCTGAAAAGATTTTTAAAAATATGCCCTAATATATTATGCACTTTGAAAAAATGAATCTAATGTGTTGATTTGTCAATCAGCGAAATAAATAATTCAAGAAATATTATTATGAGCGGACATGTCATAAATCAAATGTTCCCCCTATTCATCGTTCGTGCCTATCTGAAGGCAAAAAGTCTTTCCTCCTTTCCAGGAGGAAGTTCACAAGAGCTTCGACGATACCAGAGCGTTAGCCGCAAGATTCGTGCCAACGGCAAACAAGCACAATAGAAAATGCGGTGTAGAGAGAAGGTGGAAGCTGGGAAGACACCTCGAACATCATAGAGGCGCCAGCGTCCCTCCCCCTCGCCTCTCCCTCAAAGGATCGCCCCT
>CM073770.1:98197797-98393816 GCA_037158775.1 Hetaerina titia | reverse complement strand
ATTTAAATCTGCATTGTTTGTAAGATTTTGTAGAATAAATCCACTTTTTGCCAAAGTGAAATAGAGGCCATTGGTATGGATCCCCCAGTTTAAGAACTCATCAAAAGACAAACCTAAACACTTTGTGCTTTGTGCCCTTTCTATGGATTGACCTTTTAAGCAGCAGTGTAACTGACTTCACTTCTTTTTTTCTATTGAAAATAACTATTTTAGTACATTTACAGAGAGTGAACAATGATGAGCTATCAATTTGTCATCTCTGGCATAACTTTATGGAATTTGCATAACATATTAAAATGAAATAATTGACTTTGTAATTCCACACACATAAGTGTGTTTCATTTCAATTAGCTATCAAGCTTACGTTGCAACAAATTAGGGTCCTGGTGGCTCATTGCCAGAGTTGTATCATTTGCATACAGAACTATGTTATCATTCTCAAGATATCCAGGCAAATCCTTCATATATAGAAGAAATAATGAAGGCCCAAAGTCAATACCTTTTGGTACCCCAACATTTATTGTTTCTGTGGGTGATAATTGATTTATCATTATGTTGTTGACCTAATGCCAGAAACCTCCACCACTGTTTCCTGCCCTTTAAATATGATTTAAGCCAATAATGGGGAATTCCCCTGATTTCATAACATTCACATTTACTTTGAAGAATTTTATGGTCCACAGAATCAAATGCTGGTGAAAGATCATTGAATACACCAACAGAGCATTCCTTTGAGTCCCAAGAACCCATCTTCTTTTGTACAAAACTTGCAAGGGCATCACTGATACTTTGGAATCCAAATTCCTTCTTGGAATCCAAATTGTTCCACACTTAAAATTTTATTGTTAATGATTTATTTCATAAGCCTGTCTTTCATCAAGTACTCAAAGATTTTAGAAAAATTAGTCAATAAGGACCCTGTTCAGTAATTTTTAATGTCATCCTCATCCCCTTTTTTATGATTAAGTTTTATTTTTGCCATTGTTGTAGGACTCACTTACTATTTATGTTAAGGGTTTGCCTAATGCCTTGGAGAATTTTTTGTAACCATAGCAGGGCTATCATCGACTCCGTGACATTATTAACTACTTGCCATAATATTTTAGTGATATTCTTAGATTGGCTGATGACTTCGTTATTAAATGATTACATTGCATGAAGTGGTAATAGACTTACACTCTTTTTTTATAGCTCTGGAAGTAGTTAATGAAGCAAGGATCATCCTACCCTTTTTTCAATTCATGTAATTCCCTAAATTCATTACTGGCTGCTCTCACCTCATCTGTCACCCAGTACTTAGTTTTATTAGAGCCTTTTGTGGGAATTATTCTTCTGGGATAGCATTCTTCAAAATTGAGTTTTAAACTGCTTATGAAATGAACATATGTTTCTTGCACACCCTTTAAATTGTACATAGTATCCCATGACATCTTTTTACAATTGCTCATGGAAAGAATTTACACTGTTGATTGGGTAATACCTTTGATAGTTCTTACATACCACCTCCTTTTGACTTTGGGATGAATACCATTTCCGCATAATGGTCAGAAATGCCTAATTCGACAACCTTTTAGGGTACATTTTCACTTAAGTGGAGATTAATGACAACAACATCAATACTTCTGGAAGAGGTTGCAGTCTCTCTGGTTAGGGAGCTGATAAGTGAAGTCCATCCATACAGACACAGAATTTCACCAAGTTTAGAGGACAGATCGTTTTGGGAGGATATATCAATATGGAAATCGCCATCATTTGCTTTGTTCCCAAGACTTCAAAATAATTGCTCAAATTTAACAAAGAATTCTGTTGCCAATAGGCAATTCCTCATAGGGAAAACTTTAGGGCAGCTTCTTTGGAGTGAAGTGATAGATTCTGTCCTTTGAGTCTCATGGCAGTTGCTTTGTCAGTTAAGAAATTGGGCTGGAATACTCATTTTCTACTGATGACTCATCCTTGTCCTAGAAGTGGCCTTCTTGGTTGAAAAAAAGTTACAGACTTGGGTCCCGGGTTCTTCTGATCAATCAATGCTACTTCCATTAATGCACTTCAAATAAAAATTCCATCATCTTTGATTTTCCAAGTCTCTGGATGATTTCCCTATCTAGAACACTCTCTCTTTAAAAATTCATCTTTGCTGTAGTTGGTTGAATCTTGTTGATTCTTCCAATGAATATTTCTTGTAATGATCTTTGATTCATGAGAAATTCTCTCCTTTTTTTGGTGCATTTTCTTCAAACTCACACTTCTTAAACTTCGACACTCATGGGTTCTAGGATGTTGAAAATATCCTTTAATAAATTAAGGTAATGAAACTCATGTCTTTCACTACTTGGATAATATGTCACCAGATTTATTTGGTTATTTAAGTGATCCAGTGCCTGGAAATGATTGGTGCAGATGCATTCTCATGAATACTTTATAGAGCTTTGCTGTAACTTTTCTGTCTGGTACAAAATTTGCCTTTCAAGGAGTGGTTTTTAGGGGAGACAACCGACAGCTGAGGTCATTTGCGCGGTGGAGAAAAACCTGCCATTGGCATTAGCGTACACTTATTGACAAAAGATGCCAAGGGGTCAACATTTAAACCTCGCCCCATCTGACGGATGGTGTACTCACTCAAAGTGCCCTCTTCAAAGCACCTCAAGTAAGGATCAGGATACCACTGCAAAATATCTTCAGCCTCTGGGATTCGAACCCGGTTCTCTGGGTAAGAAGCCAGTACGTTAGTCAATGCACCATCCCAATCCCCATTTGCCTTTCATGCCATGAAAATATGTCCGAAATCTTGAATTTTACTTATGGCCCACCCTTTGAGAATTTTGTGGGGACTTTCCCTATTCTCTACGCCCCGTGGATCCGCCACTACTTCTAACATGGCAGCATTATTCAAAATATCTCAAATACAATCATTCAAAAATAGGATTAATCAAAAACACATTTGCCTCTGGAATTTCCCTATATTTTTATTTGAGAAAGGTTTGATTGGAGGGTCTGAGAGTGTGAGAGTGTGCTGTAAAAAAACAATAAACACAGTAATCAACCCGAAGGTCAGTTTGGTAGGTAATTGCAGAGTTCACCCAGTACTAAGCCTGATGGCATGTGAATATTCACACATCAGGGTTGGGGGGCCAGTTCCTTTCCCGGTGCCGGTTATGGTTTCCCTGGAAGATTTGGTATCACACAACTTGGGTGGAGCAGGTACCCAGAGTGTCTTCCCCGGGAATGGAACCTGGGACCTCTGGATCAGTAGTCCAACGCTCTACCCCCTGGACTACCGCGACCCACCTAGTTTACTGTAGTAAAGAGCAAATCATAATGGTGATTTGGGAAATTCTACAGCGCCCCAGTTTTCCTTTAAATAATTTCAGTAATATGACGATACTCGGGCATTAAACTCTCAAAGCTATGTGCTGAAAGAGGAAGAGTTTCATCCTACTTAATAGATTCAATGTGTCCGTTCAGTCACTCCCAGAATAGCAGCTGAAAGAGACGCGATGGTCGTATATTTATTCTTCGGGGAAACTTCTGTCAAGCAGTATGTCGTTAAGAAGTGCGTCTTGTCCAGAGAAACCGTAATTGTATGTTACAGTGTACTGTTATAGCTAAGGATAATTCGAACATATGCTGGTCGTGAATGGGCAGTGATTGAAAGCTGGCGCGGAGTGCAGTAATGGTATTTCGCGCTGGCGATTGGATTAACCCAGGGAAAAATGGGTTCTTATGGATACTTGTGTATATTCCGGATGCTTCTGGTGTCCCTGGAAAGTTTTATAGAAGTTTACCCTCGGAGTGTACCCGAACCCAATGCCGGAAAATGTTCCATATTTCGCCTCCGGATGTTTATAAAGTGTCTTTAATTCTGGCGGGATAGTTAGTGTCCATCAATTTTATTTCATCGCATCTACAGAATGTCGATTCGTGAAACAAGAGTGCATGCTTAATATCACGTGATTACGTTGTTAATCGAGGCAATTTATTTCAGTTACCTTGAATGATTCTCCGGAAAATATCAAATGATCGTGATTGGTTCAAAAGAAAAGAATGATCCTCATTGCCAGAAGAGACGACAGGAGGACTTCTTGTCTTATATATTCAGGTAAGTGTATCTATGCACGCTGCTGTGCGCTTTCGTTTTGTTGTGGTCAGCGTCCTGAAATGGATTGTACAAGAACTATTTCCCCTTGCCACCATCTTGTTTTACAATGACAGATTATGGCGAAAGGTTGAATCACAAATGAAATTTATTGTCGAAATAAAAATGCTAATTAATATAGGCAAAAAGTTAAAAAAAATATATTATCAAAATATAAATGACAACTTTTTATAATATTTATTTCAATAGCGTAAATTAATCCACACTTTTTAAATTCAAGAAATTACGTCATTCAACGGTATTGGCCAACCCGCTATTCCTTAAATTAATTAATCCGTTAAGTTTGTCGTCACGATGGAAGAGGCCGAGTGTATATATTTTTAAAATTTGCGCAAAAAATTTTGAAAATTAAGAGATGTCAGAATGTTATATTTTAGTAACCTGCATGATGGGGATGGGGGATCAGGATGGCGCGTTGGCTAACGTACTGGCTTCCCACCCAATGGGCCCAGGTTCGAATCCCGGAGGTGGCAGATATTTTTCAGTGGTATCTTGATCCCTAACCTGTACATGTCTCAGACTGCGAGTGGGGAACGGAGAATCCGGATGGGCAGTGTTAGGAAGAGGTGTAAGGCATGGTTGCCCATTGTCACCGGTACTCTTCAACGTATATGCAGAGGAAATGATTAAAGAGGCATGGGAAGAACTGGAGGTAGGAATGAAAGTCGGAGGGGAATTCGTAAAATCGGTTAGGTTTGCTGATGACCAAGCATTGGTCATCAGTCTCAGTCAGGCAAGGGGTTGCAAGCATTGCTGAGTGAATTGGAGGTTCAGTGCGATAAACATGGGATGAGAATCAATGTTAATAAAACAAAGATTATGCGATTATCCAGAAAGAAAAAGGCTAAGTTAAATATTAAAATAGGCGGCGAAAAAATAGAGCAGGTAGAACAGTTTACGCATCTCGGAAGTGTTTTGGACCAATACGGTCAAAGTGGTAGGGACGTAAGGAGAAGAATTGCGCTAGGCAAGGAGGCTTTCTCAAGAAGGAGGGTGTGAACGACGGGGACGTTGAGTAGGGATGTTAAGACAAGACTCGTAAAAACTCTGAAATGGAGCGTAGCTATGTACGGCGCGGAAATGTGGTCACTAAAGCAGGTGGATAGACGTAGATTGGAGGCTTTTGAAATGTGGGTGTGGAGAAGAATGGAGAAGGTGAAATGGACCGAAAGGAAAACAAGTGAGGAAGTACTGGAGATGGTGGGTGAGGAGAGGGGTTTGCTGAGAGAAATCCTATGGAGGCAGGAAAAATGGATGAAAGGCGTATTGAGTGGCAGGGGAATGTTGAAGAGGGTAATAGAGGGGAGAATATTGGGCAAGCGAGGAAAGGGCAGGAACAGGATAGGGATGTTGGACGGGATGAAGGGAGGAAATAAGTACACAGAGATGAAGAGGGACCTGATGTAGATTAGGTTGCTGGATTGGGTTTATTTGATAGTTGTGTCCATCCAAAAACCTGCCTTAACCGGTAGATTACCTAATAATAAATAACATCTCTTGATCCCTACTTGCATCTTGGAGGTGCTTTGAGCGAGTGTTGAGAGCACTCTGAGGGTACTCCCTCGTTAGGCTGATGCCGGGTTTCTCTTCCCTCTCTTTCTGTCTATCTTTCCTGTCCATTCCTAATGGAGCAAATGACCTCGGCTGTCGGTCGCCTCTCCTAAAGACTACTACCAACATAAAGGTCCTCTGATAAAGCTGCTGCGTCCTCAGGATCACGGATATCACGGTAACCACTGCATTGTCGGCAGATAAACTTATCTTACTAGTGGCTACGGAGTCGTTATTGCAAAGTAGGAATAAAATGTAGAAGGCTTACGACAAGAGTTTGGAGACAAAATTTAAAACACTTTGCACGAATGGGAAACATGGCCTTTTTTATTAAATTTTTTTTAACGAATCACGTTTTCAAAGTCAGGATAGGAAAACATCCATGCCGATCGTTTTGTTCCAGAGAACATGGTATCCTAAGGGCTCCGGTCTTAGTGTAACCCAATTTGCCATTGCAATCAACGACGTGATGGACAGTATCAAGGCAAGGTAAGTTCTTAATCTGCTGTGACTCTTCGAGCGCACTGAAATCCATTACTAGCTTCCCCCATCCTATGATCCAGGAGATACACCCTAGGCTAGTATCCCTTCTCCAGAGTCGTAACAAAGTATCCTTTCTATGGATCCTTGGACATAGAGGAATCGCTGGAAATGAAAAAGGAGTCCTAACCATGCACGAGACTGATTCTATGTTGGTGGTGTCAGAGGACGATCTCAAAGCTTCACTGGGCAACTCGGTCACAAAGCAATGGCGGGATGCGTGACTGGATGTCAGGAATAATAATACCCCCGCAGATATGAAGTCATTGGCAAGTGGGCGTGGCCATCATCCGTAAGGAAGAATCGGAGGCGGCGATCGCACGCCTGAAGATAAGGTCAGTGTGCCTTCACACACAGTCGTGCCTCTTCACGGAGGAGAAGCAACCACTTCACTATGAAGAAGGTGACCTCCCCCTGAGGGTGAACCATATCCTGACACAATGAGACAAATACAAACAGAGGGCATTAGACACCTTTAAAATACTGAGTGATTTAAGTAATATTTTAGGCCATATGCCCAAACTCCTTTAATAGAGTTCTAACCTTTTTTAGGGAAGCTCGCCTAAAAGGAAAACTCTTGGGGTGGAATCCTTTTTTAGACTATTGGTTTTAAATATTTATAAATTTATTTATTTTTCCATCAACGAACCCCAAAAACAAAACTGCTGCTAATATTGACCAATACCCTGCCACTTGGAAGGCCAACAATTGAATCTTCTGGTTTGCAGATTTGCACCTTTTGTTCATCAAATGGTTGAACCCCAGGCTGCTTCTCAGCGATCTTGCTGTTTGTTGTAGTTGGGTGAATGTGTGCAGTATCACATTGGCACAGTGAGTTTTCATCATGCCCTTGATACGATTCTCTCCGACCCAGTGACATAAGCCATCATTGCAATCGAGCATTAGGGCTTGAAGGTCGAGTAGAAGTCATTACAATTCTATCAAACTTGCAGACCAAAATGCCATTCTGCTATTTGATGATCTGAATGTATAAGTTTGACACTCTAGGAAAGTTATGTTAAGAATACATGGCTATCACTGAAACACTTAAGTAACGACATGAACGGCGCCACTAGTACATCTATGACCTAGATTAATATACGCCAAACAGTAAAACTTCCAACTCAGACAATAAGGTGAATACTATTCATCACGGCACTACAACTACTCTTATACAGCATCCATGAATCTATTTTACTGGAACACTGGCAAGGAGTGCTGAAACCAATTCTGCCGGAGCTTACTGGCAAGCATCTTTTCACTCATAAGGTCTGGGAACAGAAATATAATGTTATGCATTTATTTCATTGAAAAATCTAACATTATATTATAACATAACAGCATTATATTATCTAATGTGTCATAGTTATGGTGTTGACTTTTGGCATTATTAAAAAAATAGTCTAATTCTGCTACAACCATTATGAAAACTGATTAAAAGTGTTTCATTACATTAAATAAATGTTGAGAATTATTCATCATTATTTTCATTATTAAGCATGGGTGGTAAAAAAATATTTTTGAGGTCCAACTTTCTTTCACATGTAAAGACTTCTGATGATACCGAGGGGAATAACAAGAAGAATTGATAGTTATTTCTGTTTTATTAGATCACTGACTCTCCAAATAGCTGCACATGGTCATTGAATATCACATAGTTTTTTTTTACTAAATATTGTACACCAGTGATAAAAACAGGCATGGTCAATTGATTTTGCGTTCACATTATAGCTTTGTACAGTTTAATTATACGTCATAATTCCAAAACCTATGATTGCATCACACACAGAGGCTTTAATACTTCAGGTGAACGAAAGCATGAACAATCATTTGTACAATGTTAGTTTCTATAAGAATTATGCATACGTGTATGCACTATATCTTTGAATAGTTGGTTGCTCTCCATATAAAGTTCATCCTTTTGCATATATGTAACAGTATTCCAAAGCTTATATAAAAACAACATATGTTCAGGGCCAAAAGTTATGATACAGGCTTTAATAATACATCAACAAATGAAGAACCCTTCAAGTGGTCTTTTCATTGAGATATGTTTCTTCACAATGAATCAATATGTTTAAATAAACACATTAATTTATGCAGAGTGACTGCTTCATTATCTTCTTCGATCTTGGAAGTTTTAGTTATTGCTCCAGTAGTAAGTTATTCAGGAGATTTCACATGACATTATTACCATAATACTGTAACAGGAATGTCTAATGAGCCCTATATGCAATTCTCATGCACTTCACCTCAGTCTTACAGGAAAACAATGCTGTTTATTTAATACTTACAGTTTAATCAAGTTAGTATTTAGGAAACATATCAGATATTGCGACTATCCAATGACAGGATGTGATCACTTGGTATGTTTAATATAGGATACCTGAGAGAAAACATATTGCATGAGAATGGGAGAGGGGAGAATTAATTGAAGGGAGTTCATGATATTTGTAACTAATTCATGTTTAACTTTTCTCAACAAGACTTGGCAATAATTAGTATATGCACATACAACCTCATATTTTTTAAATTTGAACATTATGTATTTTTAATATATTTGCTGAATGGATTAAATTTTAATACAGTTGGTGAAACTTGGCCATGTGATCATGAGAGATTGGTCAATTTGTCAAATGAAATATGATAGAATGATGATTTCTTCTCTTCCCATCCAGGCTATTAAAATCCTCAATCTTGCATATTCAAGTTATTGTACAGAATGTTTTTGAGTTGAGATCCTCAAATATAAAGAGCTTTTGTGAAAATAAATAAAAATGTCTTCATCATAGCCATTGGAAAAGAAACATTTGAGCATAAATGATATATCCTGGTAGGTTAATACATCATTAGTTTAGTAAAAAAAATTACATTTTCATCTTATGGTGTTTTTACCATATTTCCCTACATATAGGGTTCAATCTTCTTTTAAAAATTAAAGAAAAAACTATATTTATTCATGCAAATATCCACCTTGTGTACCTAGAGGTAATGTATGTTCTCGTTTTATGCATTTTCACCATGGCACATTTTTAAAAAGTCAAAAAAGGTGTACCTTCACTGGAATCATTTTGACTGGTGGAATTAGAGCTATGAGTAATTTAGAATGAATTTATAATAGAAAGTGGTCGATTTTGGGTGCCATTGTTACATCTTATGCAACCATCTTTGTTTAGGCAGTGCATTTTCAGAACCTATTTTACTGTTTATAATCGTCAGCCATTCTGTGATTTCTCGGAACCCATCAATTAAGGTACACAAATTATGCATGTCTCTAGTTATGTGCTGGAGATAACTATTATTTAGACTGAAAATGATACATTTTTATTTAGGGTTAACCAAAGGAAATCATCTCTTGCAAACCACCACCCAAGTCTGCAAATTATATTAAATTGTGAAGTATGTAGAATCATGAGGTTATCCCTCAGTACCATGAGTATCTGCTAAACAGTTTGCAATTGGATGAGATCATGGACATGCAATGATTCAATGCGTGGTAAAATTACCAAATATATTGTTAAAATTTTATGATTTCTAAATAACCAAAGTTGGATTTTCATGATCAGAGTGTATTTAACTTATTTTCCGTTTTTAACATGTGAAGGTTGTTTCGGGCATTTTTTTCATTATGTATCCAAGTACCTACAGGCTGAGAAATATGTTGATTTAAAAGTATTTGTTAAACTTACGCATTTCACTGACTGAAAGAATATCACATAGCCAACATTTGGTTCTTACTAATGGTTGATCTTTTTAGCCTAATGGATTTATTTCTTAACAGAATAAATTGTTAACTATTGGGTTGTCTATGTATCACTGATAAATGGTGCAGCCGGGTACAGTTTGTGTGAACTAAATTTTAACTAAGTGCTTTAACTAAGTAGGTACGAAATATATCTATTTAATAATAAGATGGTAATTATCCAGCTGTAAACGAAACACCAACAACATTCTTATGCTCAGTGTTAATCACAAATCGTGATCTACAAGTAAACAATTTCTTTTAAGTACTGTTATTAAACACTCATTTCAAAAACTGAAAAGGTAAAGATAAAAGTCATGAGAGGGGTTTGAACATGGTGCAATTTTCCATGCCAGTTTAGTATTGGATTAACAAGTATCAATCAGGTTATTTAAATAGGAAGGAAAGGCAACGAGTATTTGCCATGCTGTTTAACATCCATCAGTATTCCGATTATCTTTGGTCATGCTTTTAATTTTGCGTTTATACTTTACCTATACATTTACCAAAACTAAGCATGGAAATTTGTTTTTTTGATGGATATATTGATGAGTAATGTCTATCAATATCTATTAGGATAAACAGGTTTCTGAAGGATGAGTAGTAACAAGACATATGCTTTAATATACATCACACATAGTCTTGAAATCCATTTCAGGTACTATAGTTTTTATGATAGACAGTAATGAGAAGGAATGAAGTCTGAAATATAGTTAAATATTTCTTAAATATTACATATTTACCAATTCTTAATTTACTCGTTGAGAGTAAAGTTACATAACACTACATAAAATGTACATACATTTTCCAGTATATGGAACTCAACAAAACAGGTCCAGCCTTTTTTCTAATATGTAGTACCTTTACAAGTTTTACATAAAAGAGGAAATAAATTGGTTGTGATGTTAAGAGGCAGATTTTTTTACTTCCTGTGCTTTCCTTAGAAATTTCCTGTATCCTATAAACACAATTTTCATTTCCTTGGTTCACAACTTTGTATGCTTCACACTGTCAGTCCAATAATTTTGAATTGTCATTGCCTCCAAGCTGTTGAGGAAGGAATCATTATCCAGACTATACATTTCTTCAGAGTTTTCCTGTCAATAAAAGCATTAAGAAAATATTGGAAATTAATCTGTTATGTCACTAGAGATGAAAATAGGAAAATTAATACTTTTGCCAAAATTACTTTATGGTTTTCTACACAGAAGCATTCTTTCTTACCCATTATTATCAGTGTCTTGCTAATGTAATAAAAACAATGCAAGCCATATGAAAACAATATCAAAGTGTAAAAGATGACGGAAATGTTTACTTTTGGGCAAAGATCACTCATATTAATATTACATGCACACATTTTCATTTGGCAATATGCATACTTTTATTAGAAAGATTTTTCACGTTTTTCTTTCAGTATTAATTCATTCGTTAATGAAAAGTACTTCCATGAGGTCATACAGTGAATACAGCTAAACTACCATTCAAACTTGCCAATGAGCACTCTCCACTTAAGAATGCCAAGGTTTATGGTTTTCTTTGAACTGATACACACAGGAAACCATGGATGGATAGAAATATTTTATTTTGCATAAAGACTGCACTAAACTAAATTATTCAGTACTTTTCAATGAGCCCTGCCTTCATCTCTGAATACAAAACCTTCAGATTGATGACTAATTTTGCCCCATGAAATCATATTCCATTCCTTTGGAGGAATGAAAAAGAATACCTAATAAAGAAACTAATGAAAAGTTTCGATCTTTTATGAAAGTATAGGATATGAGGGAAATAAAATGAGGTAATTTTCATGAATGTGAAAATATTTAAATTGGGGGTCGTGAGCATTGGAAAAAACACTTTGCCACAAACACAAAAAGATTTCCATCACTGTGCCTAGGGAAAGAAATAGTGGATTTCAACTTTTAATAGGTGCTGTAAACAAATGACACACATCTACTTTAAATTCTTTTAAAATTATACCACAAATATATAACAATACCTGTTGTCATATTTATACACTACTGCCAAAAAAATGTGAGAGCAGAAATACACAGGATAAATACGTTGCATCTTTAAGCGTATGAACTTTGGTCGATAAAAAGAAAATTGAAATTAATTCCCCTACAAGGATTAAATTATCAGTACTTACATCTACAGTACTAAGATGATCAATGTGACAAAAAACTCAGCTTTTGATTGCCTTTTGAATATGGATTTCAGAAGGGAGAATGAGGAAATAGTTTTAGATTCATTTTGTGTCCAAATGAAGCTTCTTTGTACATTATTTGCAAATGGGCAATTTATGGAAAAATAGCATAGCATAAAATTAAGGAAATTTGATTAGTTTTGTAGATTTACATTTGACATTTTAAGCCAACCACCAGAAACTCAACTAACTAGTCATAAAGAAAATGTATATAATACCAAAGTTTGTTTTTCAAGTAACTGTAATAAATGAGCCTTGAGTAATCCATGAATATGAATGTCTGTCAGCGTTTGTGAATAATTAGCAGGCCTTTTCAGCATCAGATTTTTGGCTCATCATATCATTATTTGATAGGTGTAATGTGCTCTGAATGATAGCTAGTAGCCAAATGAAATTCCTAAACACAGACCATTGAATACGCATACTCCTAAACACACACACCCAAAGATGCACATATTGCCATACAAAAAATTAAAAAGTATTGGTGCACATACACAGTATATTTAAATGAAAAGAATACCTCTGTGTTTTATGATGTTTTAAACTATAAAACTGGTGCTAGTATTTTTTTATAAAAAAATTAAATTCATCATTGCATTTATTTTGAACTCTCACATTTTTACTATGCAAAATATCAAAGGGTCATATAAATATCCTTTTTTACATATTTACATTATAATTGAGTAAGCAACCAAACCATTAGCACCAACAAGTTAGGAGTCACTGGAGGGTAAAAGCAGTGACCTGAGGTATGAGCCAAACAGGAATGATAAAAAAAATAGCTCTAGGCATAGGATTAACCACAGGCTTTGGCTGCCCTACTTACTCTTGGCTGCGGTAGGATGGGTTATTGGAGGAATTCAAGGGGGAAGCCCTAAAAATCCGCCTTGAGGCTCTTGAGAGTCAGGAGAGATGGCGCTAGCTCAAAAAAAGACAACTTTCAGCAAGTTCATAAAAAAAATTATGTACATGTGGGTAAAAATACAGCATCTAGTGTGTTTTAATGAAACGATAAGAAATACCTATTTAATATATACGTAAATGGTTAGTTACAAACAAAATAAGATATGATTTTGTGTCTAATGACACATGGGAAACAAATTATCTCTATGCTATGCACATATTCGACTAGCATTTTAACTAGCAACAACAACAAAGCAATTACTCAATATGGACATCTGGCATTAACTTTAAATGCAAAATACGTTAAATTTATATATTAAATGAGAGCTGATGAAACAGCTAAGTGACCAAGTATTGAATTATATCCCTAATGCATAAAGCACATTACACTAATTAAAAAATTTCGTTAACTCTTTTCAAGAAAAGTATGATCAAGAAAAGTTATTTTAAAAACAAATTTCATAGGAAAGCTAATCCATTTGTATTGGAGATATTTCTGCAATTTAAGCAGTTTATATTGTTCATTTAACACGATTCTGATTCTAGATGAGTCTATTGTTTCAGTTCCAAGAATATTCAATGATATTATTAACTTGTGGTCTTGAATGAACAATGAAACTTTGCGATGATATTCAAAACTGAGAAATGTTATTTTCCATAACAGCTCCTGGAAGGTTCCATTTGCAGTAACTCGGTTAGTTTTAAAGCATTTGGGACATTTTTTCAACGAATCTCCCATTAAATCCCAAGCTTGCCAAAGGGTGCAATTAACTATGTGGCTCTCATTTTTACTGCTGTTACAAATGTTAATTGTATGTTAATGAAAAATTTAGTGAAATATAAAACCTTGAATTATTCCCCAATAGGTTATGATAATTGAAAAAATCAAAAAGTAAGATGGTTTCATCTTATTGTTCCTACACATTTCATTAAGGTAAAGATAAAATGTTATTTCTCTCAAAGAGTATAAAAAGTATCATTACATAGCTAGCTGGCCACATCCAGGAATGCTAAATTGTGTGAAGGGTAAATATTATAATATTTTACTCTATTTAGACGTGTAGGTAACTTCATTTCGATTGAGTAATTGTTGTTAGTCTTGACACCAATGAAAAGAAGGGTTCGATGACCATTCTCTCATAATTAACTGCTCTGGACTAATATTTATTTGTCATTATCATTGCAATTAATAATGCAGAATGTTAAATTGATACCATTGCTAGGAGTTATGGCTTTATTTCTGCAGAGTAAGTAATGGCATAATTAGGCATGTACCAAAAAACACAATTCTCGGATAATCCATTGATTTTTAAAACTTGCTTACACCAGTTGCAGTACTTCTGCACAGACTACTAAAACCAGGTTACTTCAAAGAGGAATTTAAGAGGGAGAGGAAAGGATTGGGTCTTGCAGCCTTTACCTTAGCTCCACCAGGTTGTTGTGGTCTGCCCCCTTCCCCCACCCCCCCACCGCGACCCCCTCCTCGCCTTCCTTGGCTACAACCTCGAGTCAACTCTGTGCCAGACCTTGGCATGGGTCTTGGCATTCGTTGTGGAGGACATCCAGAACTCACCCTGAGCGTGTCATCTATGTAACCACTGGAGTCAGGATTGCTGCACTTATCATTCAATGTCTGAGGCTTATTTGCATATAGGGATCTTCGATACAGCACAAATCCAACACCACCTGAAAAACCCAAAAAACATGACTCAAGTAAGTTCCTCTTTCCCATTTGAATTACAGTCATCATCCGAGGCAAAAATGCCCTGCTCTACTGTTTACAGAGGGTTAAGAACAATGTGAACCTTGCTACAAACTCCATATTCATACAATCAAACAAGTTCAAAGAAAATTTGTACACATAATTGCATTCAAATTTAATTTTTGCGAAGATCTTTACAGTCATCATGAAGTGCTATCTCTACTAAATCTTTCCTCCTTCCGTAAGAATATAAAAATTAATAACATAAATTTTCTTCATAAATTACTTAGCATATCCAGATTGATTCCTTACAACTCCAAGTGCAATATCTTTCAGAGTACCTTCACATAACACAAGGTATGAAGCCCTCTTTGAAATTGGATTTTGGTTTTGATGGGGGAAGTGACTGACAGCTAAGGTCATTTGCGCCATTAGGGATGGGTGGGAAAGGAAGGGTGGAGAGAAACCCGGCATCGGCATTAGTCCGCTCTTAACGAGAGGTGCCAAGGGGTCCACAGTTCAACATCCCATCCAACGGACGTCGTACTCACTCAAAGTGCTCTCCACAAAGCACCTCAAGTAGGGATCGAGATACCACTAAAAAATATTTGTTGTCTCCAGGATTTGAATCCGGGCCTTCACGTAAGCCTGTATGTCAGCCTCCACACCATCCCAATCACCTTGAAATTGGATATCATGCACAAAATTACACTTACTACTCACCTATGAACCAGATTATGAGAGATGCCAACAGTTGTGATTATATTGACCTATTTTCTATCTCACCAGGATCCCTTAAAAATTTTATTAAAAATACCTGATGAATTTTAGAATGCTAATTATTGCCATATAATCTGTACTTATCAATAAATTGTTCCTAATGCCCACCGGCTAGATTTTCTTCACAGATGCCATAAGGTCTATTTAATGACTACTAATAACATTTTTCATTTGGTGCCATCCTCTGGCCTGTAAAATATACTAAATTTCTTATGTTCTTAATTTGGAATATTATTTAATATTAATATTTTGTCTACATTAATTAATATAACTAGGCATGGATACGTGCCTGAATATCTTCTAAAAATGTCTTTCATGCATTGCAAATCAAGATTCTTCTTAACTTATAGATTATATTTTAATTATCAATAACAAGTATGTATCCTTATGTAATTTGTACTCATTAGTGCATGTTTTTTATAATTGTAAAACTAATGTATGTTTTCGCCTTTCTTTTTCCAAAAGGGTTATTCTTGGTCATAAATATCTAAATCTCTATGTGATGTTAATTTTAGGGATACTCATTCTATGAGTGTACTGAGTGAGGTGAGGAGGGATTTAAATTGAAAACCATGACATCATTGATTGACCTTATAATAACTTATGATTGTGTTGTCTGCTTATTTTTGTTTCTCTGTACTCGCCAATTCCTTCACTTACACCCAACTAAGGGATTATTTCAGGCTGGTGTGTTGCTGTGAGATTTTTAATCTATTCTCCTGGGTCGTATTTTTTCTTTATTGAAACAATTTGTGGTCAGTGAGTCCTGTGTTTTCTTGTAGGAATGGCATTTTCTGGCCGAGGTGTAAATTTTTTTGATTAATTGACTGAAGATTGCAATTACCTTCGACAACTATATGGATTCTTGCAGTTGAGGCTTGGTGCAATGGCTATCCAGGACAGTAATTGTCTCTGTGATGGGATTCAGTGACGTACAGAATGGGAATATGTCTTAGGTTTTTTGAACGCTTTTCTGTATCATGTGCTAAACACTTTCAATTTCACTACCACAGTTTTTAGCATGTTTCGATAGCAAGGAAACTTTAGTCTTCAGAAAGCCTTTCTAATTGTGCCTCCAAAAAATTATGACAGATCTGAGCCTTGGAGAATGTGCTCCCATTTACTTTTATGTTTTTAATACTTTGACGATTAGGTGTGACTATGCTAGTTAGGTCACATTTTCTTTTCTCATTTTTTTTGTTTTTTAGCTTGTTTGTGAATGGGTTTTTTTTCCTTTTCTCGCCTTTGCTCCAAAGGTTATTTTTTGTAATTTTTTTCTCTTTTAATTTTTTTGCTGATTATGAGTTGAGTGATTTGCTGGTGACAATTTGGGTTTTCAATCATTCTCCCACCAAATTAGCAAACCAAACTTATGCTCAAGGGGTCAGCAGTTTAACCATCTTATGCGTGGTGTACTCAATTAAATTACTCTCTGTATAGCATCTAAAGAAGGGATCGGATGCCACTGAAAAATCTTGCCACCTCTGGCATTCGAAACCAGACCATCTGTGTACGAAGCCGGTACAATAGCCACCACACTATCCAGAGCCCCTTTTGGAAATTGGTAAAAAGGGCAATGAAAGGAGAGGGAAAAGGGACAAATGTGATGCAGAATAAGAGCAGTTTGGGATCAACTAAGAGATTGAGAGACTTTAAGAGTGTATTTTCAGGATGTATATAATCATGGTGTAGAGTGAGCCAAATGTGTGCTCATATGGTGAGAATGATTGCAGGGAAGATGATAAAAGTTAAAATAAGGTTGTGACAGTTACTAAAATTTTGAAAAATGAAAAAGCTGCAGGTTTAAGGTGTACATAAAGTGAAATTTGAAATGTGAATGCAGATTACGCATCGGGTAATCTTCCTGTGAGAATAGTTTAATTTATGCTTCCAAACTTTGATTGTTCCAAGCATTGTTGATTGAGAGAATTTGCTTCCCTCTACATATTACTCTTACATTTTACACAAACAAAAATTTATGGAAGCTTTAGGTCACCCAAAGAAAGAAAGAATAGGTTCAGGGAGTATATAAAGTAATACTGGACAAAACAGGGAAGTCCCATGAAATTATAGGGAACTATTATTTTTTATTATACAATATTAACAGGCAATATATTAAATAGGATATTAACAGATAACTCATTTGCACGTCAGCATGTATTTGAGAAAGATTGTTTATGTTGTATTTCCAAACTAGGAAGAAGGCATGTGATATGATAAATCGATGAAAGTTGTGGAAGAATTTGAGAGAATGTGAGGCAAAATAACAATTGTTGAATGCTATAAAAGACATGACAGTACTAAGGCTAAATTAAGGGTGAATGTGGCCTTGCATGTTTAAGGCAGTAGCAATGTCAGTGTATAAAAGTGTTCTCCTCCCCACACTATTGTTTGGAAGCAAAACTTATGTATTCTAGGATAAGCATAAGTGCTGACTAAATTCAGTTGGTATGGAGTACATACCTGAGGCATCTCTGTGGTTGATAATATTAGGGTGTGAGGCATGAGACAGTCATGAAATAATGCAAATTGAATGCACTAGTTATTGACAAGCATGACAGAAGTGTGTTAAACTGGTTTGGTCATGTTGAGGAAATGAATGAAAGTTGAATCACCAAAGAGATATCAGAGATAAGGATTGAGAGGGAGTAGACTGACAAGTCTAAGTGAATATGGTTGAATAGGTTCTCAACCTTATGAATCTAAAGAACAGATATTCATGGGTGAAACAATGTCCAAATGTGACAGAGGCAAAAGTAGTGTGCAAGGATTGGGCAAAATGAAGAATATTATTCAGGTTGTAAATTGCCTTCTGTAGCTTGAAATTACGTTTTTGTTTGCTTACCCTCCAATCTCTTTGACTTTTGGGTGTAGGATATGTTTGTATTTCTTTTTACAAACACGTAGTAGTAGTGGTATTTAGGAGAGAGGAGGAGCAACTGAGGTAATTTGCACCTTTAGGGATGGAGAGGAAAGGATGAAGGGTGGAGAGAAACCTGGTGTCAGCATTAGCCTACTCTTAACAAAAGGCGCCGAGGAGTTTGCAGCTTAACGTCCCATCCGACAGATGTCTTACTCACTCAAAGTGCCCTCCACAAAGTATCTCAAGTAAGAATTGGGATACCACTGAAAAATATCTGCCGCTGCCAGGATTGGAACCCAGGCCCTCTGGATGGAATCCCAGTTTGATAGCCACCACACCATCCCGATCCCCACAAACATAGAATATGGATAAAGTTGAGTATGGACAAGATTCAAGAATGAAATGAAGCCTAGTGGCCAAATTATTCTGTAACACAAGCTTGAAATTAGATTTAGGATTAGGTTTCTTTATAAACAATTCAAGAGACCTTATTTTGGTCTTTATATCCTTTTGGGATGAAATCCTCAACAAGTATGAAGTTATGTGAATTATTCTCCATGAAGGGTCAATTCTTGGCTGGAGAATTTCTCTGGATCTCAAGTACATGATGTCATCAACTGACATTAGTGTGAAGTTTTAGTAGATGCTCATGAAAGAAACACTGTATGATAAAAACCAGAGAATAAAAAAGGGGCTTCTTCTTCACTCTGGTAAACAATTTTCATAAAACCTATTCACTGTTCCAGAGTAATCATCATCTTTACAATGCAATAGGTATATGTGATCCTGAAACTCTTCATATGGATATTTATTATGACTCCATTTTTAACTCTGCATGCCTATGGCACAACTAGGTACTTAATAAAGTGCTCCAGAGAGGGACATATGCTTTCAAACTCATTAGGAGATGAGAGAGAAAGCCGATCCACGACCAATATTGTTGAAACATTTTAGTCTTCCATTTGGACATGGATTAAATTTGGGGAGATCCCTATCTAAAATGTAAGCTTTTCTTTCGGTCTACTCCTTCAAGCATAACCGTTGGCAAGCATGCCATAGGTTTTGTGCGGAAGGTCAATTGGGGTTACAAATGTTCACATTTTGTTCTTGAAAATGTTGTTTCACTGAATTAAATTGGAATTTATATAAATTTGCCAACTCTCAGGCTTCAAACACTCCACTTTTTATTCATATGAACTACACTGTCAACTTATCGTAAAATTTTTCTAACAGAGATGCAGGAAGAAAATAAACTTACTATTTAAGCCAATGACAAAAATTTGTACCATTTATGCAAGGTACTTTTTCTCCTACTCTTGCTAGTACTATTGGAAGTACTTGGAAGCACTGTGCCATTTGCTATTGTCTATCCATTTAATATTCAGCATTTTTCTGTGACACCAAATTTCCATCACTTCCAATCCTCTTTTCTCTGCCGCTCCTTCATCCAAGTCTCACTCTTCTATGGATGCGAGACTTTGGCAATTGGAGCAGTTGAGAAAAGGAAATTGGAGCTGATGGAAATTTGTTTATGCAGAAGAATTCTTGTTTCTGTCCTTGGTGATAACCCAGATATCTTTCATTAAATAATAGCTTTTTGAAAGAATCTATTCCCCTGCAACTCGAGTAACATGCAAGCTAGAAAAGGCACAAATTACCTTTTGATTTCATGCTGGAATTACATTTACTTGGTTACAACTTTATATCTCTCTTATGAATATATTGTGCGGCAAGAGGTGCTAATGACTTTAGAAAAGGAAATTGGAGCTGATGGAAATTTGTTTATGCAGAAGAATTCTTGTTTCTGTCCTTGGTGATAACCCAGATATCTTTCATTAAATAATAGCTTTTTGAAAGAATCTATTCCCCTGCAACTCGAGTAACATGCAAGCTAGAAAAGGCACAAATTACCTTTTGATTTCATGCTGGAATTACACTTACTTGGTTACAACTTTATATCTCTCTTATGAATATATTGTGCGGCAAGAGGTGCTAATGACTTTAGTAGTCAGTTCTTACAAATAAAGCTATCATTACTACTAGAAGAATGCTGAAAATCAAATGGATAGACAGAGTAATGACAGAAGAAGTGTGGGTGAGCCTATGAAGCATTCTTACAAGGAGAAGAGGGTAACTGACGGGACATATTCTGAAGCACAATAGTCAATTTAAAATCATAACTGAAGACAGAACAGAGAGAAAGAACTACAGGGGAAGGCCTGGGCTGAAATATGAGTAGTGGATAATGGAAAATGTAAGTGCAATGAGCTCTGACTGAAGCTGTATCCAGAGTAATTTTGTAAAAATGAAGCCAACCTATTCCAGCTTATGTGATACCTTTTATGGTGGATTTAGTTGTATAATATTAATGTGCATGATAAATCAAAGAAATTAGCATATTCTACACTCATTCATTTCTGTTCTTTGTCTTAATATGAACCCAGTAAGGTGCAAATGACCTCAGTCATTTGAGGAACTTAAAAAGTAAATTACTACAACTGCTGGGAGTTCTGAGGGAATGAAGAGATGAGTAGAAGACAGGATAGCTTGGAAAGTTGCAAACAAATCAGTCCTCAGATCGATAATCCATGATGATAATGTAAGATTTTACTTTTTATTTAGGCACTTACCAGCAACCGCCCCAACTAGGAGGACACTTCCCAGGGAAATTCCAACAATGGAAGCAGCATCAAGGGACTTTGGTGCTGTCATCCTCCCCTGCTGGACACTGGACTGCACATTGACCACCGTTGTCGCTGACTCTTTGCCAACTTTGTCGTTTGGTGGTTCCACTTCATCCCCTCCCATGTTCTTCTCCTCGGGCCTTGATTTCTCTTCCGACGTCCCACCCTCCCTCACAGCCACGGCCGTTGGTACCTCAACAGGGGAGGAGACATCATCCTCTTGCGTTGGTTTACCTTGACCTGAAACACTCTCCCTTGGACCTGAACTGTCGTCATTTTTCGACTCAATATCCTTCTCTAACTTTGGGCCAATCACAACCTTTGGTTCATCCACTTTCCCCGCATCTTCCTTAATCACACTCGAAGAAGCTTTCACTTCACTGGACTCTTCCTTGCTGTCCCTCTTTTCATTGTCATTCAAATTTGAAGAGTCTGCGAGCACTGCGTCCTTAGGGTCAAGCAAGGCAGTCCCCACATCGGCCTGATCTTCCTCCCCTACTAATATAGATGCATTTAAGCTAGAGGAAGACATTTCTGGACTAGATTCTACATCAAGTTTGGTCGGCATCACAGTGGTCAAGCCAGCTAGATCCCCAATGGCCACTCCCTCGGCGTGTTTCTCCTCCTGTTTTGGCTGCTGGTCAACGTGACCGATGCCTATGGCCTTCCCCTCCCTCCCTCGGGCCGCATCCGTCGATGGAGGATCACTCGGGAAGGGGAAGCTGGGTGAGGGGGGCGGAGCATCGGGGAATGCAGATGGGGAGGGGGGAGGGATGGCCTCGGGTTGCACCGGGGAGGGCGTAGAACTCTCGGGAATCAATGGTGCAGGGGATGAGGGGTCATTGTAGTTGAAGTGCGATGGGGGGGGAGGAGGAGAAGATGGGGGAGAACTGACTACGTAGGATGGCGGAGGGGAGGAACTGAAGAGGTTCCAAAAGGGCAAAGATGAGGTCACCTTCTCGGGATTGGGGTTGACCTCTGGTGATGGGGTCGAATCGATTTGGGACTTGGATGCAAGCTGCTGCGACTGGTCACGTGGCCCCCTGGCACCACTCCCCTCCGATATGTCTTCTGCATGGCGTGGGCTGGCAGAGGAGCCACCTGGAATGCTTTCAATGGCTGGATCTTCGCTTGCGGGGGATGGCTCGTGAGAGGGTAAGAGGATGGGGTGGTGAGGCAAGCTGTAAGAGGTTTGGATTTTTAAAATTTGTAATTTTCATCCCATAATTGATGTTGAAATGATTCTCAGAAATGCCCATTTTTCTGACTTTCACCAAGTGTTTTCATTATAAATAGGTTCGTATTTATTAGTTTTGTTCATGAGCATAATACTTTTTTGTATGTACAGTTAATAGTTTTCAGGAAAAGTAGGAAACAAATGGGAAATTAGCTAACAGCTAACTATTTGAGTACCTAATTACCTATTTTGAAGTGTGAAGTAGGCTAGGAATTTTTTCAACCAGTCTGATTGCCAGAAAAAATAATCCTGGTGAACAATCACAAATATTAGACTAACATTAGTATTGTGAGATGATTTAATTTCCTTCTTAAGTATGCATGCTTGGCTTGACTGAAGAATTGACATTTTTTTTCATCATTTTAAAAACATTGTTTGCTTTGGTAATCAGTTCTACACTATATGGCATTGCACTTTGCTGATTAATGATAAATGTTTCACATTCAGCACTTGGGTCCAAACCATGCAAAGTGAATTTCATTGCATGGTTTGCATGCACATAATAAATGTGTGCAAATTTTGTTCCTTGGGAGTTAAAAAAGACATTCATGGCATAGTTCACTGGATTGATTTTAAGTTATCAGGGTAAAAAATATCAATGAATGTGGTTGAAACATAGTTTTTGTTTATGTTTTCTATAGATTGCTTCAGCAAATGCCCAAAGCTTTCTTCCATTAGCTTTCATGAAGCAGGTATCATAATACATATATTATTTTATGTATAAGTAAGTATAATTTTGTTTTAATTTTGCACTTAATGAAGAAAGATCAATGAATCTAATAGATCTCCTGCTGAAATGGACTTTAATGAAACCCAGGGTAAATATTAATAGGAGGCTGAGAAAAATAAAAAACTCTCAGAAGACAGGAAATATTTTTTTGTTCAAGCATAGGATTGCAGTATAAAATTAATGCTATACTGTAGTGGCATGCATATCCTCACTTCTAGAACAAAAATTTTATATGTTTGCACTCTAGTACCTTAAAATATGTCACAATTCACATACTCAAATGGATTCCTCAAGTAAATTACTGATGTCCAATTGCCGATTTCACTTGAAAACAAAAGATTAGATATAAATTGTCTCACAAAGAGTCAGTTTATTAATGAATAAGAAAGCTTAAGGGAACAAATAGCTTCATGTAAGTATCATCATTTGGTTATAATACTTAATATTAATACATTTCATTATTACTAGTTCTATGTATTTATTTTGCAATTTTCTTTTGAACATAGTACATGCATATATTTTTTTCTTATTATTCTCATGATATGTATCACCCTTTCACTGCTGTTAGGTAACAGCACATTAGTCATATCTCATTAGATTTTGAAGGTTTTTCACATCCACCTTCCTGTATGGCTGTTTTATTGCAGGGGTTTTTTCTTCATTAAGGATATCAGTCCACATTCCCTATTCTTTTCCCACAAAAGTGTATATATTTTCACACTCTACCCAATTATTTTCAATGTAAAATTGCTATTTTATTTTTTTAATTTAATAATTTACTTATAATCACTCTCGAAATATCTACACACTTTGTTGTAATGATTGTTGGCATATTAGTGCATGTAAAATTACAAGGGGCTTGGTGAAAGAAGGGGCTATCTACTCTCAATTGTTTCAATGAAGATGTTTTATTGATATTTTGTTTTTAGCAGTCATTTAACCACTTATCACTCACTAACTAGCCATTATTTGAAAAATCTTAACGTGACACAATTTTAGGAAACTTTAATAAGAGAAACAAGTAATGTTTCTCCTAATTCAAGTAATATTCAACTAATAATTCTCTTAATAAGCAATTAAATAATTTCAAAAATAATAATTGAAGTTATACTCACTCTGTAACTGCACGTGGGATAATGGGAGGAAACCATGGAATGCCATCCGATGCATGTAAATCGTCATTTTCCCCTTCGGCTTCGTAAAGCTCCCCTAACTCGGATGATTGCAGGAAGTATGGTGGTCGGGGTGACGGATCATCCAACCCCCATCCCCTCTCACCCTCCTCCTCGAGGAACGATGGCACCTCCTTGCTTCGTTCACCAGCACTGTCATCTTCGTGGTCATCTTCCTCTCCAGGCAGGATGTGATGCTCCTCCCCAATATATGACCTCTCGGTGCTCACGTAACGATAGTCGTCATGTTTTGGACCAATAACATGTGGGGAGTCGGCTACGATCTCAGCAGCAACCTTCTCCGCCAGTGTTGGTCTGCTCGCTGAAAGTTCATGTCCTTTGGCCAAGGGAACATCGCTCGCAGGTGCAGTGGGAGGGGAGTTCAATGGAGGCTGTATGCCGTGCAGTTCCACATGAGATGGGATGGAGTAGGTGCTGGGTAGCAGCAGAGGAAATGCAGCTGGAAAAAATTTAATAGAGAATCACATTCATTATTTGCATCAGGGCATCGTATATTATATACACAAACTGCATAGACATGCTCATGATTTGTTGTGTATTGTACCAATAAGTCTAAGCATTGTTGGAACTAGCCGAAGTGAGTCCATTGCAGAAGCCTGCATCACCCAAATTATACTCAATAATAAATAATGTCACAAACTTTGCAAGCATGACACATTTGCAGTGATTATGGGGTCTAGCACTTTCTTCTTCTCTTTGCATGCTCGCTCCTTGGAAGCACTCACCACTGTTGGCAGGTTCTTCAAAGCACAAATGATTACATAGGCTCTGGGGAACTTAATAAAATTTATGTCCATGGAGCTCATTTGCTTATACCTTCCATTGCTGCCAGGAAGACATTATCCTGATGTGAATTCATACCAAGTACTGGTTAGGTGACAAAACCGCCTCACTTCACTTTCAGGTCTACATTTCTTGCTTTGGGCAATGATCAAATAATGTTACATTTGGTAGAGGGATGGTGGTCTACTTTAGGTAGTCTGCTACTCACTGAAGGGTCAAATCAGGGTGATGGCTTCGGAAAATACCCACTAAACTCAAGCTGTGATTTTTTGTGTACAAGATCTCAGTTGGAAACTGCTGGTGGCAGACATGAAGGAATCCACACTGATACTGTCTCTTAGTGTCAGTGTGAGTCAACCCTCACCAGCCAACTTAACATTTGGATTGATTATGAAGGCTTAGTTAAAATCATATTCATTAAAGTGTGACCTTAATTATTTTATTCTCCAAATTGCAATATATCATAGCCAGTGCTCTACCTAGTCAATTTATTATTAATAACAAATATTAAATTAACATCACCTGTGGAAGCCTTCAGTCATAATGAAATTCCACTTGAAGTGTTAAGGCATATTATATATGTATAACCACACTTTAGTTGTATAAAATGCACTAGAAACACTTACTTAATTAATATCAATGATCTATGACATGTTCTATCTATCTTAAAGTTATAAGTAGTTCAGTCACACATATAGCTTATCCTCGATACTTAGGCAATTCTCATTTTTCATGCCAAAACAATGTCCCAGGCACTTGATGCAAAACAGTTAAGAAAATTCTTAGAAGTTGGGTCGAAAAGGTGGAATCGCCACACTATCAAGTTCCTAGCTAACAATTCAGTTTCCAACAAATTTCTGACACCATCAAGATTTTATAATATGCTAATTTCTTCAAAAATAATGCCGAGTTCATTTGTTTGCGAATCAAGGGAACCGAAAAAACTAAAAATGAGCCAGTTAAGCCAATTCATGAAATTTGAACAATCAATGAAAAAATCTGGACAGTTTCTCAACACTTAGTTTTGAAACTCCTCTAATGCACCACAATATCACAAATGCCCGTATAAGTGAATTTCACATACCATCATCATCACTCATCTCATCGTCATTTGATTTCCATCGTGATGTGGCACATTTGAATTCACTGATATCACACACACACACACACACCTTCTATGGATCATTGCCACAATGAAACTCAATAATGTACAGGGCAATAACAATCTTTGCTGCTCACACTACCGACATTGCTGAAACGACCAGCGACCCAACTTGGTCGCATAATGAAAACTAGATAAAGCAAATGCCCCAAAAATGAAAAATATTCTTACCAAGGACTAGCAGATAGAGGAAGCTACGATCCATAGGCCTACCTCCCCCCCACAATATATATGTATATGTATGACAGTACCACCGGCCTGCTAAGCAATCACAGACAATCAACAGAGGTAGGTGTAGGAGTTTGAGTCCCTGCTCTGGTGACAGTGAGAGCACTGCAGGCCACACAAATGGGGTGAAAGGGAGAAGGGGGCTGAGGGAATTACCAAGTTAGGGAGAGAAGGTGGGGGGGGAGGGAAGGAGGGGAAAATTCTCTTGGCTGATGACAGAGGGGTGTGCAGCCGTGGAATGAATCCATACAAGTTCAGCCAAGGGGAGGGAGAAGGGACCTCACAACCGCACCTCCTCCTCGTGTGGTTCTCCCTCCTCAGACAACCCTTCGAAGACCCCTTACCTTATCCCATCTCATGACTTACACCTCACACCCACATAACCTCAAGATACTGCGTGAAAAGACCCCTGGAAGACTTACATGGCCGGAGACAAATTTTTGTTCTTCTTTTCATTATTTTACTAGATCAACAAAATGAATTATCATCCTCATTCATCAGGCTTGAATTCCTTGGTACCTAAATATTTTATGAAATTATTAGCAGGGTTTTTGAAGCGATTTGCCAGTTGGGAGGAAAACCTTACATTAGCTGCAAATGTCATTGCATCAGGGGAACAATTATGCATGTCTGGGTCCCATCACTCAAATACTTATGAATGAAATTTATAGAAAATGTTGCTGCTGCTGTGACATGATATAACGAACATCTATTTCACATAACACAAACCTTATGGGTAAAAAAGTGGATTTCTTAAAAAAAAAGAGGAGCACCAAACATCGGAAATGAAAGAAGTATAGGCATTGAAAACACCACAAATGTGGTATTATCAAAGATTTTACTTAATGTTTTCTGGCAGTAGAAATAAGGAACCAGAAGTGATATTAGAACAACCATGGCAGGGAAACCAAAAACCATTAGTTTTCATTCCACAAAATTTCTTTAAATCCCGAAGAAGTGGAATTATCTTCCTCTGTATATATAAATCACACATTTTTAATATTCCTCCATCGGACACATTCTTACATACATTCAAGGTCACATTTCCTTCTTCATCTCTATCAAAATATAGTAATGCTTTTGCATGAAGAGAATCTCATTTACTTAATGAAAAATATAATGTTCCATGCTGTTTGAGAAATGAAATCTAAATGAAAACGAAACTCATCAATCTGCGATATAATCATCCCTCATCTTCCTCCACCCATTTCCAGTACTCTTGCTTTCCCTTTGCCAGACACCCCACGCGAGATGAAAACAGCAGTGGCCGAAGAGTGAGCAACATTGGCTGGAGGCCAATTATCATAATCGGATCCTATTTGCTCACTCTCCCCCTCCATTCTTCGCTGCCCTTGCTGTGCTCCTTTACCACACGTTTCTCAGTCAGGAGAATTCAAAAGTTGGAGGCTATGAATCATACCAACCTTACCACATCGGACACAACCAGATGAAAAACATTCTTGTCACAAAACATTTCTCCTTCTCACCCTCTCTCTTCCTCACCTTCTCACACAACATTTGTCCTCCCCCTCAGGAGAGGGGGAGGACAAATGTTGCCTTGCAATCTGATAAGTATTTATTTATTTAAAAGCAATTTGTCCTTATAAATTATATTACAGTGGTGTAAAATGACCTAAGCTGTCAGTGCACCCTAATCTTTTCTTAAATTTTTTTATGTCAAAGTTTTGGGTTTGGAAGTTTTCTTTAAGTGTATTTTTGTCTTACTCACTGATTTTAGGATTATCTTTTGTGATATCGATTCATGTAATGATATGTCATATTATTTTTTCCAAGGCAAGTTTAATCTACAACCCCACTACTAACATTAGTATCTGATTCAGTTTGTCCATACGTGTGATTACTTCATCCCCCCATAGAGTCATAGAAGTGGGAGTACATCTTGTTTCACAGTGTTTGTGCATAGTGAAACCTTTTCCACTTAGTTGCCACCAGGTGAGTGGGGACATTGATGACTCTTTGTTTCAGTGGAATGAATCAATGGGTGCAATGCAAGACACTGTCAACCTTCTCTCTAGGTATCCTGTTACCCACACGAGAGAGATATGTGTTCTAACATCTCTTATTGGGAGGGTCATACGTGTTTGTTGTTTTTCCTCTGAGATCCTTTGCATGTCTCAAAGAAGGGGACCAACTTAGGGGTGGAGGAAGGGCTGGAATAGCTTTACAGTTTCTGCACCTGGTTATGGATAATCTGAAAGCTATTGTAACAAACGTTACCTTGCAGTAGTGTAAGAGGGACTCAAGTTGGAAATAAACTTGGTGAAACCATACTTGTATTACCTGCTGTATGATACTCTACTGTCAGAAGCAGTGTGGAGGAAGTGCCCATCACACAATTGTGCCCTCGCCTAATCATACCACTAGTTTGTGATGTACTATGGTGACCATTCTTCCAGGGAAATAAGGAATAAGTCGAGATTTACTAGGTTTATTAATTTTTTTAATTGTGAAATGAGCCAAATTCTTTGAACAAGTCTGAAATTTCTGATCTCCATATAAAATTCCCATGAGAATGAGATTCCTTTTAGTAATCACATCCATTCGCATTTATTATGAAGGCAAAGGAATGAGGCATTATTCCACAAAAAAGTGCCAATTCACATTCCAAAAACTCGAGATAAAAGTCAGAAGAAATGATTCCATGTTTATCAGGGGGATTTGGGAAAAGTCAGGCATGGGAATCTAGAACATGAATGGCTATCCTGTTTACTGTTTATTGAATTGGGTACACTTTGCTTCTGAAATATATTTATTGCATGGCCTACAAGTACTTTTTACTGTGACACTTTTTTATGTACAATGATACTGCTACGCTGAATGTTAATAGATGAACTTCAGCATCTTTTGATTACTCAAGAGTAGAAAGATGCTTCAAGTTACAGACATTTCAAGTTAGGGAAAATATACTTGAACTGGACTATTGCAATGAATAGCATGAGAGGTATAGTAGTGAAATTTTATCACAATAGACATCATTGCATCACTAGAGTGGGGCCACTAGTAGAGAATAAGTTAGAAGAATACTAATGTGGATTGATAAGTGGAAGAATGACAATTGATCACATCTTCATTGGTCTTTAAATACTTGAGGGATGATATGAGTGTGATGTGAATATTCATTGGTTGTACATTGACTTTAATGATCTATAAGCCTATTTGGAGGGTCAAGGTGTACAAAGTGTAAAAAGAATGCCTGGTATAAGATTAACTTATTGGTCAGTATCAAAATGAAGGGTAGAAAATGCCCTGCAAAGGGGGAGGAGAGGATTGAGATAAGTTAATAAACCATCATCTCTTTCAATGCCCAACTGAGGAAAGTTAATTGGCAAATTACTATAATTAATCTTCAAGGAAAAATCTATGATAGACACATCAACTACTCAGAGCAACAAAGGAAATGAAGGAGACAACGATATGATTTGAATGGATAAAAGGAGTTTGGAAAAGATTTACATCTGGTTAGCTTGAAGAGAAACTAAAGAGACATTGAAAAGGATATTATAGGGAAATACGGAGAAAACTGAATACATGGTGATGTGTTCAAAGAGAAATAATTAGGATAGGGTAGAATAAGATTGACAAAGAGTTTAAATATGCCAATCAGTTAAAGTATCTGTGAAATGATAGTAATTGTGTCACCTCAAAAAGAGAATCATTATTGATGGCACCCTTCATAACTTATTTAACTTCAGAACTAAACCAAAAACAACAAATGGCATAATGCACAAAACAGCTTAGAGGCCAGAAATTTCTTAGGAATCGGAAACCTGGGCATGAAGAGGGAAAGAACTTTTTCAGAAGATGGGAAAGGATACTAATAAACAGGTAAGGGATAATAGGAATGAATATTGAATAGAAATTAATCATTTGGAGAAAACTAAAAATGACTGAAAAAAAGAAGGAAGTTGAAAACTTTTGTTATTTATATCTATCCAGTACAAGTGCCAGAATACCAAGTGTCTAGAAAAAGAAAGCAGTCAGGAGAGAGGGATTGAGAGGGATTGAGAGGATTGGACCCCACCCAGAGAAGAGACCTAGAACCTGCACAAACTGCTAAGCCAAGGATGAATGTAAGTGATGTCTATTACTCTTCATGAATTTGATATCACGAATAGAATCCATTTCCTGGTGATCCTATCCTGTTGCGCTGTTCTGCAGATATCTTTTCAACTAGTCTTAGCTTATGTTGTGTACGCTTAAAATATGATACCTTATAATAACCGGGAGGAAAAGAACAATAAGGGATCAGAATGATGTTGTCCAACCGCGATAGGGATAAAAATATTTGGGTCAAAATTATTCTGGTGTGAATATACCCCCTGTGACACAACCTAGTGGTGGGTTGCAGGGTACTAAAAGATACTTGATGTTATTCGCTGAAATTGAATTTTGGAAATGCATCGCAATCCCCCTTTGAGATTCATTGTAAATGTGGTTAGACTTATTTCTGAACTAAATGCGACTCATAAAGTCATTCCGGTTATTTTAATGCTGCACTAGAGAACATTATATCGCAATACTACATATTGCACCACTGTAAGTCAATAAGTTTCAAACATCAGCAACACACACGAAGAAGCCGTTATAAACATTTCATTGGAAACACTTCGAAAATCCACCATACAGTTCTGACTTAGCTCCGAGTGATTTTCAGCTATTCCGGTCCCAGAAAACCTTTTGGGTGGACGATGTTTTGAAAATAATGATACCGTAGTCCAAGAGGTTGACTGTGTTGCAAACAAAAGAATTATTTGCTGTCGGCCATCAACGGCTTGTAAAGAGATAGGTTAAGTGTCTTGAACATACAGCGTGAACATGTTGAAAGGTGAAGAAAATCAGAGACAGGAAAATCTTTCCTGTGGAAATGATTATCTTTGTGCTTTACAAATGGATTTCCAAAAAAGTGGAAAGTTTCCTCAACCATCGCTCAGATGTAGAAAGGCGAAATAAATATCAGGAAGTTATGTATTCTATTGCTTAGGGCTCAACTTTATGGAAATTCATGTTCATTAAATTAAGAACACAATGTATATATCCACTCTTCTGATGATGATGCCTAAGCATTGAAACCAGCTGTACAAGAATAAAGAACAGTGGATATATACATTGTGTTCTTCATTTAATGATCGGGAAGTAAATTTGATTACCATTGCATCTAGTTTTTTGAGTTATTTATTGACTTACCCTCAGAATTCACGTTATTCCATCAAAAGAGTACTCACCAATGGAATGGATGAGAGTAACCCAAAACCAGTGCATCCACCAATGTAGGGTCATGTCTGAACTAGAGTCCACATCACCGGGCTGGAAGAAGAGAAAGGTCCTTCTGCATGTTGGATTGTTGCACCAAGACGTCCAATAAGCCGCCAATCAGCACAACTACCTGATTGTAAGACAAAAACCTTATGTCAAGGAACAATAAATGCAGTTCAGACACATGGAAAATGGTGCCCATGTCAATTCACATGCATTAAGCAAACCTAAGACTTTTCCCTGGCGAAAACCATAATTTTTCAGTTAATACTGAGTCCCATAATTTATTATTCAGAGTAATCCACTGGATTATGGTTGGTTTTGGTTTGGATCCTGACACTATACACTACTGTATTTGTTTACGTTAACTAATATGACACTAAATATCATCAACACTCTAATACACATTAAAAAATACATCCTCCTTAAGAATTTCATTTCAATTTAAAAGAGTGTAAACATCATTTGCATTGACCGTGATTCGAACCCGATCCCTCGATATTCAGCTGAGTGCTTTAGCTAATTAAGCTACTGAGGCATCCTCTTACACACCAAAACTTAAAGAGTCGTATCCCGGGCAAGGCGAATGATTTTTACGCTCTGAAATTGTTGCATTATAATGCACACTTTTAGCAGATGACTCCGTTTAAAGTTACTGTTGAGGTCACTACAACAGTTTCTTGGAACTCCTCCTTTTGTTCTGCGTAAACAAGGGTTGTCCCAAAAACAAGTAGAATAAATCTTGGAAAAAATTTTTACCGAAGATCAAAGAAATACATTGATAAAATTTTTCATAAGAGCACCCTTTTGTGTTGATACACCAATGCCACTGCCTCCACCAGTTACAGTATGCTTCCTGGAAGGTGTCAACAGGACCCTCGTTCAGGCAACTCGTCACACTCTTTTTTTTTTCATTATCCAGTGGTACAAAATGGTACTCAAAGGGGTTGTACTTCGGTCGTACTATATATATATTCAAACTCGAAAATCCCACCATACAGCGAACAAATATTATTTTCGCACATAGAAATAGACAAATAAGGAAAGGGGATAGGAAAACAAATAAAAGACCAACACAGGAGAGGTGAGGAAGGCGGTTTTGAGCTGATCACAATTGTAAAAATATTTCGTTGCCCGGGATTTGAACCACGGACCTTCCACTTTCCAGGCAGATGCTCTACCAATTGAGCTAAGAAGGAAACCTGATTTACATTGCGATCTGCGATCTTATAAAGTGCCAAAGTGCTCCGATAGATGTTGCCCGAGAGATGGCGTTATGGAGCTGTTTCACCCACCAAAGGAGAAATAGACAGCACACAAGAAGGGGAAAGGATAGTAGAAAAGCATTCATACGATATTATAAAGGAAGGGCACACAGCACGAGAACACATAAAAAGAACACAATAATATCTTCGGAAGATAAGATATGACTGAGTCAGATCATATCTTATCTTCCAAAGAAGACGGAGTTCGAGTCCGTCGAAATTATCAAGATATTATTGTGTTCTTCTTATGTGTTCTCGTGCTGTGTGTTACTAAGTTTTTTATTCAACATACTTCCGTGTTACTTCGAAGAAATCATCTCTAGATATATATATATGTATATATATATATGTATATATATATATATGTATATATATATATGTATGTATGTATATATATGTATATATATATTATTATTATTAGGTAATCTACCGTTTAAGGTAGGTTTTTGGATGGACACAACTATCAAATAAACATTTTGTGACTCCCCACCTATCAAACTAATCTATATCAGGTCCCTCTTCATCTCGGTGTACTTCTTTCCTCCCTTCAACCCCCATATCCTGTTCCTGCCCTTACCTCGCTTGCCAAACATTCTCCCCTCTATTACCTTCTTCAACATTCCACTACCGCTCAATATGCCTTTCATCCATTTTTCCTGCTTCCATATATATATATATATAACACCATAAACACAGTAATCAACCCGAAGATTGGTTTGGTAGATGATGGTAGAGTTCACCCAATACGAAGCCTCACGGCATGTGAGATTCACACATCAGGGTAGTGGGGCAAGTTCCTTTCCCTGTGCCGGTTATGGTTTCCCAGGAAGAACTTGGCATCCGAAAAAGCACATAGCTCGGGCGGAGCTGTAGGTGACCTGCCTGGGAATCGATCCCGGGACCCTCCGGTCAGTAGTCCAACACCATCTATACATATATATATATATATATTGTGGTAGATGAAGCAGGAGGATAGAAGTAGATTGGAGGTTTTTGAAATGTGGGTGTGGAGAAGAATAGAGAAGGTGAAATGGACCGAAAGGAAAACAAATGAGGAAGTACTAGAAATGGTGGGGGAGGAGAGGGGTTTGTTGGGAGAAATCCTATGGAGGCAGGAAAAATGGATGAAAGGTATATCGTGCGGTAGTGGAAAGTTGAAGACGGTAATAGACAGGAGAATGTTAGGCAAACGAGTAAAGGGCAGGAACAGGATAGGGATGTTGGATGGGATGAAGGGAGGAAAGAAGTACACAGAGATGAAGAGGGACCTGATAAAGAGTAGGTTGCTGGATTGGGTTTTGTTTGGAGTCACAAATTATTTATTTGATAGTTGTGTCCATCCAAAAAAAACCTACCTTAACCAGTAGATTACCTAATAAAAAAAAATTGCCTCTCAGTTTCCCCTGTGCCCATCTGTCCTAGTCTCATCTAGTCCCTCCCAACGATTTCCCTTCTCTCTTTCATGCATAAAACGTAATAATTTATTTTCGTCTCTGTTCATTTAACTTTTCCCATTCTTTTCCAAAATCTTGACAAAAAGATAATTCTTAAAAAAAGAACTGACCAACAAACCTGTACCTGTAAAACACTAGAAGATGCTGAAACATGCACTGCTGACTAAATAAAATACTTAGGTGTTGTGAAATTACAATGTGAGTTATTTGTGAAATACAGAGTGGGAAAATAGAAAAATGAAAAAGTGAGAGAAGCATGCTATTCCTCAACTACTGTATTGGAACTGCTACCAGCACTCTATTCCAAATCATAAAAAAAATGATTCAGTAATATAATTAAATGCATATAACCCAATATTGTCAGCCAATATTGCTATCCTTGTATGTATGTGAGAGAGAGGGTTGTCATTCGTTCAATGATGAATTGCACAGTTTCAGTCAGTACTTAAAAAAAAAAAATTAATAGCTCGTCTCTTTCTTCCATATTATATAGTATTAGGGTTCCGATCGCGTAGATCTTGACTCACCGTCGACATTTCAGGAAAAACTAAGACGTCATAGAGATTCCGTGCCCTAAGAGGACTGGAGTCGTCGACCTTGTGAGCACGTTGCCCACTCGATGGGCTACTAAACAGAAGGACGGCTAAATATAGCACTGGACTATATGCACAAATTGAGGATTACCATCCACACTCCCAAATTGGATATTAATTAGACCACATGATCCCGATTAGGAAAAAGTGCCATTCTCTCCTGGGGTAAAACATGGCATTTCCTTCTTTACTGGCGAGTTGCACATTCCAATTGAATTTTAACGTTAATGAATATCAATTTCTTTACATATGTCTTCATGATCTCTATGAAAGAATGCATCAATAAATATTTTCGGACAGAATTTAATAATTCTCTTTCTTCGTGGGCTAAATCTTTAGAACTAAGGAGAAATATGAGGTCATGCGTTACCGAAAATTTGGCAAAAAAAAGTTTACCCAAATTATACTTTTTCTTCATTGGTTACATTTTCGTGCAAAAGGCAAAGTCTATTACAAAATTTAGCGCTGAGAACAAGTGAATAGAACGCTCTTGCGGAGAAAGACTGGTGGTTGCACCTCCATTTTTTTTTACTTTTAATGCGTAAAGAAAAAACTGAGAAATTCCAACGAAGGAAGCCATCAAAATTGCACGCAGACACTTTTTTCGAGCTGTCACTCTGACGTTTGAGGAATAATACTCTCGTGGTCACACGCCAATGTCTCCATCTCACGAGACAAACATTTGAGAAGAACTCCTAACGGAACGAACGATGGTCTCCAGCATGGATTCAGTGAGTGAGTTATTTCATTAAAGAGAAATGAAAAATGTTATCTCTGTGATGCCAAAGTTCAATACATCACGCCGAAATGGCGCTCGCTTTTTTGCAACTGTCAATTTATTTGTGTGTTTTGTTTCACAGATTTCGTTCTATTAATACGTTCCTTTCATTCTGTCAAGTGTTCAAGCTGTGTTATTTTATATAAATATTCATACGGATCGCTGCATATTCGTTTCCTGGTAAAATCTGTTAATAATAAACTTTCGGCCCGCTACTAGCGATAAACTGAAGACTTTTTATGTCCATTAAACGAAAACACATGCTTAATGAAATTGAAATTGTTCTTAAAAATCATACATACAAGTAATTTCTGTAACTATGGTAAGTTTGTTTAGAAAGTGAGGTGGTATGCGATTCATTGCGAGTTGCCGCAATGCATTGCGGCGACTCGCAATGAACAGTTCTCATCTACTGTCCCGTGAGATACAGATGTTAAATTTGTCCCTTGATAAAATTTTAGTGAGAGAGTACACTTTTGTAAAGAGAGGTGTGGTACGTAAAAATCCACAATGTTTTTTCAATAATAATGCCGATATTCAGTGCATTGAAACAAAACACATTCATGAAATTGTAAAGTCGCCCGCTTCTTAACAAACGGTCACATTAATTGTACAACCACTTATTGTTTCACCGATTTAGTTTTATTAATATATTCCGCACAGCCTAGAAATTGATCTTTTGTTTTTGAAGGTAGTCTTACGGATCTCTGAATATTCGCACTTATGAGGTAAGATAGCGTAGATTTCTAACCGTGAGTAGTACGGATTTACCAAGGGCGGCAAAACTTCCCAGTTCATTCCCTCGCTAGAGTCATTTGTTATATCAACATAAATGACTATTTTTATCGCATCAAGCTTCAGCTATCGCGATCTATAATCTTGCAAATTCGCGATAGGAGTACGGGATTAACTGGCTTACCGAATAAGTGGTTAGGAAAAGTTAAATGTGAAACATAAGTTGATATGTGGAGGCGATATGTATATAAAAATTTAATATATTGAAATATATATAATATATATATATTGAAATATATATTATATATATATATATATATATATATATATATATATATATATATATATATATATACACTCGTATGTGTGTTTGTGTGTGTACGTATATGGGTGTATCCTTGCTCCCACAGGGATTAATTTTTCTTTCGTCGGAACAAAAATTTAATCTAGAGCACGGTTTAATTAAAAGTCCTGAGAAAAGTTTGATCTGTCGTTTTTAAAGCTACGCGAGCGGAAGCTAGAATGTCCACTGCTTTTATACGAAAGATGAGATAAATTTCATTTTCATAGTACGTGACTTTGGTGGCGATTTGAACATATTAGGGAACCGACTGGGGAAAATGAAAATCATATAAAAATTAATTAAATGACAAGCCTTTGAATACCTCATCGCCACACTCGACAACAACAGTCTCATTTGGCTTATATTTGCTCTTTGAAAGCCGCCGGGGAATATTTTCGACCTGATTTCGGGAAATGTATTAAAATCGCGCAAATTCAAGATTGATAATAACGATACATGCTGCAACGATGCCCGAGAGGCGGGCAAGTCGATCTGACAACTCCTTGGAAAGCGAAATGAATAACAGCGGAACAGAAGAGGACCGGACCAGGTGGAATACTCGTGTTAGGACGATGTCGAGGGAAGAGAAATCGGAAAATACCTGTATATACAGCGGGAGAAGAGGAGAAAGGAAATAGAGATGAATTAGGGGTTGTGCGAGGTGAGATGGAAGGATATCGGGGATAACTGAAGCGATGATTATGAAGAACGCACAAAGAACTAATCAATAATCTGATGCGAGTAACTAATAGGACGAAAGACGGGTAGTGAAAGACACGGTTCGAGGATATGGAAAGTTAACAAAGAAAGTGTGAAATTGATCCACGATACAGGAATTTGAAAGCGCTGTCAGGTAGTAAGAAGGGAAAATACGATCCGCAAACGATTAATGATAAGTGAGGAAAAGTATTAATTGAACCAGAAAAGATTTCAAAGAGAGATGGAACAAATATAAAAGAAACTATTTGGAAAATACGCTAGATGAGGCAAGTTTAGACATAGAAACGTGGGTGAGGAGAAGAATGGAGAAGGTGAAATGGACCGAAAGGAAAACAAATGAAGTACTAGGGATGGTGGGCGAGGAGAGTTGTTTGTTGGGAGAAATCCTATGGAGGCAGGAAAAATGGATGAAAGGTGTATTGATCGGCAGTGGGATATGGAAGACGGAAATAGAGGGGAGAATGTTAGGCAAACGAGGAAAGGGTAGGGACAGGATAGGAATGTTGGACGGGATGAAGGGAAGAAGGAAGTACACGGAGACTCCTATCATCCTATCATATATATATATATATATATATATATATATATATATATATATATATATATATATATATATATATGATAGGATAAACGGAGAAGCCAGATAGCGCTAGACAAACAACAAACAGAAACACACACAAATGAAACTCACACGCATTTCGCATTTTCGGTGGCCAAACCACCTTCCTCCAGGGAGAGGAGGAACTGAGATTGTCTCTATGTTTTTGTATTTGTGTACACATATGTGTATACATATAATATTTATATATATTATATTCACGGACGGACAAGAGCGACAAGCCTCCTTAGCATTCGTTTTCATAATTTTATCGAGGACTCTGGGTGCCTGCTTCCGGATGTATCTCGGACCATCCGCTTGAAAGATCCCAGAGATCGAGTGCCAATCACTGCTCCTTTCGTCCCCACAATCCATCACGAGTGCATGCGAGTATCAGATGCGTTTAAGGGAAAAGCCCTGAATCGGTACTCGGGACTTCGCCGACGTATAACACAAGACGGTCAAAATCGGATCCGTCGCTATCAAGATGTCTCTCGGTGGCATTAAGTGCGGTTGCATTCCAATTCGTACCGATTCGATGAGTGCTCTTCCGCGCATATCCCGTTTTTCCCCCTTTTTTGCTCGTCCCATTACCCAGGAAATGCAGTCGTCCGTCCTTCCTCACCCTTCGGGTGTTGAATAAACTTCTACGTGGGCACATGGGAATTCTTGGAGAAGAGAATCAGCTTTCGAAGGAGACCCTGATTGCTACCGACCTAGAATCTTCGGTGAAGCCGCCGGAGGATCTTAAAGGGGGCGTCAAAGAATGCAACCCAATAGAAGTTGAATGACACATATGGAGAGTAGTAACCGTGAACAAGTTTCCCACCGTGAAACCCGTGACATCGGCGCGGTCATATATCGTCAGAGGTACACGGATGGAAGAGGTCGCCGTTGTGAAATTGGGAATATGCCACTCTGGCTCACTCTCTCCTCTTCACCCGAGGGAATAATCCACCTCTCTGTGGAGACTCGCCTGTGACCGTCGGTCACCTCCTGACGGCGTGCGAGGAATATCTGGACATGTTGTAGACGAACATAGAAAGAGACCTCGTTTCTGTGCCGGGCGATAACCCAGATGTCTTTAGCTGAGTGATCACTTTATAGGAAAAGGAATCTAGTCTCCCACGACTCCATGCGAGGCACAACTCACATGTTGATTTATTTTTATTTTAATGTTGATAGTACTCTTATTAGCTTACAATTTTACATCACTCTTATGAACGCATTGGGTGGTGAGAGGTGTTTCAACGACCCTGGTAGTCGGCGTGCACATTTAAATCAATCTCCTAAAACCACTGCTACAACCTAATTTTATTTATAGTCATAAAAAGAAAAACGAAACTAGTTTCAGTTTTTGTTTCAAATTCTCAGGCAAAATATGGGAAATAGATATTGCAACTCTTTCATAGGTACAAATAAATGGTAACTGCGAGCAAGATTCATTTAAGACCAATTCCGAAAGCACTGACTTATGCCGAATAAAACTTGTCATTTCTTTTGAAGTCGTCGAAAAAGAAATATTTGCTGGAGAGAGGGGAAAAAATTTAAAAATCATGGGAACAAAATTCAAGAAACATACTACGTAACCTTCCGTTGAAACAGAAGCTCACGAATGCTGGCTTGGGTGACTCCCTTTAAGGATTCCAATTTTTTTCCAAGAAACTGTGGGAGATACCGCGACAGTAACTTTCAACGGAGTCATCCGCTAAAAATTTTGCAACAAAACAGTTTCAAAGAGTGTGTAATATAATAATCATAATAGTCGTTATAATAATCATTCGCCTTGACCGGGATTCGAACCCGGATCCCTCGGATATCCGGCCGAGTGCTTTAGCCAGTTCATCTACCGAGCCTTGGGAGCTTAATTGGCTAAAGCACTCGGCCGGACATCCGAGGGATCCGGGTTCGAATCCCGGTCAAGGCGAATGATTGATGACACACCCATTGAAATTTTTTTATTTAATTCCCACTTTTGATTATGACTCCCTTTCGCATTATCCATTCGCTCGACGTTTGACCACATGGACTCTTAATCCTTTTGGCACTTTCCTCCGCACACACACCCAATGGAGCGCCATCGGCGTCTTAATAAGGAG
Source organism: Hetaerina titia (assembly GCA_037158775.1). NCBI lineage: Eukaryota > Metazoa > Arthropoda > Insecta > Odonata > Calopterygidae > Hetaerina > Hetaerina titia. The sequence goes on along the minus strand of CM073770.1, from coordinate 98,353,500 downwards.
TGGACCAATCTAAGCCAAGGTCTACCGCTGAATTTTCCTTCGGGCGCAAACTCGAGCAGAGAGAGTCGTTATAAATGTCCATAGCCGTGGATTGAACGGGAGGGGGGGTCATGGGGGGAGGGAGAGGGGGAGGGGAGGAATCAATCAGCCGCACACGTTGACGTCTTCACAATAAGGGGCTGCGTAATTCTATTAGGGTGGTCGGGCGGGCTTCGTAACGGCTGGGCTCTGGGAGGGGGCGAATTATTATTCTCGGCGGAGGGGGGCAGACCTAGGGCTGGTGGATTCCATCGACGACAACCCCCCCCCCACTACCACCTATCGGGCGTAACAATCCGATTCGACGGAGAGGGTAAGGAATTACGTCGCTATATACAAGCACCCCTTATAACTGCCACCACCTTCCAATGTCACGTATTTTCATTTCACACCGTGGAATCGCACGTGGTACATCGCGCTTAAAAAGGATTACAAACATTACACAAGCATTGTGTTGATCGCCACTTTTGCACGTGCTTAAAAAAAACAATGCCTACTCAATTAAATAATCCTATGGAGGCAGGAAAAATGAATGAAGGGCGTATTAATCGGCAGTGGGATGTTGAAGACTGTAATAGAGGGGAGAATGTTGGGCAAACGAGGTAAGGGCAGGAACAGGATAGTTATGTTGGAAGGGATGAAGGGAGGAAGGAAGTACACAGAGATGAAGAGGGACTTGATGTAGATTATGTTGCTGGATTGTGTTTTGTTATGAGTCGCAAGTCATGTGATAGTTGTGTCCATCCATAAACCTACCTTAACCGGTAGATTACCTCATAATAATAACTCAATCAAACATAATTAGTTCACGCTCTTCCACTGAAATGTGTCTGTTCATGAGAATGACACTTAACTAGTGGGGGGTGTCAGTCCATCACACCAAGATTGGATTTGAGTTGCCAATCAAACAGAGTTGAAAACGCAAAAGTCGGTTTGATATGTGAGGGTAGAGCTCGCCTAGCACCACTCATGGCGCGTGAAATTCGAAATTAAGGTATTGATAGGGGGTGGGCTCCTTCCCCTGTCTCACCTGTGGTTTCCCAGGAAGATCTGGTAACCAAGAAAATCACAGTTTGGGTGAGGATGCCCAGAGGCGTCCCCAAGAATCGAACCTGGACCAGTGCTCTAACCACAGGACTACCAATTCCTTGAGTTGAATTATATACCTCACAAAGAAGTAATGGGGGTGGAGCGCTGGGATTGCAAGCTTGGTTAGCTCAGGCTCGATTCCGGAAGACGAATCGGGGCACCCTCACCTTGGGTTTTCAGGTTATTATTTTAAGTTATCTACCGGTTAAGGTAGGTTTTTGGATGGACACAACTTTCAAATAAATATCTTGTAACTCCTAAAGAACACAATCCAGCAACATAATCTACATCAGGTTCCTCTTCATCTCTGTGTACCTTCATCCCGTCCAACATCCCTATCCTGTTCCTGCCCTTTCCTCGTTTGCCTAACATTCTCCCCTCTATTTCAGTCTTCCACATCCCACTGCCGACCAATACGCCCTTCATCCATTTTTCCTGCCTCCATAGGATTTCTCCCAACAAACAACTCTCCTCGCCCACCATACCTAGTACTTCCTCATTAGTTTTCCTTTCGGTCCATTTCACCTTCTCCACGCCCACATTTCAAAAGCCTCCAATCTACGTCTATCCTCCTGCTTCAATGACCACGTTTCCGCGCCGTACGTTGATTATACGCTATTATACGTTGTACGAGTTACGATAGTTTTTATGAGTCTTTTCTTGACATCCTTACCCAACGTCCCCGTCATCAACTCCCTCCTTGAGAAAGCCTCCTTGCCTAGCGCAATTCTTCCCCTTACGTCTCTACTACATTGACCGTGTTGGTCTAGAACACTTCAGAGATATGTAAACAGTTCTACCTGCTCTATTTTTTCCCCTCTTATTTTAATGTTTAGCTTAGCCTTTTTCTGTCTGGAAAATTGCATAACCTTTGTTTTATTAATATTGATTCTAATCCCATATCTGTCGCACTGAATTTCCAATTCACTCAGCAATGATTGCAACCCCTTGGTTGCCTGGCAAGGTACCACATCTTATTTGGGAACCACGGGAGGAAGGGGGGGGGGGCGCAAGGGAACTGAACCGATCCCCATCCTGGTGTGTGGATTTCACATATCAGGGTAGGGGGACCCATCGTATAGGGCTCATTACGGAGGGAATTATGCCGTCACCTATCGAGCCAACTTATTAGCTGAGTGCACGGGTTTTTTAGATTGGTAGCAGTTACATTAATGAATTTAAATAGTTTTCATATCGATATTAACATTGATAAATATTCCACGTATTTTAAAAAATGTAATCCTTAGTAAAGCGAGTTGCCGAGGCTAGTGGTAAATTGGATACGATTAGGCATTTTAAAAAAAAATTATTATTACATTCCTAAATAAAAAGGTGAAAACGACGGTGACTCTTGGTCGTCTCCGAGACCGACAGACAATCATTGGGACAAGGCCTCCACCCTACGAATATTATTCATTTATTGAAACTGTAGATGATGGCGATGTCTGAGTGAAGCATCGAAAAAGAGAGTTTTCTTTACAAAAAATTTCTGCCTGCAGATTTCCGATTCCAACTTTCCAAAAATGGTAGTATCAAAATCAATCTTATCGATTTCAGATTCGGAAACATGGCATGCGATGCTGTTTGCACACAATTTGTGAGATAAGGATTTCGTTGTCTTAAGTCGATGAACCTCACCCCCACCAGTCGGCTTTCTGATACTATGGCAGGAATTCGAATATTACCCGTGTTACTTACTCTATTCACTAGAAGGGATGGACATTTTCATTGAAATTTCAAAAGAAAAACGAAAACGATTTATGTTTTGAGTCAAAATGGTAAAATAAAACTGCCGAAATTCCTTAAGAGAGTCCTAGTGCTATTACGAAACATTAAATTGAACAAAGAAAAACTAGCAGCCGCCGTAGGAAGTTGTTCGGCTATACAAATCGCCTGAAATAATGGCAAACCGTTCCCAGACCGGTCACTGATGAGGTGGGCGAGTTCCTGTGCGAGTGGCCAAAAGAATCCATCGCACATGAATCGGCGGGGCGGAAACCCAGCGTTAAAACTGAATCATTACTGATGAGAGTGTAAAAAATAATTTTATGGCATATAAATAATTTTTACAAACGAACCTTATTTCTATGCCACTCAAACTTAGATAACACAGGCCTACAAAAAAAATATTTTTTTTTGGTGCCGGGAATCTTTGTGATGATTTTAACTGTATTTGTAGAGCTGAATCCAAATATGAAATCCGTTTTTATTTAACAGCTCTACTTTTTTAGATATGGCACATCTAACGATTCGTTGTTTTAATATTTGATATATTCCGGAAAATAATTTTCAAAGTTAAATAAATCTATAAGTATACTAATATATAACCACTCTGCGGTGTTCCTTTTATTTTCAATAAACTGTCAATAAGTTTTATGTATATTTCTATATTGTAGGCCAATGAGATAATTATTAATATAATATTCCCATATCATCATGTAGAAGTTTTTTTTACGTAAGTAAAAACATATCTATATCTTGAAAACTATAGCTGATAGGAAAAAACTAGTGTCATAATTGGATTCAGCACCCCAATTGTTCTTTAAGTCAGCATTAAAAGCTCCGGCACCAAAAACACTGCTGGCCTGTGTAATCTGTTATTCTCGTCGCCATGCCTCCCGTCGCAAAATTCACGTTACTTCCACGAGGTCTCAGGGTCCATTAGGTGACCTGACTACGAATTATTGAGACACAACGGTATGTGGGAGAGGGGGGGGGTGGGCGGAGATGATCATATGGAAGTGCCACGGGCCAGCAACCCTGGGCACCCAATACATTTCAAGATTACACGACGATACGCTGGGCAAGCGCGTAGGAAAATAATGAAGACGTGGAAGTTCGCAGTTACGTAAGGGCGGGAGGATGTGTTTATGGGTTTAAGGTCAGTCCGAGAGTCGCATACTCCTTTCGCAGTCGGGCACTCCGCGTTAGTTGAATTCGGGTGACGACTTTCATTTGCCTCCCGCCAAAGGAGAGTTGGCGGCCGGGAGGGGAGAGGCCCTACTCCCGCTTCCCGCTTATTATCCCACGCAACAGAAAATGGAAGTTTTCCCTCCGCCCCCGATGTCCGATGTGAACCACTCCTAGGCATGGTCGACCCGATAGCCACTCCGCTCCCGTAGCAGACGAACGTGGTGCGCACGTAATCCGAACAACCGGTGGAGGAACGTGGGGCGAAGTCCTTGGCGTCGCGAGGTCGAGTCCTCGCAACCCGTGGACGCATTTTCCGCCGTTGACCAATCAACCCTCTCGCCGTTTTCGGACCGTTTTTCATCGCTCGCAACTGAATACGAGTACAATATCGTACAATCGCAAGAAGCAGTTTCGGCGTGCATCCCTTTTTCAACCGACTGCTGGTTGATGATTAAGTTTCAGTCACGTCATCCTAGAGTCATCGGGATCCAAGCGACAATCATTCCAAACGATATGTACCATTTTTGAGGGAAAAAAATCGACGAGTTGTTAACTTGTTCGTGCTGAAAGGAAAATTCCATCGGGAGAGTATAAAACGTGAATGGAGAAGAATCGTGGTCCAAAGACTCATTTCGTCGCAGTTCCGAATAGCATTCGCCGTGGAAATTGATTGGGGCCGAGAAACTGCAGGTCTCCTGTGCCTCTTCAGATGTCGCTTCACTGACATCTTATGGGAATTAACGACGTTCCAAGACACCTTCCGGATTATCTGTAGGGTATCTTATGTCAGCAGCGGGTCGCGGTGGTCTAGTGGGTAGAGCGTTGGACTACTGACCGGAGGGTCCCGGGTTCGATTCCCGAGCAAGGCACTTTGGGCACCTCCACCCAAGCTAGTTGATTTTTCGGGTACCAGATCTTCCTGGGAAACCATAACCGGCACAGGGAAAGGAACTGGCCCCCCTACCATACTAACTACCTTCGGGTTCTACCTACTTTCGACCTTCGGGTTGATTACTGTATTTATGGTTTTTTTATCTTATGTCAGAAAAAATTCTAGAAGCCATATCTATTTATTTATTTATTTGACGAATTTTATTGGTGCGATACTTCAGAGTCCCTTATTCCACCTAACCCCTGCACTGAAGACATATGTGTTGATCAATGGTTAGATAAGATATTATGGAAAGTATATTAAAATCAATCATAATTCTGTAATTGGATAATAAGAAATATCCTCCGCAAGGGTAATATAACGTGAGAAAAACGGCAACTATTTCCATTTTTAGTTTTAACTCTATTTGAAGTATATTTTAATCTATATGGGCATTTGAAAAACGGGAGTAAATATTTAACTGAGCGCATTACCAGATTTTAAAAAAATATATCGCGACGAGAATTTCTAGAAAGAATAATGGAAAACTGGAGTTAATGGCTCATTCCGATTGATTGCTGGATTGATTTGCTATGCATATTCATTGCCGTGCATATTTTGCTGGGGATGCTAGTAGTTACCCTTAATGGAATTGGTGTGGCAACGGTCTAATCGAATCAAAATTAAAACCCCTTGCTAATATTCAAAGGATTATTAAGACACGATTCGTAGCATAATTAAGTCACGACAATAATTTAATAACGGAGGTGCTTTAAGAACTCGTGGACCACCTCTCGACCCAACAAAGACATTTTCCTGACACAATATGACATGGAGTCGTCTCTCGTAGTCGACGCTACGAACTAAACGTTTTTCTGTCGACGAACTATTTTCCTTATCTTTTTTTTTAGCTCCTCAACAGCTTTTTTCAACTCCGCCAACTGAAAATAATGGACGTTTATTTTAAATAAACCTTGCTATTTAAAGGATCATATAAAAAAACAACTTGGAATTGTTTTCAGTGGACGTGCATTGCGAAAATTTAAAGCAGACAACGGAAAAAAAACCTGTTAAGAAACTCAATCTTATTTTCTGTGAAAGAGGGCAACTCCCGGGCGAATTAAATCGATATTGAGGCAAGAGGAAACAAGAGAATCGGTAAAGACGGCTCCCGGGGTGTTGTAAATGATAATAAATATAAATGAACAACTTATTGCGGGATCGGGGTCACATCACGTCAAATTATTTTTCCCAACTTTATGCTCGTGATCATTAAGCCAGGAAGCAGCGAACTTCCATTGAGAATGTGGATGACGTATTTGATATCCTGAGCCGAAAAGTATGGCGGCCCTATCCCATATCCATTAGAGTTTTAAGAATAAGTGAAAAGGAGCCACTGGGTGATAAACTTCACTGATCAGCGATTATTACACTAATGTACTTATTAAAATATTGTATGTATGTGATGTGGACGGAGTGAGGATTTGTATTGCGAAAGTGAATGATGTGTTAACGGTGCTTGATTTTGAACGTTATATGAAATTGAAGAGTGGGTGATTATGGACTGTGCGTAGTATGTACTCGTATGGTGTAAACCTATCCCTTGGGTGCCGGTAAAGGAGCGGTTGGTAACCTAAAAGTGTCATTGTACATAAGAGCATTTTGTCTCATTTTTAATTAAAAATAGCGATTTTCCACAGAATAAAATTGAATGCGACCGTTTTCAATGTTACTACGTCATCATCAGGTAACAGTCATAACTCAAAGAGTCCAGTGAAGTCCAGTATGCTGAAAAGCAAGTAAGGGAGGTGTAGTGGAAAAGAGGGGAAAGGGGAGGGGAGGTGGAAGGCCGCATGGGTGACTATGTGAGTGGGGCAGGAGAAAGGGGTGGGGAAGACAAAAAAACAAAGTTATTTCTCAAATTGTCCATTCAGTGCCGAATAGCATATATACTGGACTCTTGAGTTATGACTGTTACCTGATGATGATGTAGTAACATTGAAACCGGTCGCATTAAATTTTATTTTGTGGAAAATTGCTATTTTTAATTAATCATGAGATTCCACCCTATCACGCCTGAAGCGTCTCTTTTTATTTTGTCTGTTGTTCTTGTGTGTACGTATGTATGTGCATTGTAAGAGTGACCAGAGATTGAACTTGGATAATTGCCACCAGGAAAAATGCCATCTGGAAAAATTGTAACGTGGTTTATACAATAATAATACCCTTGGAAGGATCTCCGAGAATCGAGCGGGACTAATCTCCGGACGCCGTTTCTCTGCCTTCAGTCACTCCGCGCTATTTGAACGGAGGGGAGCGGGCCTGGATCGCTAGGGTATCCATGACCCATCCACATTTTCCCACTGAATGCTACAAAAAAAACACGGCCCCTGACCTTTCCTTGCGCGAGACCCTGCGCGATTTCAACGTGAGATGCTCCTGAGAAAGGTCTCCTGGCGGCGTGGAGCCGAAGAAATGCGAAGGAACGGCCGTGCTTGAACAAAACCAAATGGGGGGGAGGAAAGGGGGAATCGCAAACTTTCATCGAATGAAAGCTTGTGATTTTAAGAGAGGGTTAGAAAAAAAAACGAAGATGACGTATGACCGGAATATGAATCCGGTGGAATTATACGGCACTCCTTAAAGAGTGTGTTTTCCGCGGCATAGGCTCGCCTGGGAATGCTCAGTGAAACATGTTGGGAATTAGGAGGAAATTTACAATTTAATTCTTTCGAAGAACAATACTGCGGAAAATTTCCACAGGAGGAATAACGTGAACGTTTTAGGATGATAATTAACTTTTCACCTCAATATAAATAACAGATTCGGGTGTGTGATGCGGTGGAACTTTTCCATAATAGTCGGAGACGAAAACTCGATTGCAATTTTCCGAGCAATAAAATATTGTTAAGTGGAAAATTGCCCGAGTTCTCGTCTCTGTCATTATTTTCACCCGTTGTCATTTCATAGTAATAGCAGTTTATTATGGGTAAAGGCTACCGAGAGCTTTTTGCGTTTTTGCACGTCATTCTACAACCTACTCTATGGGTTTGACCACATGTATTTCACTAAATCCTACTATAACTATCCCCCAAAGATTAGGATATACTAAAAAATAATCACTATGACGTGTTAAATTCACTCCCCTAGTCATGAAGTAGCCATTTAATCTTTCAAACGATAAAAATATCTAATGACTCTGTGGGAGATACCATGAGAAAGAGGGAAATGCAGAAGTGCAAGCCATTTTTATGTTTTCCTCTATTCATATCCCTGATTCCAACAACATTTAACATTTATGCGTTTAAGAATGAATATTGACCATTAACCTGAGTCATAATAATTACATTCAGATTACTGCGGGCAATGGAGGTGATGCAATATTGTATTTAGAAAATCGGAGACAGACGCACAATTAAGAATCAAATGATTACGAAGAGCCTGGCGCATACTCTTTAAGTATAAGATAAAATATGCTAAAAATCATGAGTTATGTATGTGTTTTTTAAAACTATTTTGGTCGATAGGGACTCCTTTCAATTTTGTATTGAAAATTTTCCCGATTGGGGTGCATGCAAATACAAATAGAAAATCGGGAAAACGAAGTGGAAAATGAATAACTGGCGTAACTTGGTGGAAAATCTGCAATATTTGCAAAATTTTCGCGACATTGTATCGATCCCCCCCTCCTCCCAGCCTGCTAATTCGTCAATATTACCAATCCTCCTCCGCCTCAAACCATATACTTTTAGCCCCCTCTTCCTACTTCAACCAATCCTTTCCTTCCGACCTCCTCTTCCCCTCCGCCCAGAGATATGTATATACGAGTATATTGTGCTTGACTTGCATATTTACCTGATGATGTTATACCATAACGAAACCTAGGTCGTGAGAATAAAAAAAAACCAAGTTGTTCAATTTTCAAATGTCAAGAAGTGGAAAATAATTTGTTTACGCCAATTTTTCACCTTAAAATTCGATTGCATATAGGCACATCGATTTTTACATTCCTGATACATCGTGCACTTGAAAACTTCCATCGTATTCAAGATATTTTTGCGAGTTGAACATACAGTGTAAAATAATACCCTCAACTGATTTACTCAGTCCATTCTGCTCATCATTCCCGAATTCCTTGCTTGGAGAAAAAGTTTTTGCAAAAAAAGTTTTGCCAACGGGAATGCGTAAAACCGCGAGGTCAAACCTTGAGATGAGCGCTAATACATGTTTTTTTTTGTATCGAGGATTAATTCCCATCACTTAAAAACCCATTCCTCGACGATATTCGTACGAGCCGAAGTTCGGAGGAAAAGCACTTAAACTGCAAAACAAGAAGTAACCGCAAATGAGGTTCAGAACATCGACGTCCGAAATCCGACGCTTTAGCGCGAAATCCGATAGTGCGAAAATCTTGCCTTTCGGTAATCAATGCAAAATTAATGTTGACCCCATTCCTGCAATAATGGTATCTAGCACATTTCACCTACGCAAAAAACTCATTGCTTTATGTTTTAAAATCACATCCAGCCAGACTGGTGATTGAAAATACAACACCTCTCCAATTCGTATCCATTTTCACGTGAAAAAGCTGGATCATTATTTTAAAATGTTCCTAAAACGGATTTTTGGTTAAAAATTTCACTCGGACGAGGTTTCCGTAGGGGATAGACTACTCATTAGACTAGCATTCCGTTTTACGTAAAGATTACGTTACTGCAATTAACTTTACATTATCCATTAAAGCGAGCTAGCTGACCTGTGAGCCTTCTTATCTCTCTCGCTCCTGCTAAGGGTATACCTGTTTAAAGGTCTACACCCATGCTATTTTTTGCATGCGTTTGCAAAACTCTTTCGTCTCATTTACGGAAGAATTTTGGCAGAACTGATTTCCCCGTGTCCCATCGCCTCATGCTTTTCAATCCGTCTTGGTATCCGCAAGTAGAGCGAAAGATACTTTGAACAAAGCATTGCCTGCATCGTCATTTGCAGACTTAAAAAGACCGCGTTCAACTAGAACAACGCCCGAGGCTCACCCCTGGCTTCCAGCGGACGATCACTTCTTACCCAAGAGGTTGCGGTAATTTACTCGATAAACTTTAATTACAAGGAACACTTGAACGGTTTTGAACTAACCCACAAACGAAGCACACTTGAAAGTCCAATAGCCTCTTCCAAAGCCCTTCCTTGGCTCACGTTTTCGGAAGCATTTTCTTACGTCTATTTTAGTTATTAGGGATTGTACAGCACTATTGCTACCCACACTGCTCAGTTTTGACGAATAATAGCGAATTTTCTTTTGCGCCATTTCGCAGCACTAGTTGATTTTAATTCCAACTTAATCTTGCATTAAATGCAAAAATACTTTTCTTCATTCTTGTGAAATTCGTAGTTAAAAAAACTGATATTAAATTATTAAGAATAATATGACCTAAGAAATGACTACCAGGTACACGTATAATACTGAAAAGACATCAGTTTTACAAGCAGGCCGTAAAAATGTTCACTATCTGCTACTTAGGCACTCCTGCTCACTGTAAATACGTTCTTCCCTGAACTGTTTCTTTTTCAAGCTTTTTTCCCCTTACATAATCCCCCTTGCCATTAATTCCATGCGAAATTACTTTCCTCTATTCCCGCTTGCCTAACTTCTACCTTCTGTCTTCAACACACCGCGATCTCCGTCTATCTACTACCTTCTCCCTTCCCCTTGCTGATTTCCCCCATCGACTTCCTCTCTTGCCCAACCGTATCTGTCGCTTGTCTTCCGTCCTATCCAGATCCATCCTCTCCCATTCCCAGATTTCAAAAGTCCCGAATCTTCTTCCTTTAAGGAATTTCACCGAAACCTACGTGCAAATATCCACGTTCTAAAGTCAAGTTCTTGCAAATCGTTTTCTTTACGGCTCTACGGTAGAGTCCCAGTATGCAATACACTTCCTTCTTTAAGTCTTCTTTTCTCAAACGCAATCCTCCTTCAATTCTAAACAGTACGTTCATCAAGATGTAGCCCACATACTGTACTGTTGTCTGTTTAGCCTACACCAATAACATCTTTACATTTCTCCCGACACTCATCTTGAGAATACGATTATTTTCTTAAAATATCTCTCCATCCCTTTAATTAACATGGGATGGAAGAAGTTCGACCGACATCAAGCGAAGAATAACCCAAGCTAAGAAGGCATTCATGAAGAAGAGACAATTACTATGTTAAAAGAACCTAAGGCTGGAATCAAGGAAGCAATTCGTCAAGACTTTCGTGTGGAGCATGGCGCTCTATGGTTCCGAGACTTAAGACATTGGTAAAATGGACCAGCGAAGAATAGAAGCCTTCGAAACATGGTGCTGGAGGAGAATGCTGAAGATTAAATGGACATACCAAGTAAGGAACGAGGAAGTACCATATCGAACAGCAGAAGTGGATAGGACCATATGGAGAACTCTACGGCAAAGAATAAATAGATGGATTGGACACACATTGAGGCACAATGGATTGATTAGGAATATAATAGAAGGGGAGATTCCACGAGGAAGACCAAGAGACATGTACATAGGACAAATTAGGAAAGACATAGAAAATGTATCAGGGATTGAGGGCATTAACATTAAATATAGGCGAATGGAGGGCTGCGATAAACCAATCCTAGGATTGAAATACTGATGATCCCTTTGATCTTAACATGAAACTGTCATAATACCTGGCTGTGAACATACTAAACGAATTCTCCAAGATCCGCAATAAGCGTTGCTGGCTCAATAACTATCATTTCATTCTTAGGCTGAATGCTTTCTGGCATTTTCCTCTACAAAGTTAATCAATCGTAAAAGACAATAGTTTCCTCTGGATAATGATTTCCGGGAAGGCAAAGGATTAATCGTACGTGCATTTCCTTTCAGGATTTCATCTCAGAAGTTTCCCTCTGATTTAGCCTCGAGACGATCCACCGCTTCTTACGAAGCACGGCGGTCAAATTTCCTGAGGATATACTTCCTCTAGGCATACGTACTCAACAGTCAGTCAAAAGAAAAATTCATTGATCAACCAAGAATAAACAATGAGGGTTTAAAGTGCTTTGAGCACAAGACCTCGTTAATGTGGTCAACTGGCCGGGCGAACTCAGCTGAAAGTGATCTCATCGCATCGCGTAATCTCCGAACACGGGATTCGACTAATTTGACGCGGTCCCTAATCTTACTTGAGAGAGAGAGAGATCGCATCTTCCGCTCGATCTCAAGTTGCACGGATGTTGTTTCCACCGAAACGCCGGAAAGAAAGCTCATCTCCGGGGTGGAATGCTGATTCGTCTCCTTTTTCCACAATCTCGAGAGGGTCACCTCTCACCTGCGGTCTGGCCGGCGCTATTTAGCCGTAACCAGCGGATTGACCGGAGTTATCCGTCCAACTGACTACTAACTACATAGGGGAGCAGTGCATTGGCGAAATGTTTGCAGGTGGCAGAATAGGAAACGGACGTGCTTTCATGCAAGTACTTCTCCGAGGAAATTTCAATTAGCATTGTTCTTGGAGTGCGCAGACGCGGTCCACGATGAAAGGTACGATTATCCCGAGGAAGTTTGTACACATAAAAATATTGACCCGAAATCCTCCGATACGAGTTCATAAAATGGGGGCAAATGACATTTTGTTTCGCGTCTTTTCTCAATACAATTTGTTCAGGTGGCTCGACTCGCATAGAATTTTCACCATCCAATGCGTAGCGGTACGAAATATGTTTATTGCTTCATGCGGTAATTGTCAGTTTTCACTAAAACTGCTTTTGACTGGGTCAGAATTGCTGAATTTAGTCCAGTTGGTTAACAGGTAGCGAGAATGCTAACCCAACAAAATGGGTGCAAGGGAAATCAAAAGTTCGAACGACAAAAGAAAAGTTAAACGTATTTCAGGGAGTGATTCAAGTAATTCGATATTTCCACAATTGCGAGTTTTGACGAAAACGTAATAGTATTTATGGGAGGCGACCGACAGCTGGGGTCATTTGCGCCGTTAATGGAGGGACAGGAAAGGATGAAGGGTGGAGAGAAACCCGGCGTCGGCATTAGTCCGCTCTTAACGAGAGGCGCCAAGGGGTCCGTAGTTCAACGTCCCATCCGATGGACGCCGTACTCACTCAAAGTGCTCTCCACAAAGCACCTCAAGTTAGGGATCGGGGTACCACTGAAAAATATTCGACGTTGCTGGGATTCGAACCCAAACGGGTTCGATGGGAAGCCAAACTAAAACGTGAAAACTTAAAAATAAATGTCTTGAGCGTGGAGTGTTTCTCTGTGTGCGTGTTATGCATCGTATTCAAGGATTACATTACCTATGATATTCATAACAAAAACGACTTTAAAATATAGTTCAACGCACTTGCCATAGTTTCATACTGATAGCACGCGCTGTTTACGTGGTTGCAACCATGTAATTCCCTAATATACGCTACAATAAGCGAAACTGCTGCCATCTACACGTGCATTTGCACACTGCGCTATGGTATTTCTCAAGGGCGCGTGGTTGTTGGGACAACGTGATTAGAATTGGGTAAAAGGGGGCAATGCTCCTAACGTGCGAGAGCGTTCCCTTCTGTTTGTGTTGTGGTCGCAAATTCTGCGAAGGGGAACACGATTCTTTGAATCTCACTGTTCAGCAGTCTTTCTTGTTTCTCGACTGACTTCAGTGGACACCTGTGCCCGGCGCTTGGATTGTTTCTTCGATGTCGCAAGGTATAAGTCGCTCGTTTGATGCCTTGGTTCCTTTGTTTTTTACTGGCTTCGAGTTTCCTTCCCTTCGGAGAGAGAGGCAGGCATTACCGACTTTGCGGTTAAGGGAGTGATGGGTGTCTTTAAAGGAACGATCATGTGCACAAGGTAAAATGTGGGCATCAGAAAACGGAGATGTAGAAAAATTCCTTCATTTATTGCAAGAATTAAGGAGTGGAACGAGTAACCTGAACATGTATTTTTAAGTCTTTCATAAAAAATTTGCAAATACATTTAGAAGATAGGTGTGCATTGTTTTTTTTTAATAATTCAGACGGCGGATATCACATAGACTGGAAAAATGACGGCCATTTGCGAGCATCTTTACAGTGATATTTGTTCTTTTCTTGGATTTTGCGAGTCCACGCTTTGGACAGTTTCCACCACAGAAATTGGCTGCTCGTAAAGAAATAAAAAAAATGAAATATCATGGCTGCCAACATGCCCTCGAGCCAAAATTTGTTCTCATGGATCCATATATTGTTTACGTTTCGGCTCAAGAAAGTGTAACGCATCGACTCGGGTTCAACTGTTTGGACACGTCATATTTGAACCGTGAAATGTGCGAATTCATGAATGTTCGTTCTTCCACTCCATTCTCTTTAATACCCACCATGATTTCAACACATTTGAACGTGAACTTTGAAAAGACAGTGCTCTGTTTGAAACTATGCACGTATTTGAGGAGTAAGCGTGAAAAAAAAATTCTCTAAGATTAGTTCACGTTACGTCGAATAAGAAAATTCACGGAAATTTCATCTCGTTCATTGCAAACATTCGTTCAAGCTTTAGGTATTGGCTCAAAGATATTATTACGGTTTTTTTTAAACACGAACAATTTATAGATATTGGAACGCGAACCAATGTTTTCAACTTCACTTAAATTTGCGATCGCAAGTAGCGATGTCGCAATATGTCAGTTATTCACGCCCACCTCAACTGAATGCTTTTTTTAAAGGCGAGGGCGGAGCTCATCTCAGACTGAACCCTACGTCGTGTGAAATTCACACACCCACACAGGATATATCGCGGATAATTCCTATCCCTGTGCGTCACCTGCTGCTATTTCCCATGAAGTTCTTATATCTAGAAAATGACACCACTTGATCTTAGCTGGGGGTGACTAGAAGGCATGACCTATTTTCGAACCTATGACTTTCCAGTTGGTAGCCGCCCATCGGAATTCACGTCTGCTTTGGTATTAAATTCAATATACGTATCTAGAGGAATGAATCGAAGTAGGGTTTTCACCTAAGGAGCAGGCTTGAAGGAAATTTATATGCATAGATATGCATTTGCTAGGATAATCTGCCTAATTGTAAATAATAATAATATTTTTAGACTTCGCAGGCAAATCGTTTTCATTTGTTATTGTTGATTACGGTTATTATTTGGTTTCCAAGGATGTGACAACAAAATTTAACGCCCAAAGCTATCTTTAGAGGGGTAGGAGATAACTTCTAATCGAAATATGAATATAAATAGTTTTTTACATTAAGCACGTAATACATCTCGAAGCAAAAATCAGGTATGAGGTCGAAGCCATACCATACCTACGTTTTATTCAGCTTAAACTAAGCATAAATAGTGACTTTTATGTTGAAGAAATCTTTGATTATGTATACAAAAATGTCGAAATGCTTCGAGGGTAAATATGTGCCGTTAGGTAATAGCAGGAAAAAATTGTTTAAAGCATGAGACACTTCGAATTCACAGCTGATCGTTTACACGCTCACCATTTTACAACTACTGACCTCTTCGGGAAAAAACTAACACACTTCATATTTTTCTCCATCAGAGAACCATTACAACAAAATATTCCAAACAGACAATTGAGTACGGTTACGCCATAGTGCCACCGGTCATAATTAGTTCTTCTATTTAAAGACTAACCAATTGAGCCTACATTCTTATCTATCCCATGCACTGAATCTCGTGAAACTTATCCATTTTGCCTTTTCCGCTTTTACTATTTCGTAGACTCCTTCACATTTCTGACTCCATCTGCCAATTTAGTCTTCAGAATTCGACTCCAGCACAACTTTTCGAAGGATTCCATTCTGTCCACGATTCCTATATAGCCCATGTCTCTGAAACACTTATCAATAATTTTCTCAGACTACTCCATTGCTTATTGTCCCACCTTCTTTTTAGTAATTAGCATTTTTAGTACCCTGCAAGCCACCGCCAGGGTGTGTGGCAGAGAGTGAATACACATCGGACTAATATTTTGACCCGTATATGACCATAACGCGATCGGACAATGTTATTTGATCCCTTATCGTTCGCGGGAAAAATGATATCTTAAATCTATCTAATTTTATTGACATGAATTCTCCTACCGTAGTACGATGGGGGTTATAATACGTTTTCAACATCACTGCTAAAGAGACCTAATTCTAATTTATTCAAGAGATTTAATCTGCAATTTAACCTTCGCTCCATTAAGTGATTCCTAGCCTAGCTACTCTCATTTTTTGGATACGCTACTAAGATTATCAAAACCACGTTTTACAAATCTAGCTCCTGCACGCGATCAAATTAGGCAATTAATCCAACTTGGTGAACTAGAATATACTAGCACTATATTCTAAATGAGGCCTAACCAACGAAAGATGGCACTTCTCTTCGACCTTTTCATCACATTTAACAAGTACTCTTCAAATAAATCCTAATTTTTTATTAGCCTGTCCACATATTCCCCGTGATGTGTTTCATCCCGGAGAGTTGGTGAGTGAGGGTAACGCCCAAGCATTCAATTGAGTCGACTCATTCCATTTCGATGTTCCCGATGCAGTAGGCGTTCGGGAGGGAATTGCTCTCCCATTACGCACACATTTTCAAGTTTTATTCTATTGCTAAGTGTCGCACTAGCGTTGTGGCTAGCATTAATGTCATATGATATAGCTGCTGTGTCCTCAGGATCTCGGATATCACGGTAAACCACTGCATCGTCGGCAAACAAGCGTATATTACTTGTGACTACGGAATCAATGTCCTTAACGTAAAGTAGGAAAAAACATACGTGTATTTGCATATGAGTTGCCCTTTTTTGGTATCATAAACGCCCCCCAGCAATTCTTCGCTTGACATCCGTTCAGCTTCTTCCACCCTATTTTCTCGTTCTTCCTGTGGTGAATGTGAAATGGCATTGTTGGATGGACAAGTGGCTCGCAAGAGTGTCGCCATGGGGACGAGAACTCAGGCGTCGAAGCAACGCCAACTTTCTCTTATTACCCCGGTGATTCCAAGAGCAATAAACATTGCTTATTGTGAATCCAGAATTGACGAAGAACAGAAGGATCAACGCACGTTTCCACGGAAACAGTTTTGGACGACGCGCTTCACCGTGAAGTGGCGTCATCAGGTACTTGAAGGTCATCCCGCTGGCTAGTCGCATATTCGAGACTGGGTCAAGCCAATGAGAAATGTTAACACATGCCAGTTTTTTTATAGTACAGGAGCTGGTGGAATGCTATGAACCTGATATTTACACTTGTAAGATTTGCTCACGTTTAACAGAGGATACCTAGCAGAGTACAAAAGAGGCAAGTCTTACAAGTTACCCCAGTTGTCTTTCCCCCTGAGGGGGGGGGGGGGGAATGAAAAATTTGCGAATCGGACATATTTTTTTTGTGTATTAAACTTGGCCGAGTAGTCAATGGGGATGCCAAGGCCTCGTTTTGACTATTTTAAGACGATAATGGTGTGCCGCAGATTCCGGAAAACGGGCCCGCCAATTTGCAAAAAAAACATCGCGAATCGGACATATTTGCCGAACGAATGCCCTTTGATCCACCGGACGATGTGTTTAATGAAGCCGTATCCCGACGAAACGTGCTGTACCAAAAGGTAAAATCCCATGGAAACGTAGTTTCTTCCTTCCGTTATCATTGGATTAGCACAACTTGCTAGGATAATAGGCCATGATATCCACAAGTTTATGGCGAAGGGCGCATGTCACTACATTACTTGGGCACTTGCACTGTGGAGATGCTGTAAAATTACGCCAAGATCGGCAAAAGCTCTTCCGGGACGCCACCCCGTCGCCGAGCATCCGTCGATGAGAGGCGAAGCAGCGCTAGACGAGGGCACATGTTGGGCGGCAGGCGAGCCGGGGGAGACGAATGGGGGTGAATCGGCTTCTCGGGTGATCGGATCCGAAGGATGACGATCTCACGCCAACCGTGAACTCTCGGTCGGCATGGACCTTCATTGGCCGGGTTCACGCATATTCACCCGAATATATAAATACAGCCAACAGTAATGTAAAAAAAACACTTCCTCCATTAGTTTCTTCTTTCCGCAGAGGAAGGTGGTTTTGCCACCGAAAATTTCGGAATACGTGTGAGTGCCTATTTTGTTTTTGTATATTTTTGTTGGCCATCGCCATCTCGCCCCTTTGTTTGAAGTTAAAAACCATAAGAACAGTAATCAACCCGTAGATAAGTAGGTTTGGGGTAGGTGATGGCAGAGTTCATCCAGTACTCTGTACGGCGTGTGAGCCTGCAGGGTAGGGGGACCAGTTCCTCATTACGCTGTGCCGGTTATGGTTTCCCAGGAAGATCTGGTACAAGAAAAATCACATAGGTTGAGTGGAGAGAGGATTTCTCGGGCATCGAACCGAGCATTCTGGTCAGTAGTCCAACTCTTTACACATCTATTTCCATGTGAATATTTGTTCGCCAATTGGCGGGTTTTCATGTTTGAATGTGTATATAATTTTATGTATATATATATGTGTATATATATACCTTAGCTATGCAATTTTCCGGGTACCAGATCTTCCAGGGAAACCATAACCGGCACAGGGCTAGGAACTGGCTCCCCTACCCTGATATGTGAATTTCACCAGGCCGTCGGGCTTAGTACTGGGTGAGCTCTACCATTACCTGCCTACCTACAGACCTTCGGGTTGAATACTGCGTTTTTAAATATATATATATATATATATATATGAGTGTGTGTGTATATATATATATGTCTATGTAGGTATATATATATATATATATATATATATATATATATATATATATATATGTAATGAAGGGAGGAAGGAAGAGATGAAGAGGGACCTTATGTAGAGTAGGTTGCTGCATTGTTTTGTTAGGAGTCACAAAATATTTATTTGGTCGTTGTGTCCATCCATAAATGAGGTAATGATATGAGGTAATCTACCTTAACCGGTAGATTACCTCATATATTTCTATAAATATATATGTATATATATATATATATAGAAATAAGAAGGAGTCATATCTTATCTTCCGAAGAAGACGGAGTTCGAGTCCGTCGAAATTATCAAGATATTATTGTGAGTGTTCTTTTTGTGTGTTCTCGTGCTGTTTGTTACTGTCTAAGTTTTTTATTCAATACTTCCGTGTTACTTCGAAGAAATCATCTATATATATATATATATATATATATATATATATATATATATTTAACGTTATGAGTATATGTATATGCATATCATTTTTTTCCATGCATAAGTATGCTAATGTGGGAGGGGAAATGTTAAACCATTCGAGCAGCAATGAGCGGAAGTGGAGCGAGGCACTCGTGAATTTCCCATTTTTCTCGTTCATGAGCTCCCGTTGAAGATTTTCCCGTTACTTTCGCTTCCGTTTTCGAGCGTGACCGACTTGGGGCAGGCAGCACTGCGTCGCCGAATGATTTATTCAGCTCATCGTCGGGAGAGAGAAGAGAACGAATTTTGAATCTCGCCGGAACATATTGTCCCCCCCGCAACAGATTCATGACTCATCCCGCGACGCGCTCCAGCTACGTGCATTTCGGCTTTTCCATTGCGCTGCACCGTTTAAGTTCTCGTGAGGATTTTTGCGGCGGCAACGCGTCCTTTCTCCATTGGGAGAGACACTCACTCGTGCGTCAAACTTTCCTCCCGACATCCCTCTTGGCGCGGGTCTGGGAAACGAAAGGGAGAAACGTCTAGCAAATTAGACAACACTGGACCGAAAGAGACGAATCGCCGACTCCTGAATAAATGCACACCACTGAAATGGTCGTTTTTCTTTAAGATAAACCGCAAGTGAAGGTCGGCGTAATTTTGCCCCAACATTTCATTCACCACCGTTGCCATCACCATCGTCCTGAATGACCTCCAAGAGTCCAAAGCCGTATGGCTTTCGGTGCACGAGTCATTGGTGCAGTTTTACGTACTCTCGCAATGATCTTACTCTGCCGTTTCCACCGGACGCGTCAGATCGCAATGATTCTTCTTAATTAGTTCTACTGCAGAGGAGGGTTCCGAGCGTGGAGGAGGGAAGGCATCTTCTGTTAAGCTAAGGGAACTATGGTTTCCAGCACAGTATCCGCTCTGGGCGTGCACTCAACGGCGATCTGAACGCTCATTGGCCAACCAAACATTCCGAAAGCATACGCTTTTACCAATTTCATCTCAATATTTTATGTGAGTTCCGTAAATTCACGCCGGGGACAACAAATAACATCTACTACCGACTTCATTAATTCGAGGAGATAACTCTGCTTGAATACGAGGACATATATTCTCGGCCGTTCAACTATTTCGGGATGAAATCGCGAAAATTCTCTCGAAGGAGGACTAGCACTTCCATCGATTTGCATATTTTAAATCGAAGAACGGTTGAAAAACAAATCGTCGGGTTTTTTTTTACTCTGGGTAATATTTTGAACTCCACTCCAGTTCGATGCTAATAAAGTTTCATTTTGACGCACTATAATGTGCTACCATTCACAAAAAAATCTGTGAGCGGTCACTTGGGAGATGATTGGCCGAGGTAAGGTGAAATTGCAGATTTAATTTCTCGCTTAAATTGAAAGGATATCTCTTTATGGATGATGTTGAAAATGCATTATTACTCCCGTCGTACAAAGGTAGGAGGGATCACGTCAATTAATTAGAGAGAATAAATTCAGAACAGATAGACTATATAGATGTCATTTTTCCCAAGAAAGAAAGGGTGTATTCACCCCCCTGCCACACACCCTAGCGGTGGCTTGCGGGGTACTAAAAAGCACACAAAAAAATACACAATCAAAATAGCATCGTCCGACCACGCTAATGGTGGCTTGCAGGGTACCATGTCTGTATGTAATCGGAGAAATGTAAAAACATTCGTTACATTGACATTCAATGCCTTTTACACGAATGTAATATATGTGTACCATCCGGACACTTGGGATGTGATATTTTTACGTCACTCTGATGGTCCGGAGGGCCCGATAGCCATATAAAGGCCCACACATCGAACGTTTTCACCTTTCCCCAACTCTCGTCAAGCCGGTGGCACACTTGTGGAAATCATGGTATGCCTGGCAATTAACCACGAAGGAAACAGCGCAGTGCATGCCGGGACATCATTCGCGAAAAAGGAGAAGACACCATTACTAAGTCGCCATATCTTAATGTGTCAGTCAGTGTCTCAGTCGAGAATAATGCGAGCGAAGAAAGATTACGTCAATGTGTCCCTTTTGCAATCGATCTATTTATATGTTTTCACCGCAGTCACATTTGCCGATGTACAAGTAGTGTGCGGAATATATCCTAGATTACAAAAGTAGGCTCGCAACACCACGACCGATGCATTTGCATTGAGTATGATCAATTAATTGAATCGTTGTGTTTCCCATAGTGTTTATACTGCCTGCCCTCCGACTTCCGTCTGCGTTCCGTCCAATTCGAAGACACACTCTCTGAATCGATGCTTCCTGGGATGAATCTCACGGGGTAAGTGACATGCTCTATGTTGGGACTAGCCAAAGAGAAATGTTAACATGTGCTAGTTTAAAAAAAACGGCTCTATCGCAAACACAACGCTTGTTCCGTTCGACCGAATGTGGTCCGAAGTGAGAGTGGCCAACAAAGCCTTCGCAAGGTCAGCGATGCTTATTCAGAACGCGAGTGAGTGAGTGATCGTTCATTTGTTCCAGAGAACATCATATTTTGCAAATATTTAATGCTAGTCTATATGCAACGCCTAATTTCTGACTGATATGCATGCAGTTGGAAAATATGCATCTCGCAGTTTAAAAAAAGGCTATTTATTACGTTTCAAAATGCGTATCACTCACCTTCGATAATACGTGTATGTCTTTTTTATTCATTCCCATCCGTATTTGAATTCCTCTTTAAATATTTCGTTTCTCGCCTTCATCATTCGCCTTCACGCGCTGCGACCAATCTATATGGCTCAAGAGACTCCGAAGGATGAGAGAAGAAATCGTCTTTTGTCGAGAAATTAACAACCTCATATTTTGTTGTGATCCAGTGCCAGGTTCGGGTGCCTGACACCACAGTACAAATCCTTGCCCTTCAAACCCATGACCTTCGGATTATCAGACAAGAATGCTGCCCTCTGAGATCGGTCATTTCATTAATGCAGCCGTTCCCCTGAGATTAGCGAAGGAGATTCAGCGAAGGCCTTTTAAGCGGTGACCAAGCTGGAAATAAAGACGATTGAAAAATACCAGTTGTTGATCTGAATCTATGTGCGAGTTCGCCAAGATTCTTCAAGCAAGATTCGACGTAACACGTGGGATATACGTAGTAATATGCCAATGTAGACTTACGCATATCATTTTTTTGGTCCAATATTACGAGGGCGAGTCAAGCGAAAGCCTTAAAACTGAGCTACAATTTGGAAACGTCGTGCCGGCGCCAATTTTCGCGTGTCCCACTGTGATAGCCATGGTTTTACGAGTGGCCCACGACTGGCAGCATGATGACAGAAGGCTACCATGGTATAAACATGGCCGCTCCACTTTCAACATGCACCAGAGAGAAACGGCGATCTCTCATCCGTTTATTCAGTGTCAAGGAATTGACTTTGGGCTGAACTTTGAAACGTTATGGTTGGGGGAGGGGGGGGGTTTGAAACACATCTAAATTCGTCGACAAATGAAAGTTCATAACGGTGATTCACCAATTTAACTTTAACAATGGCTCCCGGACTTCTTTAACGGTCTCATTTCATAAGTGTAAAGCAATCACTGGGTGATCAACTTCATTGATCAGTTGAATGACTCTTCATTCTCGGACATTGTTTTTCGGACAACAGAAAATCTACGATCCAATATTAATTGATCAGTGATTATTATACTCTTGTACTTTTAAAAATATTGTACGTATGTATGTGATGTGGACGGAGTGAGGAATTGTATTGCAAAAGTGAAAGGTGTGTTAACGGTGCGTGATTTTGAACGGCACATGAAATTGAAGAGTGCGTGATTATGGACAGAGTGCGGCGATGGACGGTGCGTATTATGTACTCGTCTGGTGTAAACCCCCTGTGTGATGGTAAAGAAGCGGTTGGTAATCTAAAAAAGTCATTAAAAAAACAGCATTTTGTCTCAAATCTGTTTTTCTTGTGTGTGCATGTACGTATGTGCATTGTAAAAGTGACCAGTGATCGGACTGGACCGTTGCCACCAGGACAAGTGCCTAATTGCAACGTGGTTTATATAATAATTTCCGCATCGGGCTCGCCTCGGCCAGATCAGGAACTCACAGTCGTGCTGTGACACCAGGGGGTTTTTTAATGAGCAGTTAAGTCCATTGTGGTTTTACCAGAGGTATTCGTGAACTTTCGAAGCGCCGAAATACTTCTACCGTACGCCAAAAGGATATCATATGAACAAATTGTGTGAGTGAGAACGTTTTATTCTAGAAGTAACGAGGATAGAATTACGTAAAATATATTTAAGTTATTAGGCTTTCATTTGGCTCAATCCTCACAGCAGTTTATGCCAGGATACTAGTTACTCTTGTGGCGGCTTTAAGGTGTGCCGTATAAAACCAAGGGGCTGTTTATGTAGTCATTATGCAAGTTTATGGAGTCATTTCTCGCTTTCATCGTGTGAATTGGAAAGTGTGTCCTTGTCTCAACTAGACTCCCTTGACGCTCCCACCAACACCCTCCCCTGCCAAAGAGGTTAAGATTTTCCCGAGATTAATTATCGTTGCAAAGTGGACCTCAGCCGTGCCCGAATATCGCACACATTTCCGCCAACATGAGACACATTCGGATAAAAGAAAAAGCGCTTTATCGGGATTATTTTGTACTCTCGGTGCAAAAACATGTTGAGACACAAGCACGAAAATGAATGATGAACTGATAAAAAAAAGTCGTTTTGAACGCGAGAGTTTCGCAATTGATGCTTAAAATGGTTTGCGGGTTCAGACGAAAGATCCCTGAAACGGGCAATGCGTGGTGACCCGAGCCCTTGAAATATTCATTTTTGTGATTAAATTTGATTTTTTCGACGGATATATACACTTTCTGAGCATCACACTCTTCTAGAAAGTGAAAATTAATAAGGCATGACTCGATGGTTTTTTTTGGAGATGTTGATTCATTGGGACGAACATTCTCGTTTTTATGAATTTTTAAGAGGCATAAAACGTCCAATTCTCAAGAGCTATCTAAATCATCCATCCTCCTCTTCCGCGTCTTAAAGTGGAGTATTTTCTTTTCCTGAGCCACATCTACGCTCTCATTTAATGTAGAAAATTCCATCGATTCGGGAAGCAAGTCTACCGTCCACTTCTAGTCCCTTTAATGTACACTTAAAGAGATTAATTACACGTAACGAACTAGCATACTATTTTAAATTTGGATGTCATAATTGTGGTTTACCCACTACCGGTACCTATGCTCTAAACATTCATGGTTTCTTTAAGAAATCTACCCCACCAGACCAATATTAATCTAAGTAAAGCAAACGAACAATCGGTAGTAATTTAAAATTTGCAATAGAGTATTCCTAGCAAAGTAAGAACCGGCCTAAATATAACCAACTCCAGTGCCCATTTTCGACTTTAACCAAGGGACAGCCATTGAATTTGGATGGACCAGCCATCATCATATGGCCGGTACAATTGTGGGTCACGGCGGGCTAAGGAGCCTTGCGAGAGCAACACTTATATCCCCCATGCCAAAGTCTTGACCTCGAGTCCCAAAAGGCGGTATTGGTGCCGAGTGCATTCTGACGATTTGTTCCCGCGCGAATTTTTTGTTCGAGAACAATCAGGACTTCGTCGTGCAAGGGAACCATTGCTACCTGACGCAACCAAAACGGAACTCAAAATCATAATGAAGCTAATCCCTGCCGGGCAAGATTCGTCTTCAATATTTTGCCCCTCACTCGTGCTTAGGAGCGCGGGTCTCCTCAGTCTCACACTCCCGGCAATAAATATCGGCACTTAATATTTTGTGCCCCCCCGGACGAGAGTCGCGTTGCATTTAATTTGCGCCGGCTGTGATGACGACATTCGGTTCAATATATGAGTGGGAAAGCTACGAAAGAGAGCAAACAAACAAAAGAACAAGATTTCATCTGGTTCTTCTCGCCACAAGTTGGACTGACTTTACTGCAAAGATTTCTCCACCTTTTTTTCGGTTGTATTTTTTTAGCATTAATAAATTTACCTTTATCTCGAAAGGTTCTATATTTCAAACGGAATTGCACAGCGACCGGCTTCCGGACTCGTTTTTATCTGGAGTATGGCCAACCGGCCCCTAAAATATCGACCATAATTCTTCTCCACATATATACGTATATACACACACACAAAAATGTATATTAAATATATACACTCAAACACAAAATCCCGCCAAACGGCGAACAATTCCAGTCCGCCTTCCCCACCTCTTCTGTGTTCGTCCTTTACATGTGTCCATATCCCTTTTTCCTTATATCTATTTCCATGTGAATGAATATTTGTTCGCCGTATGGCGGGATTCGTGTTTGAATGTGTATTTGGCCAATGTGGCTCGTCTCTGTCTTCTGGCTTTGCGTGCCACGAAACGCACCGTTCCAATCCTTTATGATGTTGTATGACTGCTAACCTTCTGTCTTTTCCTCTTGTGTCGTCAATTTCTCCTTTGGTGGGTGAAACAGCTCCCTAACGCCATCTCTTGGCCAAACAATCGGGGCACTTGGTTGCATTAATAGCCCGCCGATTTCAGTGTGCATTACGTTTCATCGACAGTTCAAGTGGTTAGAGAATCGGCCCGTCAAGTGGAAAAATCCGGTGTTCAATTCCCGGTCATGGAAATGTTTTTGCGTTTGTGATCTGCTCGATTCCGCTTTCCCCACCTTTCCAGTGTTCGTCCTTTATGTATCCCTATCCCTTTTCCTTATGAAAATAAATAAATAAAAATATATGTATATTTATTTATTATTTTTTTTTAACTTTGGCAGCAGCACACAATATTAGAACACACAAAAGAAACACTCGCACGTTATTTCTTGATAATTTCGACGAAATTGAGCACTCTAATCTTCTGATGAAGACGGAGCTCAATTCCGTCGAAATTATCAAGAAATAACGTGTGAATGTTCCTTTTATGTGTTCTTATGTGTGTGTTGCTGTCAGTGTTTTATTTAACACTTTCGTGTTACTTCGAAGAAATCACACACACACATATATAATATATATATGATTTTTATTGATGATAGTATATTTTTATGAATACAGCTGGAATTTTCCGTCGCCCGCGCTAATGGAAGATCACTTTCCATCGTTTCTCTTCCAAATGTTCCCAGGGTCACTTGCCCTTCTGCGCATTAAATGTCATCTAGGTGGAAACTCGTTTTTGATTGACCGAGACGAATGTACAACTGAGGGGTTAACGCGGCACGTTTCCGTGCGATCATGAACATTTCCGTTGCCGTAAACCGTGAATTTGAGTGTGTTTTAGGGAGACAGGGCATCATGACATTTGCTGCTGACGGAGATAAAAGCTGTCGATGCATATTTAACGGCGGATTCTGCGCAAAATGCGAACGCACGAAAGGTTCCTCTTGAGATTCCGCCCTCGACGGCTCCTTTAATCCTTCCCTCATTTCCTAATGAATAAAACGCGCTTGCAGTATCAATCCGTGTCGTTCCCATCACTCTCCAGGATTTCTCGACCTCTTGAGAAAGGTTCGCTTTCCCTCGAATTTCCACCGTGTTCACGAACTCATTCCTTGACAGCAGTTTTCATTCGGAGGGAAGGGAAAAATGAAGCCCGTCTTGTTTAGTTTACGTTCTCTAGGATTAGGAACTCGTAGTAGTAATAGAAGAGTCCACGTGCGCCCACAATGGAGGAATATGCTAGTTACCTTGAGGTCGTATATGGTGATATACTCAAATCGCAATAGAGGTAATAAGGGGATGCGATATGACGAGGAATGCATATTTAGTTTTCCTGATTTCCGAAGTCGATCCTATTCTTTTAAGCATCGAATTGAAAGAGAGAGAGAGGGGGAATGTATACGTCCAGGCCATAATCAATATTAACCCTTCTATTGCATCGGAATACGAGGGTGTATTGAAATGTAAGGTCTCCTATTTTTTTCATGGACAATCAAATTTATTCTGAACTTTACCTACATCGTTAGAAAGGTTGAGCATTTAGCTATTTTTCTACAGAGTCGGCCTAACGATCAATCAATTTTTGCATCATTGTAATCAGCTTTTTAATACCGTCGTCGTACCTTTCTACCGTCGCGTTGCGAAGCCATTGGACGTTTGATGTGACTCATGTGGACGCGCATTGTCATGATGAAAACACACTTCTTTGGTGAGCCTACCCCTTCTTTTGTTTTGGATTGAAGCTTCTTTGGTCTCTCGCAGTAGCTTATTTAGTTGATTATTGTTCCTTTCGGCATAAAATCCACCAACAGAACCCCCTTCCTCTTCCAGAAAACGGTCGCCATAACTTTTCCCGCTGACTTCTCTGTCTTGAACTTTTTGGGCTTCGGTGAAGTTGGGTGACGCCATTGTTTCGACTGTCCCTTCTTTTCCGGGGTGAAGTGATTTGCCCATATTTCGTCTCTGGTCACTATCGAATCCAGAAATCAGACGAGGAAGTGCAAGAAGCAGTCGTCAGTTGGCTTCGCGAGGCGGCGGGAGAAGGTACGACGCCGGCATTAAAAAGCTGGTTACACGGATGCAAAAAGTGGATGATCGTTAGGCCGACTATGTAGAAAAATAGCTAAATACTCAACCTTCCTAACGACGTACACAAAGTTCAGAATAAACTTGATTGTCCATGAAAAAAAATAGGAGACCTTGCTTTCCAATGCGCCCTCGTAAATGGAGACGTAATAAAAATACATAAAACCCCACCTTTCGAATTTAAATTCAACGAGGGTAATGTGAAAATGCAACATCGATTCTCGTATATGTGGTAATGGGGCTGGTGACATAACATCCCCTGCCACACGTCCTTCCGAAGGCTTTCGGTGTAGTGCAGTATGGATGCAAATCAGGCCTGGATCGCGGAAAGAGCCAAAAAGGTTAAATTTCTCCAACCTGTGCTGAAATTAACTTAGATTCTGGAATATTCTTTTCCTTCCGAAGTTACAACCTAGTTCCTCGGGCGGACGACAAGAAAATGGAGGACCGCACGAATCGAAACTGGCGTTCCAAGTACAAGGACTTTCCGCAGCGTTATGGAGAAGTGGGCGTGACGCGCTTTATGAGAGAAGAAACCGCTCTGGCGTGACGGGGCGCGGTGGATGTCGACAAAGGCCGTGGTGACGCGAGGGCGCCTTAATGGTATATAGGTGCAAGGAAGTTGAATCCTAGAGCAGGGAAGGAGGAGTGGGAGAGGAATCTCGGCGTCGAGACATTCAGCAGTACACTCATAGATATGGAGGTGTTAATTGATTGCAAAATTGAGAAACACCAGCGAAAATCGATAATGGTGCTCTCAACAATCCGCCGATTCGATCGGAATAAACTTGATTATAACTGCAGAAATGTGTGAATATCGGGAGGTTAGAGATGCTGCGTATTGTGGGTAATTAATTAATTACTAGTTTCTTTAAGTGTTCCAAATATAACTTCATTCTCAATACGACATTGCACTTTTACGTCAACGTAAACCAAATAATATGTTTAAACAAGATGCCACCCGGACACTGTGTCTACCTGCACCAAATTAATAAAATAAAAATAGAAAATATTAAAGAGAAAAAAAACTAAATGTCGAACTAATGGAATTGAAAACTTACTTTGGACATTTTTGAAGCGACTCAAATTAAACATTCACTGATATCAATGGAAACTACTCGCAAGACAATGCTTATGTAAAGTATATACCAAGATGCTGTTCCTCACACATCGTGCATGTTAGTATTTGAGTATTTTTTGCGTACAAATTGGCTTAGGAGTCTCATCTGAAGCTGAAGATGTTCATGAAATCTTCCAAATTCCGCCGGAATAAACTGTACTCGTAATCAGATACATTTCCTTGTTGCATAAGCACAAAAATGTCAAAACGTACGGGAAATCGGATTTAAAAAATTTATTTTAATTGGCTTCAAAACGTTTTGGAATCACTTCATTTAAATCATTTCATTAATGGAAATATATATCCAGAGTTATGAAACGAGAAGCTTGTATATACATTAAAAAAATATATATATCAAATCGTTTGAATAAATGGTCATTCTGGAGGAATGTGCACTTCAATTCGTGATTCCCCGGGAACGTTTCAGCGACTTTTTCAGTTCCCTCGTTTCAACTGTTTAACATGCAAAAAGTCAGGCTAGCACTCGGCAATGTACTTATACCTTCCACCATACTTTACTATTAACGACTATAATAACTTAAAATGTCTCCCTCTTTGCATAAATATCGATCGCTTTCCCTGAGGTATGCGTTTCCTACTGTTCGAGTGGCCTCCCGGTGTTCTGTAGAATTTCCCCGTCAAGTATTTTTGGTTATCTTATTTTTTCCACACATCTCCGATTATATTTATTAGGTAAGAGATGGGTGCGTTGCAGTGGTCGGCAGAACTTAAATGTTTCAGAATAAACAGGCTGGAAATAAAATTGACCGACAAGAGCTTCTTTTACCCATAAGGCAAAGATTTAACACCAGTAGTATAATCTTGCCCCAGGCAGGGATGTGTTCAATTTGTACTTTTCCAATTTGGAAAGTTGAAGTGAAACACGAGTTAGATGAATATGCTAAATGGAGTGAAGCTCCTAACTATTTGCTTATTTGGCTATTTTTTTTCATTTGCGTCTTTGATTAATTTGAAATGCACTTTTTAAAAGCGATAAAAAAGAACAATACGGTCACAGTAAAAAAAGCAAGAAGAAAAAATATTTTTACTTCCCGATTGAGGTGGACAACGACGTTTCTCCGTTTGTCAACTAGCAAAAAATATTAAAAAAAAAACACTTTCGCCAGAGTCCATATTTTATCCATTGGTTAAAATTGACAAGTGTTCTGAAGTGCTGTAATATGCAAATTGTCTCGGACGACGTCATTGAAAAAGCTTGGATTTTGATTCGCTTATTGTAATGCCGTTGACGTCCCGGAACGCTTGCGAATTTGATTTTTGTATACATGAAATTGAAATCGGGTTGTTTTCAAGCCAGATTAGCGCCGACACGGATTTCGAACGTAGAATCCAGCAGAACTGCATGGAGGCACAGTGGCAGAACCAATTTATTTTTTTTCCTAGAAAATTTAAAGCGTCCGATCTGATACGTGAATATTAATTTTTTTGGCATGAACACATAGGCCAGGTCCATTTCCGACGATAAAGTCAAAGGACGTTAACCTACTTTCTCAAATTCGTTTGGGCTGTTAGGTCGTTTGTGGTCGCCACAGTAGCAGGTATACAGGGTCTGTCCCATAATGTTGGTAAAACGATTTTTCCTGGCGAAGCAGACAACTGGAGTGGGACGATTTGTGGCGGGAAAAATGTTGAGAGGTCTTGGGAAAGCAACACGACCCGCGTCAGTTGTCTACGGGCCGTTACAGTCAGCGGATTGCTGCTAGACTGGACCGTTGTTCGATGGTCAGGTCACGAATCAACGATGTAACTTTCCATAGAGAAATTACTTGCGATAAAAATTAATTTCAAGCTCAGGAAATCGAGTTAGGGAGACCATGGCAATGGTTAAGGACGCTTATGGAGATGGAGAAATGCCCCAAGTTATGGTTTTCTGCTTCTGTACAGGATGTTCTGGGAGGGTAGAGAGGAGGTTGATGACCCTGGACACATCCATATACAACACCGATTGATGAAAATGTGCAAAAAGTGAGACACATGCTCAATTCTGATCGATTCCTAAGGGTCAGGATATCAGCAGAAGAGTGCAATATTCAGAAAACCACAGAGCATTGCATTCTTACAGAAGATTTAGTCAGATGACTGCTTGTGTGACAATCTTGCCTTGAACCACGGTGAAAGTGACCCGAATTTTTTAGAATAAGTGGTTACTGGTATGGAGGTGACATGGGTCTTTGAGTACGACCCAAGTGCAACCCCTTACCAGTACCATTTTGGACCACTGGATTATGTCAAAGAGGCCATGACGAGGCGCCTGAACGACATTCCCGTCGACGCCTTCCAGGAAGCTTACCAGAAGGCGCTGACATCGGTGTGCTGATGTCCAAGGGTACTGTTTTGAAGAATTTCAGTAATCTGCACTTTCATCTACAATGAAGTTTTCCCCCGACTTATTCTACTTATTTTTTGGGACAGAGCATGCATATTTTGGTCTTGGTTCTGTGGAGGTGGTTGAAAGCAAGTCTTAACAACCTCTGATACATATAACAAGGTGTACTGAAGCGTTTACACTCTCAGAAAATTAATATTATTCGACAATGTTTCCACATTATATGTGGTAAAACTGGCTCCCTCACGGGCACAGATGTTCTTTTTTTCTTTCTAATATTGGAAATTTATACGTGATAAAAAAATCCGTGACTCGTCGCTTAACCGCTTCGGAAAGTCATCGAGGGGAAATTAATAAATCACTGTGGAACGCATGATTAATGGTAATATTGCTTTTCAAGGCATTTTGAGCAAGGATTTAGATAGAGGTTGCGAGTATCGTCCCTTTTTTGACTCTCGGATCTCAATGATGACGTGAACAAAAACTAATACGCGTCCATTTCATTTCCGATAAATTACGCTTTTCACGTCGCAAATAGCAACTCCGAGGAGTGGCATTGGTTTTGCGATCTTTAAAAGTGGAATTATTTTCGCAGTGTAAATGATGGGGATTGTGTCCATGGCAAATGGAAAAAAAAATTCCGTTAGATAACAGATGATGGGAGCAGTACGAAGAGCGAGGAGTTTCACGCCTCTGTATCGGAGAAATGGCCGAAGGGAGGTTTGGAGTTATCCAATATTTCAGTCATTTATCACTAACTATAGAAGAGTATTTCTCTCGCTTCTGTTTCTCAAATAAATCAATCAACACGGCTTTTACATTCACGTGCCATCATCACTAATATTTAGGCAGGTAACTGGCGTTTTGATTTAGCCAAACATACAAATGTGTAATATAATTTAAATCATTATATGAAAAGAATGTGAACATGACTGATTTGACGCTAAAATTACACAATTGTAAAATGGAAATATCCCTCGTTGTAACACATTAAAATCATCTCGCGTATCACAGCTACGGGCGACGACCATTTGCCACTCAAGCTTATTCACTTTTTACTGACAAAATTCATCGCGTTCGAACGACGTAATGATCGAGGTTTTGCTCGTAACATTTATACGCGTGCGTCTCGTTCAAATGCGAATTGGAAGAGCCGACAGGGTGGGGCGAAGAATGAAATGTACATGTCAAAGACGTGGAAATATTGAAGACGAGACTAGACTATCAGGGAAGAGAATGAAAGCCGGACACTAGGAGGTCATTACTCCAAGTGAAGATTAGTATTTCCACGCCAGTGACGGGATTCTAGCGTACCATTACCTGTAGTTCTTGAGGGAACGAGGGTTTGCACACAGTTTACAAACGAGCTAAAGAGATACAAGGAAGCAAAAAGTTTATTACTTTCCTTCGACCTCAAGAAGTGACGGATATCATGCAAGAATGAAGGCTTTGTGGACAGGGATCGGAGAGCAAATGTTCGCATGGTTTTTGATGAACTTGGCATCCCTAAAAGTGATTTGCATTGACTTGTGACGGAAAGCATTGGCTTAAGAAAGGTGCGTGCGAAGTTGATGCCGCGAGTGCTCTCGGAAGAACAAAAAAATACTCGCACGCGGATCTGTCGAGAGCTTCTCGACCATGCCTCGACCGCCCTACAGCCCAGACGTTGCCCTACTAGACTTCCTCCTCTTCCCCCACCTCAAATCCGTGCCGAAAGGATGTAACAACGGCTCGGTGGAAGCGTTACAGCAGATCGTGACGAGAGAGATTAGCAGCATTCCGGGCGTCACCTTTCAGAAGGCGTTCGAGGCGAGGGAAACCCGGTGGCAGACATGCGTGGACGCACGAGGGTGCTACTTCGAAGACTTTTGAGTGAATGCATCAATGCTGCCAATAATTTTTTTTAATCGACTCAGTCCTTGTACTATTGGGACAGACCATGCGTATGATAAAGTGATACGTTCCTCATTTCCAGGAAGATTTTTCTTCCCCAGAATGGTCAACGACCCATCCGATGAGGGAAGGCGATGCACGCCATAAGCCCTCTTTCTCCACGCGAGACATATTTCTGGGGACGAGCTTTTCACCCCGAATTAAAGAAAAACAGTGCAACTAGTAAACGAAGCGAGGCCCTTCCGCCGACCCCTCCCCCTGTGGTTCCCTGACGCGTATCCTCTCGTCATCGGGGGATGAATAAAATAAGAGGAGCGGAATGCATCACAAGGCGTCCGGGTGCGTTTCAATACGGGGGGCCTTTTAATTAGGCGACGGAGGCGCCCGCAGGGAAGCTCCCTTTCCGGCCGACGACGAGGGAGTTGCCGGGGAAATTATTTACGTGGGTAAACAGACGGATGGCTGAGAGAGGCCGTGAAATTCAGCGGCACGCGAAAGGAAATTCTTTCATTCCCGGTCGTGGGCCATAAAAAAAATTAGGAGGAGGAAAAAAAATCACGGAAGATTATTTAACACCCGGCGGGGAGGGGAATTGCATTTCGGATGGCGTGCGCGAAACTACTTGTAATGGATTGCCTCTCCCTCGGGGGGGGGGGGAAGTTTTCGTGTGAAGGTCTCTCCTCCGGTAACATTTTCCACTTTGCTCGAGAGCAGTCCAGATTCCGACATTATTTAAAAAAAAAGAAAGAAAACATACAATCAGGACGTAGGATTACTTTCTGCTGCACGTTTTCGCTGTCCATAATTCGAAATCTAACCGTTGGTGGCGATTAATGATGCAAAGAGGTCGAGAACTTTCCTCACGCGGTAGTGAAAAAGTTTGCAGCAAGGAAAAAAAATCCCTCAATGCTAATCAAGAGACGGAATATTATTGAATGGCCAAAAGGGACAGTCTTGGTAATCGTAATTTTTTTATTGCATGTGGGTGGTAGAGATGGACCATGAGGTCCTCGGTGGGTTCGTGTGGGTGAGACCCGTCGATGAACACTCCTCACGACGACCAACGGCACCAATTTTTAGTCCGGCAGTGAACCCGAGCGAAATAATTCTATTTTATGGTGTTCGATTGTCTATCTTCGCGAGGGAACGGCCATGATTCATTCCCATAGGATGAGGGTCGTATAATGGGACGCTTGAAATCGATATCATTCATCTTTAATCGCCGTCTTCGAATTCCCGCGGCGAAAAGAGAATAATAGAGGGTCCAAAACCATGCGATCTATCCCTTAAATAAATTATAGGGATATAATTAGGCGCCTGTTAAAGAGGCGGGATATCGCATCTGAGTCGTGGCCGCCGTCATTCTTGCCGTTACTAGTAACAAGAGCTTCGCGTTCCGAATTCATTATTCTTTTCAGAAGTGGACCGTTTTCTTTCTCTATTGTTCCATTAATTTCTCTCTTAAGCGATGGGTGATTCTGCTGTTCCCAAGAATTCGCCCTCGAAGAAAATCTTTGCATTTAATGATAAACCCATTATGGTACTGAGGTAATTAAAAGTAGCTTAAAACTTTTTCTGTCAATACACGTAAATTTCAATGCGGTCTAAGTCGTAGAAGGGATATTTGCACTAGTAAATTGCAAACTGTCTCCTACAGCCGGGTTCGCCTGATTTCCTTGTGTTGTTCCGGGTCAGGCGGAATGATTCTACGTGAAATTACTAGTTTTTGGTCCTCATCGGTATATTTTCTGTTAGTTTCTTTACACTTCACAACGGAAACAAATTTTTTTTAACTCGATCATTTTATTTTAACAGATTGTAGACATTTCAATAATTTGTTATGAAAATACCAATTTAAATGTAAGACCATTCGTA
This sequence comes from Hetaerina titia, assembly GCA_037158775.1. Classification (NCBI taxonomy): domain Eukaryota; kingdom Metazoa; phylum Arthropoda; class Insecta; order Odonata; family Calopterygidae; genus Hetaerina; species Hetaerina titia. Next base: position 98,318,642 of record CM073770.1, on the reverse strand, counting down.
AATATGATCTCTGCCGAGAAAAAAAACTTGTTTTTATCCTCAAATGACGAGTAACACGGAGCAAGATTCCAAGGGCAGCTCTCACACTGGACTATACTGAAAGAGTATGATTATCGTGACGGAAAAGAACAGTGCACGGACATATTTTAGAAATGATTGCAATGTTATGCGACTGCCAATCAGGGGCATGGTGCGGTGACGTGAACGTCAATGACAAAACAACGTGCGTAATCGCGAGGACTGTAAACAAGGTAACTGTGATACGCCAAGTATATAAATACGAGTCGGAATAAGACGGGAAATTTCACTCTCCCAGATGAGTAATATCCAAGCCCTCGCGGCCGTGAAGGTGAGGTATGTCACACTTTCCAGCCTTTTCAAGTCGTCGTAAGCGATTTTCTCGGCGTTATTTCGTGAGGACGAACCCCACAAAATAAGTTACATGCGGACGTTTTCCCAATGTCGGACGAAATGTTTTACGGAAACTTGGCCCTGTGCGTCACGCTTTTAAGTACGAAGCCCCCTTGGCGGTTGCCCCGGTTACTTAACCCTACTCCGCGGAATCCCATTCCATGGATAACGTAATGTACTCAACAGAGATTATCTCCCCCTTTTGAAAACCAGTCAGACACCATTAGCGTTAAGCATCGTCGTGGACGGCAATGAGATTAACAGGAGACGTACATTTGTCTAATTTATTTAAACAGAAATGCGACGTACCTCCGCGTTTTCTAAGGTTGTGTTATTTTTTTATAGGGTCAAACGTCGCGGATCTGAGTACATAGCCGAAGAGAGGGGAGCCTTCAATGGTATCCTTCCAAACGTCCGCTCTCCGACCATGTGGCTGGCGCGATAAAGACGGGGGTGGGGCTGAGTTACGCCGTGACATGTCTGCGCATTGCATAAGAGATCAAAGTCGTCGATAGAGCATTTCTCATTAACATTATTTCAGCTTTATATCGAATAGGAAATGTGACAGAGGAAAGGGGTTTGAAGGTTTTATATACCGATCGCTCCCGTTTATCAAGAGTCTTCATATAATTATATAACATATATATATATTTTTTTATAACTTAGACAGATATATATTTATATATTTTTTTATAACTTAGTCATATGTATATATATATATTTTTTTAACTTAGACAGCAACACACAATATGAGAATAAGGACTCTTTGAGAAGGAGTCCTTACTAATCCTCCGAGGAAGACGGAGCAAAAAAATATTTTTTATATATAGTACTTGTACACACACACATTCAAACACAAAATCCCGCCATACGGTGGGCAAATATTCATTCACAAGGAAATAGATACACCGAAAAGGGATACGGATAAAAATAAAGGACGATCACAAGAGAGGTGAGGAAGGCGGAATCAGGTAAATCACTAGCGTAAAAATATTATTTTGATCGGGACTTGAACACCGGATATTTCCACTTGCCGGGTCGATTCGAGAACCACTTGAGCTTTCGAGGAAATTTAATTTTTCATTGGGATTTGCTGGTCATAGCGACCAAGTGCCCTGATTCTTTGGCCAGGAGATGGCGTCAGGAAGCTGTTTCACCCACCAAAGGACAACACAGAAGAAGAAAGGACAGTAGGTCCTTTATGTTCCTATCTCTTTTCCTAATATCTATTTCCTTGTGAATGAACGGAAGATCCGGTGTTCAAATGCCGGTATAGGAAATATTTTTACGTTCGTGATTCTGCCTGATTCCGCCTTCCCCACCTCTCCTGTGTTCATCCTTTATATATGTTCCTATTCCGTTTCCTTATATCTATTTCCATGTTTGTGTATATACATATAGAAATATTTCCGCGGACTTCCTTGGTTACCGACAACAAATCACCGGCGAAATGGCTAGCAACATTCGGAGCAGATGGGATGGGTTCACCCGCGAACGAAATCAAATGCATTGTGAAATACTGTGGACACGACATCGACGGGTCGGACCGCGGCAGTTAATTCCAAGGAATGCAGGCACGATAGCAAATGTTCTTGCACGGATGTGGCATATTCGAGCCATGGTTTTTTTAAGAGCTTCCAAATCCATTCGCGGGTAGGGATCAGCAGATTTCCTGTCCATACGCACCGTGGATACGAGTTCCAGCTCGCATCGGACAGTGTTTTGAAAATATTAAAGGGAGTAGAACACAAGTGACACCGACACTTGCCAACGGGGGTCGTGTGGTTGCAAACAATTGGTTTCACAACACCAAACAAGGAAGATAAAGGGAGTATTTTTGGATAAACATCTGTCACGTCGAATCACTGCGTAAAAGTGGCTCATGTTATCTGTTTGCTGCATTCCTGAATTCTTAGTCCCACAGTCGTGATGAGTAATCATCTAAAAATGCGTTTCCAAAATTGTTTCTGAAACAAGTAAAGCAAAAAAAGATTTTTGGCACACGTGACCAATACATATCTGCACTCCATCCGCTCTCCAAACAGATTAAGGAAAAGATAAAGGCGAGACATTTGACGATAAATAAAACACTTCTTCTATTGCCTCAACCTTTTAACCCGAGGCAAAGAATGTGTTCTTAGTTATGCGTGCGTGTGTCTTATAAACGTATACACACATACATATATACATTCATACACACTCATATGTGAGTGTCCTTTCTTTGTGTTTCTACGAGGGTCATCCGGAAAGTAGTACCCGTTCGTGCCGCATGAAGTGCTGCCGACGCGAGTAGCCGCTGGACGAGGTCAGATAGCTTCAGTGGCTTGTCTGCCTTCTCTGAGCCAAGTTGCGTGACGCTAGCATTGCCTGTGTTGTTTCTGTGATTGTTTACAATGTTTAAAAAAATTGAGAACGCCGCCAGTTGTGAAGTGAGGGCAGTGATTAAATTCCTCAATGCAAGAAACGTTCGCCCATGTGATATTCATCGCCAATTAAAGGAGGTGTATGGAGACAATGTAATGGACGAGTCGTCTGTTCGGCGGTGGTGTCGCAACTTCAACATGGGGAGGGGGAACACACACGACGATGAGCGTTCGGGGAGACCGTCTGTCATTACAGACCAACTGGTGAGCTCAGTTGACGAATTCGTGAGGAACGATCGGCGCGTCACAATTGATGACATCTGTGAGCATTTTCCCAATGTTTCTCGAACAATTGTTCATGAAATTGTTAAACACCATCTGCATTATGCAAAAATTTGTGCAAGATGGGTCCCTCGCATGCTTACAGATGAGCACAAAACCAAGCGTATGGCTGCAGCACTGACGTTTTTGGGACGTTATTCTGATGAAGGAGACTCTTTCTTGACTCGCATAATTACTGGTGACGAAACATGGGTTTGTTATGCATCACCTGAGAGTAAACGACAGTCAATGGAGTGGCATCATGCTCATGCGATGAAGAACTTAAAGAAGGAGTGACCCTGTATCTCAATGAGCTGGCGGCGAAGGACTATGCAGCAGGAATACAGAAACTTGTCACACGTTATGACAAATGCCTTAATTTGCTTGGAGATTATGTTGAGAAGTAGTTTAAAGTATCCTCTTTCAAATAAAATTTTTTATGTTTGTTAATATTTACTTTTGTGTCTTTATTTCACGAACGGGTACTACTTTCCGGATGACCCTCGTATGTTTTAAAAATCTGTATATATATATATATATATATATACCATAAACATATATATGTATATATATATATATATATATAAACCATAAACACAGTAACCAAACCCATCAGGTTTCATCTTTGTATACTTGTTTGTGTATATATATATATATATATATATATATATATATATACAAAGTAACAAGTATACAAAGATGAAACCTGATGGGTTTGGTTTGGAGTTACAAAATATTTATTTGAATTTGACTACCTTAACCGGTAAATTACCTAATAATAAATATATAAAAACATTAATCAACCCGAAGGTCAGATGAGTAGGTGATGGTAGAGTTCACCCAGTATTAAGCCAGACGGCGTGTGAAATTCACACATCAGGGTAGGGGGGCCAGTTCCTTTCCCTGTGCCGGTTATGGTTTTCCAGGAAGATCTAGTATCCGAAAAATCAAATTGCTTGGAAATGCAAAGATGGAGATGGATAGGCTTGGATAGATCCTGGGATTGAGCGAAATTAAGTGGGCGGGGGCGAACGACTTCTGGAGCGACATCTACAGGGTGATTTTCTCGGGAGGCGACCAGAACATTGCAGGACTAGGCATCATACTCACGAATGTATGGACAAGCAAAATAATATCGTGCTGGCAATATAATGAAAGGATATTGATGATAAAATTAGAGGCAGACCCTACGGATACAGTGATAGTACTGGTGTATATGCCGACATCTAGCAATTTAGATGAGGAAATTGAGGAAGTACGAGCAACTCGTACACGAACAACTGGAAGAGGTTCTAGGAACAGTAAAAGGGAAGAAAAACCTCATACGAGAAGTGGGAGATGGGAATGCCGTGGTCGGTGTGGGGCGACAGGGAAGTAGCACTGACGATCGATGGAAAGAAATGAAGAATATACTTACCAAAGCTCTAGATGAGCTCCTTTTGACAAAGGCGGAAATATCTAAGAAGTCATTGACAACAGCTCAAATAAGAGGTATCATAGACGAAAGAAGAAAATATATGAAATAAGAGTGAAAAAGACCTCTATAAAATGTTGCGGAACCAGGTCGTACTAGAGTGCAAGGAGAAAGGAAGGAAGGAAAGGAAGAGTGGATAGAAAGCTCCTGCGATGAAACTAATGACAACATGAAAAAGGGAAATAGCGAGATGGCTTACATACTATTGAACAGGAAATTCGGAGAAAGAAAAACAAAATTGCAAAACAAAATCAAGCCGCTAATGGAAAAATACTAAAAGTTGACGACGATATTTGGATGAATGGAAAGAATACATTGAAGTACTCTATGAAGCTCCCAAATTACTCGAAGATGGCTTAATTAAAGATGAAAGCATGATAGGTAAAGATGATCGGCGTCCGCAGATATTAAGAACTGAATTCAACAGATTCGTGGCAGACCTGAGAAACAACAAGGCACCAGGAGTTGACGAAATAAAGGGAGAAATAATCAAGGCACTCAGGGTCAAAGCGAAGGATGCCCTCTATGGAATAATCAAAGAAAGCTACCACAGTGGAAAGTTACCAGAAGACTTCAAGAAAAGTATAATGATTGCAATACCGAAGAAACCGAAAACAGATAAATGCGAAGAACCAAGAACATTGAGCCTGGTTACTCGCGCATCAAAAATCCTTAGTCGAAATAATTAGCCGAAGAATAGAAAGAAGGATGGAAGGAAACCTCTCAGAAAACCAATTCGGATTCAGGAAAAACCAAGGTGCAAGAGAGGCAATTCTCAGATTGAGAGTTCTGACTGAAAAAATGAGACGCGTCAATAAGCCATTATATGTGATATTCGTGGACTTGGAGAAGGCCTTCGAAAACGTCGAATGGAACAAGATGTTCAGCATACTAGAAGCGCTTGGATTGGACTACAACAACACGAAGAATTATCCATCACCTCTACAAGAATCATGTTACAAGAATGCAAACGAAAAACGGGAGAAAAACAGAAGCCAAAATAAACAAAGGAGTAAGACAAGGATGCGACCTCTCACCAGCAATATTAAACGAATATCTGGAAGAGGCAATAAAAGAAACACAAGAATTGGGTATCAAAGTAGTCAAGGTAAATGGAGAAGAAATCAACATGCTCCGGTTTGCAGATGACATTGCAGTAGTGGCGGAAACGTGAGAGGACCTGCAAGCAACTCTTAAGTGCTATGGATCAGGTACTGGGGGAATACAATATGAACATCAACAAGAAGAAAACTAAAATCCTTGTGTGCGGAAGAGAGAAACTGAATGCAGACATCACCATTCGAGGGGCAATACTAAAGAAAGTAGAATCCTTCATACACCTGGACAGCAGCATAACATGGGATGGAAGGAGTCCGACCGACATCAAGCGAAGAATAACCCAAGCTAAGAACGCATTCATGAAGAAGAGACAATTACTATGTTACAAGAACCTAAGGCTGGAATCAAGAAAGCAATTCGTCAAGACTTTGTTGTGGAGCATGGCGCTCTATGGTTCCGAGACTTAAGACATTGGTAAAATGGACCACCAAAGAATAGAAGCCTTCGAAACATGGTGCTGGAGGAGAATGCTGAAGATTAAATGGACATACCAAGTAAGGAACGAGGAAGTACCATATCGAACAGCAGAAGTGGATAGGACTATATGGAGAACTCTACGGCAAAGAATAAATAGATGGATTGGACACACATTGAGGCGCAATGGATTGATTAGGAATATAAAAGAAGGGAAGATTCCACGAGGGAGACCAAGAGACATATACATAGGACAAATTAAGAAGGACGTAAAACAGTGAGGGTATCAGGGATATAGGGCATTGACATTAAATGGAGTAGAATGGAACGCTGCAGTAAACCAAACCTATGGTTGAAATACTGATGATGACGATGATATATAAGTATAATTTAATCACTTACGTGTAACTTATTTAAGTCGATTGCGAGATATTGAGATTTTTCAAATTTTCGAAAAGAATGTGTATACACTTCGTGAAAAGACACAAGGCAGAAAAACTGGAACACAAAAAAATGAATTGACTAATTCGTCACTTTTCACGTTAATAAAGATGGCGATGACTATAAAATGTTGAGGTGGATAATTCGAAAGCCACTGGCAATTTCGCGGTGATCTCAACGAGCGCTTCCGACCCGAAAGACATAATTAAAAGGCTTGTGAATACCAGAAAAAGAAATGCGTACCTCCCGCGCCGGGAGGAGACGAACTACGTTAATCAAAATGCACTTCATCGTGATGATTGACCAATTTATTCGATCTTTGGAAGCTCCATTGAGTAAGGAGCACTCCCGAACTTAAATTTGCGAATCTATTGTGTGTAAAAAGAAATTGGCCAGCATTTTCCGTTAGGTCCAAAAGAAAGGAAATCGAGGGTGAAAACGTGATCTCAATGGGAAATAGGTTTCGGGGCCCCCAAGTCCACCGCCTTGACAAGCCGAGCACGTAGACGAGTGACCATTTCAATACAAAGAAGACACTCCTCCCCGGGGCATCAAGGCCAATCAAAGGCGGACAGTTTCGCGACATGCAGAATCACTTAGCGGCACGCCGGCAATGAAGCCATTGCGCGCCCCCCCCCCCTCCTCGGGGTCTTCCCCGCGCAAAAGACGAAAGTGAACATTCGGGACAGGAAAACTCAGCAACACCGTGACACCGACCTTGCGGACAACTCGCACACAGAGTCAGCTATTGAAATTAATAATAGAATCATTAACTGCCCACTCGGGAGGACGCTAAAACGGTGATGAACGCCGACGTTATGGCCTCTAAAAAAAAACAAAAAAAGAAAACGCATCGCGCGATGATTCACGTAGACGACTCATTCGCGCCGGAATTATCGAACCGACGCACCAAAAGCAAAACCACTGCCGTAGAAGACGTGAAAAAGAAGAACTCTTAAAAAAATAAAATAAATGAGCAGATTTATCTCACCAACTTAATTAGAGGGAGACGGCACCAATCCTCCGACGCACGAACTTTCAAAACGAAGTCACTGAAATTCGTGTGTAAGGCGCGTGCTATTGTTGTAAGTAAAGAGAAGCACACTTTCTCAATCCCACGCTCCAGTCGCGAGGCACCGTTCGTCGGCGGTGTCCATGGAAACAATCATCTGTTGCAGCCGAGTTCCCAGCCCACACTCCCCCTCACACCCAACAGCCACCCCTTCGTTCCACTCTCGACGCGCTGGGTCTCCGACTGATACCGGCGCGAAGGCAACCTCCTCCTTCCGAGGATCCTCGGAGCAAGGACGCGGAGGACCTCCTTTCCCTCTCCGCCAACTCGAATGTCTCCCGTCGAACAAAGCAGTCGGTTTTGCGGAAAACACTCCGAGAGAAATAAAAAGGCACCGGGAAAGAACCGTTCACGGCGAAAGGGATGAATAATCTAAGGCTCGGCCCGTTGGAGGGAAGGGCTAATAGCCACCGCACCTTAAACCCGGATCGTTCAAAAGGTTGAGTCATTGACTGGTTGAAGACCAACCGCCGACGCGTCAGAAGCAGATATGAGAACGACACTGAGGTGGGAGAGAACGAAAAACGAATCCTCTTGTCGATCACGGGTTACCACTGAATGGTGATCGAACTCGGGTTAGCAAGTGAATGACTTGGGTGGGCACGGGGCGTCCATCTCCCGTCGCTTGCACTTCCTTTTCGGTGACTTTTGAGTCACTCGGAAGTCACCGTCTCTCCTGGGCGGCAGTTGGCTTTTTAAAGCCGAGACGTCAGTTCCGAAACCAGATGCGAGGAGTCAGAGCGACCGGGGTTTAGGTGCCCGGAGGGAGTTGTCGGGGGGGAGGGTGGCCAGGTGAAAGACGGCGCTTCACGGTTTCACGGTTCTGAGCGGTCGGGGAGGGGAAGGAGGAGGAGGAGACACGCGCCACTCACCGGAGAGGCGAACCTTCCTTGGAAGGAAATTGCGAAACATCATGGACGGTACCACTTCCCAAGCCACCCACGCCACCTTTCGCTCCCACCAACCAGAAGGATGGGAGCGAGTGGGTGAGGAGGCGATGCAGAGAGAGAGAGAAATGAGAGAAGGAAGTTGGGAAGTCCCGTGAGTAACGTACGTCCATGAGGTATAGGACGATAGGCCACACGAAATCTTAAAAGAGTGTCCATTGGAAAATAATCGACCGATCACATTATTGGTTGTCGGAATACCCAAAATAAATTATCGATCACATACATTACACGCGGACATATTTTCGAATTACCAACCGATTTTTTAACAAAAAAAACTTGATTATGCTCTTATTCGTAAAGTAAATGGAACAGCTGACGTCAAAGCCAACTGGATAGAAAGGAATTTTGTTCACGACAAAAAATTTTCATGCCATCGTCCACGAGAGATGCTGAGTGAATCATTGAGGGAAATAAATTAATTTATTCCGACGGGTAAAATTGCTCGTGTAAAAATTAAAGAATCCCTCATTTGAAGCTATGCCAAGGGCGTTTCAATTTGTACCATCATGCAACACGCGAAAAAAATGTTCTTCAATGAATGTTAATAATAACACAGGAAAAAAATGCGTTAATTCGACGACAATTTTTACGAAAAACGACTTCAATGTCCTGGATCAATGTCCTCAATCAAGACTGGCCGAAAGAAATTATTAAACTGCGAAAAAAAAGGTCAAAAAATATTTTCCCTGGACGACAAAAGGTTCGCACTACAAACTAACGTACAATTTAAGAAAAGATTTTGAAAGACTTAATTACTAAAGAACGGTCACTGAACCACTATCGCGGAATAATACGAGGACGCTATGCGAAAGTAATCCGATATTTCGGCTCTTACATTTCAAATGCACGAGGCAAGGCGATGAAGCAATATAAGTAACACCGATATCTATGCCAGCATAACGGAACCCTTGATAATTAGGGACACGAACCATAATAGGACGGCACAATAACCACTCGAAGGCGTTAATTTACACCTTCAGATTTGAAATTCCGCCACAAGGTAGCACCTGTACGTGGTCTGCGGAAGATCTCCGAGAAATCAATTAGAGATTACATTTTAATTGAATTGCCATTGTTTTTACTCTACCATGGGCACCACAATTTACACCCCAAACGTTTCATTTAAAGAAAAGCAGAGGCAATTTCATTGCAAATAGAATGCGCAAGGAACCAGCCTCGCGCTCCACCTTCACCCCACAAACGCACAGTTCTTCACAAGCACAACCTAGCACATTTCCAAACCTAATTTTCGAATCCACCTTTCGCATTTTTTGTAAGCAATTCACTTCAATACCGTCACTGTTACCATGGGAATAACAAAATCACAGGTATCTTCTCGAACCTCGCTCGCTGAGTGATAATGTTACGTATAAAATCACTAAAATAAAATAGCAAGCATGACACACTAACCTTGGTTAATTCCTTTCAGAGTGAGAACATTAAAAAGATCACGATGAGGCTAAGGTGAGCACAGCGACAGGCTGCATTCCTCTTCTGTCATTTTTACGACAACAAACACAACATCAAAACAGCAAAATGTCCACCTGTTCCGACATAGCGCCGCTCGGTGACTGTATTGTGTATTTCTGACGCAGAGGCTCTTCGGCCGCACACGAGAGCACTCTGTCGTGAGGAAGTGGAACTGTTATCGACCCTATCCTTTTCATAGGCGCGCGTTTAAAGAACACTGACTCCCTGGAAGCTATCTTGTATAGTAAATGTTTTAGTTTCATATCGATCCATCACTCACGCTTGCGACTGAGGCTGACACGAAAATAAAAAATATTCTCTCCTGGTGGTGCACTTAACAACTCTCATTTTGCCGATGCCATTAACCGTCGAGAGCCTGAGACAATGACTTGTGTAAGAAAACCAACGGTGTCCTCTAATTTTTTACATATTATGACTCAATGAGTTAGTGCTTCACGTTACATCCATGGAAAATGCCGTTATCGGAAAATCGAACACTATTCTACTCTGAAACATTTATGTCGTCACTCAATAATGAAGTAGGGTCATAAATTCGTTCAATTGTTTTAAGTGGTTTTATGAAGATCACTTAAAAAAAATATCCGACTCGCAAATGGTTTTCTAATTTTCGCCCCTTTACCGAAAAGACTTTCATGAATCAATGAAAGCACGGAGTTAACGATTGCATTGACATATCGTAGTTTAGCTCAACAAAGATTCTTCAAAGGTTCAAACACAGATTCAAATCAAGCTCAACAAAGATTCAAAGAAAGGGGCTTTCTCACGAGAGACACTTGAATTTGAAACCCATCTCATCCATTAGTCCTCAAGAAAACAGTACGCGAAATAATGCACTGGCAATCAAATGCGTTCAATAATCCACGTTGTCACGTGGTTTGTTGCGTGATTATTTTATAATTTTCCACGATTGGGAATTTCAGAGAAGATTTATTACTCATCAGATAATTTTGGAGAAATAGCGTAGCTAAATCTGAAAACTCACGATTATGTGCCCTGTCACGCGTTACATCACGACGTGATAACCTCGGAATGTAAAGTATGACCTCATAGCATATGACCCGAATGATTTCGCACATTGCTACTCCATAATGAAATGGTTTGACTTTTGTTCCAGGCCAGTGAATGCACCATAAAAACATATCATGAATGGAAAATTAATTGAGAATTCGCTCGTCATTGCGGCAGGTTCAAATATATTTATATATTTTATATTATATATATATATATATATATAAACCATGGACACAGTAATCAACCCGAAGGTCGGTTTAGTAGGTGATGGTGAAGCTCACCAATGTACCAAGCCCGTACACTTCAGGGTAGGGGGGCTAGTTCCTTTCCCTGCGCCGGTTATGGTTTCCCAGGAAGATCTGGTACCCGAAATATCAACTAGCTTGGGTGGAGCTGCAGGTGCCCAGAGTGCCTTGCCCGGGAATCGAACCCGGGACCTTCCCGTCAATAATCCAACTCTCTACCCACTAGACCACCGCGACCTTTTTCTATCCATTTTTATAACATTTGGACGGCATAATAGGAGACAGAATAAAATAGATGACACGTAAAAGGACTCTCACATTGTAAATTGTTTAAGCTTTCGGCCTACTCCGAGGCCTTCTTCAGGTCAGACTGTCCTGTACTGTTCTTCAGGGCAGTCTGGCCTGAAGAAGGCCTCGGAGTAGGCCAAAAGCTTAAACAATCTACAATGTGATTGTCCTTTTATATGTTATCTATTTTATTCTGTTCTATTGTGTCGTCCAAACGTTATATTACTCTCGTGAGTGCTTCCACATCATCTACATACATATAAATATTGCTAACCACCAACGATACATGAAATAAATAGTTTCAATTTAGATAATTTTCATCATGAAAATAATTCTGCCTGAGAATAATCGCCATACTTCATGTTAAAAAGTTGGTGTCGGATAGGATATGTCAGTACTTTAACCGAAATATAATCAAAACTTACGGAAACTATTTAGGAAATAAGTTTGTAAATTGATGCACGACAACGTTTTCTAGTCCCTAAATTATATCCAGGTAGAATTAAAGTTTCTCCCGAAAAATATATTAATGTAATCGCCGATGCAATACCGATTTGTAGGTCTCTTGCGGTTTAATGCATGCATAATCCTTGTCTAGCATAAAGGGGAACATATGCCCCGCCCGAATCAACCTGTGAGTTGGACGCAAAGGAGGGGGTAACACGATTCAGCTCAACCAGGTGAGCGAACTTGAAAATCAAAATCCTTTCGAAAAAAACCTTCGGGTTTCATGTTTGTGGGAGATGTCGGAAAATAGAAAACAGCTTGTGGAAGCGTATTTAGTTTTTAGCGCGGTCGGAAAAACGCTATTTTATTCTTATCCCTTATAGTTAGTGGGAAAAAAATGACATCTGAAATCTGTTTTACACTAAATCTCTCGAATTTTATTGAAATGATCTCTCCTACCGTAGTTCGATAAGGGCAATAATACATTTTCAACATCATTCCTAAATATTATAGCTTTAAGTACAAGTGAAGATGGCCGAATTGGATCGCGTGCAGCGTAGAGGAACTAGATCTGTATTAAAACGTGGTTATGATAAACTTGGTAGCGTATCCAAATTATTAGAGTAGCTAGGCTGGGAATCACTCAATGGAGCAAAGGTTAAATTACAGATTGAAGCTCTTGCACACAAATTGGAAGGGGGTCTCTTTGAAAGTGATACTGAAAATGTATTATTACCCCCATCGCACTACGATTGGAGAGATCATGCTGATAAAATTGTAGGGATCAAGTGTAGAACAGATAGATGTCATATTATCCACGATTTTTATCCATTAGAGAAGATGTCATTTTATCCACGAACGATACGGGATCAGAATAACATTGTCCGACCACGGTTAAGGGTAAAAATATTCGGGTCAAAATTAGTCTGGTCTGTAGTCTTCCCCTGCCACACACCCTAGCGGTGGCTTGCGATTCCCCATAAAATATCTATCTTAATAAAAGTGGAGAAGTGCAAGAATGTACATAATAGTTCGTTTGTGCAGAATAATCACAAGAACCACGCTTATTCGCGGATCGGAATTCGAAAAACCCGTCTTGGAGTCAAGTACTACTTTCTTACCTCAACGTGGGGGAAATGAAAATCCAACGGTGGATCTAGGTGTTCCTTCCATCCGTCTCGGCTCACCCAGGAGGCCTTCGTCTCCGCCACCACCCACCCCACCCCACCGCGCGCGCCCCCCTCCTCTCCTCGGCTGCTTCGGGATCCCCCCCGCGGGCACTCCTGCCTTCGTTACGCGTCCGGGTGCGTGTGTGACTCAAGCGATTTTCATAACATGGCGATTTCCTCCTTCCACACTGAAAGCGACGTTTCCACTCATTCAACCAAAAGCCGTTCGCTCGCGTCCGCTCTTCCTGCGAGAGAGGAAGTTTTTGAAGGACCTCTTTTGCGGTGAGGCCAGTCCAACCTGCCCACACAACCCCCCTCCCCCTTGCCCACTTCCTCCCACCTTCCCCTCCGACCTCCTCCCGCCTTCCTCCCACCCACCTCCCCCAACCCTCTTTCACCGGCCCACACGGATAAGCGTGGGCGTTCTTCGCTAGGCCACTGCACTTGCGGTGCGCTCTCAAGTGAGCGACTGAAAAATCTTTGAAACTAGAGCATCGCAGTCCCTAAAACAGTTTGCTCGTGTTCTCCGTTCACCTCTGCTCGATTACACGGAGTCTTACTCTCTCTCTCCCTCTGTACACTCACTCGAAGACCGAAACGTTCGGTTTCCGGCTCCAAAAAGTGTATTTGTGAGGAAACGAAAGATGAAAACATTAGGATACAGGGATCGACCCGAAAGATCTAGATACTTCAAATGCAGACCTTCGTGTGGTCGGGGGTATTAAGACTGCTGAAGTTGGTGATAGCCGTGTCCCCTTGTTCCCTTACTAGTTGTTGCAAAATGTAACCGCTCCAATCCCCCCGAAAGTGTATCGTGTATATGTGTTTGGGACGTGCACTGCTGCTGTTCGTTGAGAGATTAGTTCGCGTGATTGTCGGAAAGCAATTGGGCAATCCGTCTGGAAAATTGCTCAATTCAAATAGTTTGCTCTGCGATTTAATTTCAGCATATGTCCTCCGTGGCTGCGGAAGAGAGTTCTCTCAGGGGATCCTCATTACGATGGAGGTGCAAAGATACCTCGTTAATGCAGAATGGAAACGCGGTGGTGACCACCCTTCCGCATCCTCACCGACCTACGAACTTTCTCCGACTGAACGCATGAATTTTGCACGGCCTCCGTTTGGAATTTTGAAGTCTTTAATCTTGTCAAACGGACGTTTTGAAACGGAATTATTCATTTCCCACCGAATTCACTCTACACTTGCGTGCTGACGTGCTCACCTTTCTGTGTTCACCTCCGTGATGACGAAATTACGGGTCAAGGTTTTGTGAGTCCGTTTGAAATGCATTGGAGATCTCGCCTTATCAATGAGCAAGTTTAATGAATTGCAGCTACTCGGAAGCGAAGCTCCTTAAGGATTCTTTTGATTGCGTTTTGCGCCAGAGTTAACTCTTAAACATTTCCGTTGGCACGTGAGTGTTTATCTCCACAAGCTCCTTGTACTCCTCCACTTACCGTTGGTTACCAGTCGTTGTCATGTGACGTCTCTAAACTAGGAGAGATCAAAACTCGTTTAGTAAGTCTTCAACTATTATTTATTATTATTATTAGGTAATCTACCGGTTAAGGTAGGTTTTTGGATGGACACAACTATCAAATAAATATTTTGTAACTCCAAACAAAACCCAATCCAGCAACCTACTCTACACCAAGTCCCTCTTAATCTCTCTGTACTTCTTTCCTCCTTTCATCCCGTCCAACATCCCTTTCCTCTTCCTGCCCTTTCCTCGTTTGCCTAACATTCTCCCCTCTATTTCAGTCTTCCACATCCCACTGCCGACCAATACGCCCTTCATCCATCTTTTCTGCCTCCATAGGATTTCTCTCAACAAACCCCTCTCCTCACCCACCATCTCCTGTACTTCCTCATTTGTTTTCCTTTCGGTCCATTTCACCTTCTCCATTCTTCTCCACACCCACATTTCAAAGCCTCCAGTATAGTGCCCATCATTGCATTCTTGGGAATGATAATTGAGGTGGTTTCCCGTTGCCTTCCTCAATAGCGTTTTTAACGTGACACCATCACTTAATGGCCGCCCCACTGGGGTCAGACGCCTTTGCAGCCGCCTCACTGAGGAACAGACGCTGCATTGACTACCTTTCGTCTGGCTCCTAACCTTCGACCTATCTGGCATGGGTGACCCTGCCAGGATCATTCTTGAACTATATTGTTCTAGATATTATTTTCAATCAATTTTTTGCATCAACAAAATAATAGCCAAGTGAGGAGAGCTTGGGTCCAGGCGCACTTGATGGCGAGAGAGAATGGACACTAAGGGAATTGAAATCAAACAAGGACGTGAGGTTTCATAAATTTCCTGTGGAAGTACTTAGGGGTTTAGGAAAACGTGGAGGTGAAGATATTTTATGGACTTTTGGAAACACTTATGAGGATGAATTTGGCCGGAAGATTTCGTTCGATATGTATTGTTATTTAATCCAAAAAGGGGAGAGGTGGCTATTTGTGAAGATTGCCGAACAATAAGTTTGATTTTCCATACAGCTTTAGTGGTTCTCGGGATCATCAATAAGAGGATGTTGGGCAAGGCAAGTTGTCATTTAGGGAATGATCAGTTTGGGTTCAGAAAGGGGTGAAGTACGCGTAATGTAATAGTAGTAATGAGATCACTAATCGAGAGGAACATTGAATGCAATCAGGATGTGTTGCTACCTTAGAACTTCATTACAGACCTCCCGGATACTGCAATCAGGCATGATCTTTGGGCCTCCTCCAGTTTCCTCCGGATTCTGCTGTAATTCAGCCTCCCTCCGCACCCCGCCCAGCCGTATGCCAATATTGGGATGTGATTCCGTTGTAGTATATAGTTCATAGGCTATTTTTGGTGGTGCCAAATCTGTATCTGCTCAGCCTTCTTAAGTTGTTAACTATTTTCTTGACCTTGCCTACTGCGTAATTTGCGTGTTCTTGGAATGTTAGTCTGTCTTCGAATTCAATGGCTAGGTATCTAAATGTGGAGGCTCTTTTGATGTTTTGACCAAAGATTTTTAAAGTTGGGTTTTTTTATATCATTTTTATATTATATATTATAGAAATTTTTTCCCGAACCCGACGTACGATATGTGGTCTAATTAACACAAACTTTTAATTTTACTTTCGCACTCCATAACTCCACTATATGGCAACATTCCTTTGCGATGTTTTCCATTTCTCTCCTAGAATTTTCAGGCATTGTGATCACAGCGTCATGGGCGATGGCCGTCCATCTAAAGTTTTCAGGAAGGGGTTGATTCAGCAGATCGTTAATGGCGATGTTCCAAAGAAAAGGACCGAGTATGGATCCCTGTGGTGTCCCTCTTGTAATGTTATTTTCGGCTTCCAAGCTGTATTTTGGTTGTTCTATTCAAGAAATAATTTTTAATAAGTTCTGCAATTGGTCCCGGGATATTATAACTTTTGAGTTGGCTTATGCAATGGGGCCAACATAAAGAATTAAATACTCTATAATATTGATAGAATATTCATAATCTATGATTAAGGCCAACATGTACTTTTATTTAGAAGTTTTGATTTCTTGCAGGGGTTTCATTGCCGCGGCTGCAGTGGATCCGCCTTCTCGGAATCGAAATTGGCTAATGTGAAGTATACTGAGCTCTTCTGCTATCACCAGAATAGCAAAATAGTGCAATATTCAGAAAACCACAGTGCATTGCATTCTTACAGAAGATTTATCAATGAGAAAAAGGTGTGCCAAGATGGTTCCCAAGACGCTGCCGGAAGACTGCTTGTGTGACAATCTTGCCTTGAACCAAGTACAATCCCCTTGAAGTACCATTTTGGACCACTGGATTACACCAAAGAGGCCATGACAAGGTGTCTGAACGAGATTCCGGTCGATGTCTTATTGGAAGCTTACCAGAAGCGTGGCAGAGGCGCTGACATCGATGTGTTGATACCTTTCTGGTACATATATTTGCATGTTTACATAAAGATTGAGTGAACGATTCACAGACAGAAAGACACAAAAAAGAAACTCAAACGTATTCCAAAATATACGAAACTCCACGCATTGGAATATACGTGTGAGTTTCTTTTGTGTGTGTTTCTGTTCGCTATTGCCATTTTGGTGTACATTATTTGTGTGTGTATATATATATGTATATATATATATATATATTTGCTTTCCTATCCCCTTTCCTTATATATCTATTTTTATGTGTGAAAATAATATTTGCTCGCCGTATGGCGGGATTTTCGTGTTTATATATATATATATATATATATATATATATATATATATATATACATATATATATATATATATATATATATATATATATATATATAAACCATAAACACAGTAATCAACCTGAAGGTCGGTTTAGTAGGTGATGGTAGAGCTCACCCATGTACCAAGCCCGACGGCGTGTGAATAATCACACATCAGGGTAGGGGGGCCAGTTCCTTTCCCTGTATATATATATATATATATTTATAGATATAAATATAGATACACATATAAATAAAAATATTGAAATATTATATGTATATATATTTATTTTTTATAAAAATATTTTTATTTATATATATATTTAGACATATATATATATATATGTATATTTTTTATATATTTTATATGTATATATTGTATGTGTATATATAAAAAATATATATATTTTTCTTTGCATAAATATATATTAATTTTTATTTTTATATATATTTATACATATATATATATACATATATTTTTTTATTTATGTATATATTTTATATGTATATATTATATGTGTATATATATGTATGTATATATATATATATATTTATATATATGTATAAATATACATATAAATTAAAATATTTTTATAAAAAATATTTATATATATGCGGGTTGCGGTGGTCTAGTGGGTAGAGCGTTGGACTACTGACTGGAGGGTCCCGGGTTCGATTCTCGGGCAAGGCACTTTGGGCACCTGCAGCTCCACCCAAGCTAGTTGATTTTTCGGGTACCAGATCTTCTTGGGAAACCATAACCGGCACAGGGAAAGGAACTGGCCCCCCCTACCCTGATGTGTGAATATTTACACGCCGTCGGGCTTGGTACATGTGTGAGCTCTATCATCACCTACTAAACCGACCATCGGGTTGATTACTGTATTTATGGTTTATATATATATTTTTTTTTTAAATTATATGTGTGTGTGTGTATATACACGTATAAAACTTAGACAGCAACACACAACATAGAACACATAAAAGGAACACTCACACGTTATATCTTGATAATCTCGACGGACACGACTCCTAGTCCTACGAGTCCTAACTAATCTTCCGAAGAAGATGGAGTTCGTGTCCGTCGAAATATATATAAATAATTACTTATATATTATTTAATTTATATTATATTCAATAATATTATATTCATTCAAATGGAAATAGATATAAGGAAAAGGAAAGGAGCACACATAAAAAACAAGTCGAAAAAGCAAGTCGAAAGATCCGATACTCAAGTCCCGGTCAAGGAAATATTTTTGCGCTCGTGATCTGCTTCATTCCCCACCTCTACTGTTTTTTTTCATTTGTTGTCCTATCCCTTTTCCTTATGCCTACAGGTATTTCCATGTGAATGCGAAAACGTGTTCATTCGTCGTTTTGTCATATCTCACCTTAATTTCACGGATATGTCTGAGAAACTTTAGTCGGTATCACTGATCCGAGTGTATGGAACTGCAAATGAGAGAAACCATTCTTCTTATCGGCCATTTATTATCTTCCTACTCATGGCACTCGAGTCATGTATCTCGGTCATTAGGTTGTATTTTCCTTTCTCTTTTTTCGAATTTGGCATTCGACGTAATTGTGCGCCCAGGTCAACCGGGTGTTGTTGGAATGAATGTCCAGCGCTACGTTGTTTAAAGAACCTTTATCTTTATTAAGAGTGCGTTCTCATTACTTCCAAGTGGATTGAGTGCCCCAAAATATCTTTTGGGGGATAAATGAACTATTTAATTTTGGGGGAAGCGATTAATAGCAATCAGTTTAAAATACAGCGGCACCGTTTCTAATAAAGTTCGTTGGCTTCCATTTTCTGAATGTAATCTATTATAAGTAATCCAGGCTTTGAGTCCATGGTGATTGCACAAGTTCGCAATCGCAAAATTCGTCTGTCAATTACAATTAGTCGTTCTGTCTCTCCGGTTTAATATCGCAGGGGAAGGATCCTCCAAACGTAGAATAACTATTTCAGACGCGATGGAACGTTTCCGTTTCCCCTAGACGCCGACCCAATTCGGGTAACGCATTCTTGGTGTGAATTATTTTAACATACGTTTGCACCCATGATGCTCCAAGCAGTTTTCCCTCTACAAATCAACTTGGCTTCCCTTTGAAATTATCCTCCACCAATTAGGCAATCCATTGATCATACGTGTAATAAACCTGGCTCTCACGCGAAATGCACAACGCGGAGGATATTAACATTCGCAACACCAACTCTCGTTTCCGTGGTGAACTTAATTCCTCGGTCAGCAAATATATTCGCGCACTTGCTCCCTTCAGCGGAATTATTGCACCCTTCAAGCACGTGACCTTAATTGCTTGATTAACAATGCGGTCATAACCGACGTCTTGCTTTTCGCGTCTCTGAAGGAAATGAAGGTGCCCTCTCCCGGTGGTGGGGTACAATTCACAGAGCCTTGGGAGAATAATTTCGAGCAGCTTGAGTGTAACGATGCGTAATTTCGTTTGTTGCCACAACAATGCTTCATCATTCAGGAGGCCCATTTGGCCAAGGTTTGCTTGTCCCGGTGAATTTTGTTTTCCGTCTGACTCCACCCCCCGAACTACAACAAGAGGACCGCCTGCTTGTCATTAAAAATTCTCCTGGGCGGTCGAGGATGAGAAAGTCGAATTACTTTCCCGGGGAAGGGATCTGACGCGACGTGTCTGATAGCGAATTGTCAACGCTTTCCAACAATTTCATCAGAAAATTCCTATGCGTCGTTCCCTTTCTGGGTAGGCAAATCCAAAAACAAAATACGGTTTTGCTGTTTCATCTGACTTATATATATATATATATATATAAAGTTTATATATATAATAATATAAGTTTATATTTGTATATGGGGTCGTGGTAGTCCAGGGGTAGAGTGTTTGATTACTGACCGGTGGGCTCGGGTTCGATTCCCGGACAAGCCTCTTCTGGGCACCCTCAGCTGGACTCCACCCAAGCTATATGACTTTTTCGGGTACCAGATCTTCCTGGGAAACCATAACCTGAGAAAGGAACTGGCCCCCTACCCTGATATGTGAATTTCACACGCCGTTGGTCTTGGCACTGAGTGAACTCTACCATCACCTACACCAAACCGACCTTCGGGTAAATGACTGTGTTTATGTATATGTATATATATATATGTAATGGATATTTACACATATATAATTAATTTTCATGTGTATTTTAATAAGATTTACCTGACTACAAGTTCGTAAAGGATAAAATTAAAAGTATTTCTTGGTGACAACGAAACGAAAAGAAACTACGTATTTGCCATATCCTTTCAGGGATGAAATAACCTTCGCAACGACAATTCAAAAAGACCTACCGTTTTCTTTGCATAGCGGAAATCCACCGCTTAGAACAATATCAAGGACGAACACCTTGTCGAAGTGAAAGGTGTGCAGTGCATCTAACGGCAGAAAATTGACGCGCATCGCCTTCCCTTTGGAGCGGAAGTCAATGATAATGCGTCACCACATACCATTCTCTGCACTAATTTCTTCCATGCGTCCGTTTCTTCTGCTCCTCCGTGATTTTCCTCGAGAGAAATCTTTTTGACGTTAATAACTCATAAAAGAAATATGTTTGGTTATTTTTGCACACGATCATCAACCACGGTTCACTTTACGTAATCGTGTGGAAAAAAGTCATTTACTCTCATTTATAACCATTGGTTTTCTCAAAGTTAAACCGTATACCATCTTACGTTGGTCCATGACTTTCTAGGCCATTTCTCTCAAACCATTTCACTCTCCCATCAAAATGTACTTTCTTGGCGAATGTCTGTTCTCACCCGTCGTCTCAGAATGGCCAACCCAGCGCAGCGGCCGTGGGATTTTGCACTGCTCGCGTGACAATTGGAATACGTATGCATCTGCACAATATCCCGCTAGACGCCGCAAGGGCGTGTGGCGGGGAGTGTAAGGCGACTAGCATGTACATTTCCTGTCATTTTACCTCAACACAAATATTGGTTTGGTCATTCAGTCGAAAATTTTGAATCACACGTAAGGAAGTACTAACATGAAACTTTGTTCAATAACAGGACACACATATTCAAATCATCCTATAGAACTGTTGAAAAGATGGGCCTATCAAAAAAAAAAGAATAACATGCAGGATATCGACAAATATATGCACTACCAATTTTAATTATCCCCTATGCGATTACTGTGATGTCTATTATGATCCCTGATGGTTCGAGGAAAAAAATGACTTTTTAAATCTACCCGTTCTACTCTCCTTCTCCCTGATTTTACGTTGGTGATTTGATCTATTGCAGTCATTCTGGGCCTGTAATATGTCATTTGCATCCTCAGATAAGTAACTGGCCTCAAATGTACGCAATAAATTTAACCTGTATTTAAGCCTACGGTCAACTATTGGATCCCATTCTAAGTCTTCCAATAGTGTCGGGACAATGCTACCTTGTTTATAAAAACATTTCACAAACCTAGCTTCTCTTCGTTGCACTCTTATCTCATTCCAAAATTAAGCCTTCTCCATGAGAATCCCATACACTCTGCAGCATACTCAAAGTGGGGCCTAACTAAAGTGAAATAAAAAAGCTCCTATACCCTTTCATTACAAACACCAAGTATTCTTTTTATGAATCCTAGCTTTTTATTTGACATTTTGCAAATTTCACGAATTATTTTTCTCCATGAATGGAACAAAACGGATCCTTGCCCCCGGGATCACGAAGACTGGCTGAGTCGCAGAAGGTGATTCGGGCATCGATGGCTTACGGAAAGACCTGCGGTTTTTTTTCAATGCGTGTACTTACGGAAGAAAATAGTTTCAAACTAATTTCTTCAGGTCAGCACGAAATATGTTTTTTTTGCGAGTAAATCGCCATATTACCGTTTAAAAATTGATCCCCGTGATGAGAACCGAGGCAGAAAATCAGCATCGAAACCAATTGAATAAAATGAAGTACAAGGGAGTTGTGAAGCCTGAATTAGTAGGGATTGCATTAGGGGTGAATGAAAGTAGTTCCTCACGTTGATTTCGACATTCGACTCGCTGAGGGGTGGCGTCGTGACATGAATGCAATTCATTCGCACTTTGCATGCGTGTCGTGGTAGGCCAAGAGAGTTTGCGGTGCGCGCTCGGAGACCCTTATCGCATCACCCCTGTGTCCGGTGCTTGTCTGGACGAGTAACGCGGCCCCATCCCGAGGGGAAGCGTAAACAAGTTCCCTATCGGCGGTGGGCGTTATCCTTAATGGACGTCATCGTCCTGGAAGCAGGCCGATGCCGTTCTCCCTCCGCGAAAACACAGTGCTTAATTGGCCGCCAATTATCGCGCACGCTGAATTCTTCGATACATTTTCTCGACGACGATAGAAGTTGAGGCATGCAGCACGTGTGGTCACGAGTAGGATGAAGGCCTTTTTAGTTTACGTCGTGAACTATAATAAGTTCACGATTTTCTGAAGAACGGACCATGATTTAAGAATGCATGTTCAGGAATTATCCTTTCAAACTACGTTTGATCCTCTCCATTAATGAGCCACGATTGCTCAGAGCCAGCAAAACAGTATGATTTCCGAACCAGGATATTGTTAACTCGAGCAAACGACTCGTGAATGTGATGATTATTAAGTTGATGGGTTAAAATATGTTCATTCTCCTGGTCAATGAAGTTGTTAATTAGAGCTGGGCGTTAGAAACAGCAAATGCAACGATTTGTTTACATTAGGTATCTATGTACGTAATACTAAATTTCATAAAAATGAAAGTCTGCTTGAAAAAATTAAAATGATTCAGTCACTGATTGCCAAACAAAAGGTCTAACAATGACGTCGAGAAGTAAGTGAGGTCATCATCTACTCGCAAATGACTGAAAATAAAAAAATACGCTCTTTACCATAAAAGGATTTTTTTTGAATTTGCGTTAAATTATAGTCCTCCGCCTACTGTTTTTTTCTTAAGTAAAAACCAAGGCTCAATAAGTCATCATCAAAAATTTCGAGGGTGCGGCCGCTTGTCGACTTCGTAATAAATAATATCAAAGTTTGAGGAATTTTCCAAAATGAAAGCAAAAAAAAATAAATCCGTTCGATGCCATCGAAATAACTTCATTAACGCTCACTGCGCCGGATGTCATTAAACAGTCCGTTCTCTTGACGGGAAGTCGTTTGGAAACCTCCGTTTCTCCATGATTTGTTTGCGTATTATCGCAAAAGCAATGGAAACCGCGCCTCGCCGCGGGAAGAAATGGAGATGCAGGAACGGGTCAGGGTTCGCCGGCGGGGATACCCCATCCCAAGGAGTCCTAACAGATGACGATGCCACCCCTCCTCCGCCTCCGGAAAATCGCTTCAAGCGTTGATTTACGCCAAGGGCCATGTTTTACTACACATGGGGCGGGATTTCGGCCGGGCGCGTTCTCCGCGCGTGGCCGCGGAAGGAGGAGGGGGTAGCACTCTGCCCCATTAATATCAGTCACCCTTCTTCCCCCCACTCCCTCGATATATTTCGACTAATCCCTTTCCATCGTAGGCGGGCCGGCACCCTCGAAGCAACGAACGAACGTCGGGGAAAAATACTTCAGCTGAAAGCGTAATGACCTCACAGAGAGTGTGGCAGACGTGTGAGGGATTGGAAAGCAAAATTTTAGCTTGATTAGGTCGATGGAAGTCGATTGATTCAAAAAGCTCTATGCGAACTTATTGTAAATAATATGTAGGCCATCTAAATTATAACTCGGTAACCGATGTGATTTATTTCTATTTACATACATATGACGTACAGGTATGTACACTCGTATGTATGTATGTATATATGTATATATATATATATATTATTCACATGGAAATAGATATAAGGAAAATGGATAGGAACGTATATAAAGGACGAACACAGGAGAGGTGGGAATGGCGGAATCACGAACGTAAATATATTTCCTAGACTGGGATTTGAACACCGGATCTTTCGACTTGCCGGGCCGATGCCCTAACCACTTGAGCTATCGAGAAAATGTACTTTACACTGAAATCTGCGATGATTTAAACGACCAAGTGCCCCGATTCTTTGGCCAAGAGATGGCGATCCTTTTGCAGTGATATTTATGGTCAGAGGTTGTGGAGCTCGTATAACATTTCAAGCACAGTAATAATTGTGACGTCGGCAGTGACCTCACATGTCCCCTAGAGGGATTGTTGAAGCCTGCTCTCCTTTCATCATAACTCTTTGCCCTTCTCTGATTTCTAGCAATTGCATCCATATGGCATCACCCTTCCAAATGACATCTCAACGATCGTGTACCAAGGTAGATACGGGTCTCTGCCGGAATCGTGGCTCTTCAAGAGGCACCTGTGACCCCTCGTCGAATTCAACTGTACGCAGGCCAACCTGGGTATTTCTCTGGACCTTTTCTGCAAAATGGATTACTCCTGAGTCACGGGTAAGTATTCTGGGCTTGGATACGAAAGTTTACTTTACTTTTACTTTACATAGCTTTGTTTGCGTAGCAACCGTAATGATGTGAAAATTATTTGGCCGTCGTACTGTTTTCCGTCGCACGGTGACTATGAAGGATCCCTGTTTCCATCGCTCGCCTCTCTCTTTGGCGCACGGATGACATCAAACCGCGATTCCCCTTTGCCTTCGCGCAATCAATTGCCATGATACGCGTTCGGAGATTTTTCCGCCGACGGCGCGTTTCACTGCAGCGTCTTCGGGTGGGTCGCTTTGCGTCTTCCTCCGGGGTGGACTTCGGCAGTCTCGGCATCGCGACATACGTTTTGCCCGTGCCATCTTCCTAACATGGCTGACCGCGCATCGGCAAAGTCCCTTTGCCCAATCCCTTCCAACTCTCCTTTAATATGCGCTCCGCATCCCAATGAAGTACCAAATGACCTCGCAAGTCGAATGCCTCCCTGGATAACCAACCACCGCAGCATCCCATCATTCGACGGTCACGGGGACCATTTGCAGATTTCAGCTTCCACTCCTCCCAGAAGCAATATTCCTGGGTTAAACAGCGCGGATCCTGAGGAATCCCCCCGGGGCGGTTCCGGGTCCGAAATATGGTGTCCCCCCCTTCCTCCCCCC
The DNA here is from genome assembly GCA_037158775.1 of Hetaerina titia. NCBI lineage: Eukaryota > Metazoa > Arthropoda > Insecta > Odonata > Calopterygidae > Hetaerina > Hetaerina titia. Next base: position 98,293,129 of record CM073770.1, on the reverse strand, counting down.
GGGACCGCCTCGATTGAGGGAGTGGATGGGAATGAAAGGGGGATTGGAAAGGAAGGTGGGCCAGAAATGGGGGTTCGGTCTCCCGGTGGCGGTTGTGAATGGTGGCCGAGGGGGTGTTCGGAAATTGGGAGAAACCGTCGGATGCCATTGTTGCCCTATGTTTCCACCTAAAGCAAACAGCAGGACTGCGTCGAATCCCACGAGTCTTCCGAGGGGGTGGTCGGAGGGGGTGTGGTCGGAGGGAGAAGGGTTAGTCCGAGACGGGATGAATCCACTCGGCGGAATGGCCGGAAGAAAGGGGTTTTGGGTGACGTGTTGGGTTGGGAAGGGCGGAGGGGGTGAGTATATCCGTGTTTTTCTCTTTTGGCATGGCGGGAGGGGTTGCGTGAGTGGGTAGGGGTTGATGGGGTGGGCTTCTGCCGCGAGACAGCTCTCCGTGATCATTGGAGGGGCGACGAGAACCCTCCTTTCCCCTCCCTCCCCTTATTCCCCCCGCACACGACACACTTCCACTCAATAAAGGGTTCTCCGCCCTTACTTAGTCATCTTCCTTTTAGCTCTGCCTTTCACTAAAAAACATAACGGGTCGATCACGTCGTCGCCCAGCGCCCACTCACTGCTACTTCATTCCCTCCTTTCCGATTATCAAAATCGTACGTGCATTGAATGTGTCCCGAATGAGTGCAAGAATGGGATGTTAACTTTCGTGCGCTGCTCATTTAAAGCTCTGGTGGGAAAAATACGAGGGGAGGCCAATAAATAAGTCGCAGACGTCAGCAAGATGAACTCAGAAGATGTTATGAACACTTCATTGGGAAAGCTTGGAGCATCTACCGTACGGTTCCGACTTAGTCCCCAGTGGTTTTCACCTGTTCGGGCCCCTAAAAAACTATTTGGATGGCCGACATTGTGGAAAGGATGATGCCGTAGGCCCTAAAGGTTACTCATTGGCTGCGACAGCAAACAAAAAAGACTTATTTCCTGCAGGAAATCGAGGACATTCTCTAATCTCTGAATGTATGCAGGGTGAATATCTAGGAAAGGGAAATCAATTTCAGGAATTTGCTTTGATTATTATTGCCTCTATCCAGTTTTGCAATCAGAGTTATTTATTGACTTACCCTCGTACATATATTTATTTTCCCAGACGGGAGTGGTCAACGTCAATTCGACCGACCATCGACTGTCCGTCCCGATGGCGGTGGGGTAACCTTCTCGTCTGCCAACCCAGGGGTCTCGGGTTCGATTCCCGTCTAGTTGGTTTTTCTTCCACCCAAGGCTTAGGTGCATGTAATTGTTAAAATGTTATATCAATGTTCAAATTCCGATGTAAAAGGTCGAAGTGCTGTTTTCGAACTAACGCTAAATAATTTAACTAATAGTTTCTTGCGTAACTTGGTGGAAAATCTTCACGTTGACATTTGAAAATTAAACAACTTGGCTTTTCCACTTAATTTTTTTTTATTAGCACGACCTAGGTTTAGTTATAGCATGACATCATCTGCTATACGATAACGAAACCTAGGTCGTGAGAAAAAAAAATTTAAGTGGAAAAGTCAAGTTGTTTAATTTTCAAATGTCAATAACGCTGAATAAATAAATTGATTTGCTAGAAGGACCACGCACGCACACTGCATTCTAAGTTTTGTGTTATTGCGTGACGAATTTTCCGATCTGAGTGAAATCCTCCATTTAGTAGCTGCACACCTAAGTTCTCACGAATCCCGACTGATACTGCATCGCGCTGACAAATTGTTGACTCTTCTTTGTAATGATTCCGGTGGTATTCATCCATCGCGTTTGAATGCGTCGAGCGAGATCTGGGCTGGGACGATTGGGCATTTGGGAAGCGGCTGAAGTTGTATTGGATTGCGCTTTCCGAATGTGCAGCCCCGGTCACGTCCAGCCGGACTCTCGTCACATCGCTCCCACCGCACAATAAACCCCCTTTATCTCTCTAGCTCCAAGTAATATGTCGCCACCTCCCCCCTCACCGGTCCTAAGGTGACCTCGAGTTTTTTTCCGTCTAATTCTCGATTCTCTTTGATCTTCCCCTAGGTTTTTAGTCCTTATTTTCGTTGGAATCCATGAAAAACACATGACTGTGTCCTTCTAAATTCCATAAAATATTTAAAACGGTTGAATTTCTTTAAGGGAAAGGTCGAATTGATGTCATTTCTTACTCTTGATTTCTTTGCTGCTCGTCTCTCTTGTCTTGTTTGCTTCCAGAATCAAGATGGAAGTTAAGCATTGGACTTCGACTCGTACGGAGTGGTTACTCGCGTTAATTACCTTAATGCCTGGTTATCATCCCGTGGTGCGGAAAAAGATGTCAACTTTCTCGTTTCTGGTGGAGAAAAGACCGTAAGGAATTCAGAAATTTCCGAGTGATATTGCCAAGAAATGTAAAAATATCTCCACCACCTGCCAGAACTTTAAGGTTGATTTACATTGATTAGTTGAACTCCCACGCCGAGGGTCGTGAACTTTCCAGCGGTGTCCTCGTAAATTGCCAAAGTGGAGAAACGAAGCACTCCCTCTTATTGTCTCCCCCGCATTGTCCTCCTTCAATCCTTCGTGACTTCTGCCTGTCTTCAAGCTGCCTATTCCTATCCCTCCTCTATCCCGCTCACCCGTCATTCTCCCTTCCATCCCGGCTTTCGGCATCCCCACAGAAGAATTCCATCTTCAACTGAAGTATACACGCATCACAGAAATAAGAACGAAAAATATTGCTAATTATGATAGTGATAGATCAGCGTGATTCCATTCAAGACTTTACCCTTAAACCGTTCCTTTTGATTTGTAATTTATCTCTACTAATTGCATTATTGTAATTGATATTCTACCGGTTGAGGTGGGTATTAGATGGACGCGGCCTATATAACGGTACAGCGATGCATTTCCTAGCGTCTCCTAACCAAACACAACCCAGCATCCCACTCTATAACAATTTCCCCTTCATCTCCGTGTACTTTCTTCATCCCGTCCAGCATCTCTATCCTATTCCTGCCCCTTGCTCGTTTGCCCAACACCCCCCCACCTCTCCTTCACAACTTCAGCATTACATCGCCGGCCGTCAACCTTTCCTACCTTATTTGGGTTTCTTCCAGCAACGCTCTCTCCTCCATCGCCATGCCTCCTACGTCTTCGTTAGATTTCTTATCGACCCACTTTACCTTTTCAGCCTTCACAGATTCACAACCACATTTCGAAAGCCTCCAATCTGCTGCGCCTATCATCCTACTCCAATGACCAAGTTTCCGCGCAAAATCGCGCTCCATAGCGGCTCGGAAACTAGCGTGTTCACTAAGCTTCTTACTCAACTTTCCAGTCACCAAATCCCTCCTCCTGTTTACCCCTGCTGTTTTAATGTAAACATTAAAAAGATATAGATCTCCATCAATATGCCATGCAGTTATTTAATCTTCATCTCCCAGCTGCCACGATCTGCTATGTATACACTCAATGCAAACTGTCTATAAATAATATCAATGTAACTATGGAAATTATGTTGATCGAAGTAGAGTAATACGCGTAGTAAAATTAATTGCCTTCAAATGGCGAAGAAAAGGTAAAAATCCCAAATTGTGCGATATGACTTCTCGTAGAAACATAGAAATGATATTCTCCCAATGAGTACTTACCACTCTATCCTATAAATTATACATAATTAACGATTGATTTCTACAGTACAACATTTGGAAGCGTTCTCCCCATTTCACTCAAGATTTTAAAAAAAGTTTCGTCTTCACTCGATCTCCTCTGTATGTTTAGAGTTCACTGTAGAAGCTGGCGTCGCTGCAATGCGTTCAATCGTTAAACAAGCAAAATGAAACAGTCACCGCCGCCGGCTCAAATCCCTTCGGGAGGAACGAAATATGGAAACCACGTCTCGAGGGACGGTAAAAATTTCGCATGGGCATTTCACGCATCACCGAAAACGAACGGTTTGGAAATCACGACCGCGTTTGGAACAGTTAAAGGAGCGGTTAATTTTGAAAATTAATGATTCGAAATCCTGGAGGGAGACGATTTTTAATGGGTTCCCTTCCGAATTCCCTTCCCTCCGTTCCAGTTGTTACCCGCGTCACGGATCGGCAAATGTCCCCCAAATGGACCATGGACCCCTTCTCTCTCCGCCCCCTTCCCACACATACCCGCTCCCGGGTATGGTGCGCATCTCGTCCGAGTCCCACGACTTGACCGTTGCCGCGGCACACTAGGCAGAGCGAGGGAAATGGAGCCCGGGCGGAGGGATGTTTACCGAGGGTTGGCAAACATCCGCGGTCGGAATCTTCCGAGAGGGATTCGAAATCAGCAAAAACGGACTCGTCCCGTCCTTTGCGGGCGTCGAGGGATTCGAAGGCGTTCCTGTTAATTCAGGAAAGGTTCGATCGGGAGCGAGAGGTCCCTCACTCGCTTGGGATGGCTCCGGGGGTCGATCGGGTCCGGCTCACACGAGACACAAGAGCCGAGCGTGGCCCATATCTCTTCCTTCCGGTCGGTTTTGAAATATGCGGACGCGAAAATTAAAAAAAAACCCTTTCAGTCCCTTTGATGCAGTGGTGATAAAATACTCCACCTCACTCTCTCTCTCCCCTTCGTGGAATCTGTTTATCCCTCCCGCGAGATATCGAAACACTTCGGGAAGGCTTAATGCTCCATAAAACACTTATTCTAACGATCGAAACCGTCGAATGACATTCATTCTGTTGCAGAATTTAAACGGAGAAAATATGGATTTCAATATATTCGGAAAATTCTGTTTACCTCTCATAGATCTTTGTATGCCAATAAATAGAGCGCGTGGGGTGGTTGAGGCTCTTCTAACGTTACGGAGTTATTATATCGAAGGTGAAATTTATGATAATTTAGCGCCACCCGATTAATGTTTTTTAAAGGAATTTTATCGATGTAAATTCGAGTGTGCAATCAATTTCAACGAATTTTCAAATGTATATTTTCAACTTCGACATTCTAGCAAAGTGTTTCTTTTTCATCCCAGGTTGAAAATTTGCTTTTATTAAATTTGCCTTTGTTTTAGCCCTGCTCGAAGCATTGGCTTTAAGACATTTTTTAAAACGCTATCAAGAATATATATTAGACTTGGAAGCATGTCGATACTCAAGAGAAACGGAGAGGAGAAAGGGAACATTAGTCGGAGAGATGGTGTAAGTGGAAAATTTGGTAGAATTGGGCGAAAATGGTGGACCAGGTCGAATATGGAATGTTGAAAGTCTTCGCTTCGGAAAAATAAGTACGCGTTAAAAATGTTTCGTGGGCTGAAGTGGTGGAAAGGACTGTAAGATAAATAAATTAACATTTGGAGAAAATATCGCTGCGAAGGATTCAACGGTGAATAGATGATGACTCGTAACTAATCGGGTCCTTCCCAAGTTGACATTCTGGCTGGCATTCCAGCAGGCATCCTCAGGTCGGAAGTGATACTGAAAGGTCTGCAGGACTGTTACTTCGGACCTTAACGGGCTGGCGAAACCCTCATCCACCAGAACGAATCGACTTGGAAGTAACCCGGTAAGTCTCGAGTTAAGAAAATATCTGGGAGAAATTCCATCATTTGTCGAAATATGATTGAAAACTCTGCTTTCAAAGAAAGGGGAATGCGTGTCTTTCGGAGGTTTTCGTGGATTTGAGAGAAATGGAAGCAATATAAGTTATGTAGAGACGTAGACGAACGAAGAAGGTCTGGTGGAAAAGAAGTTGTGCAATTCTTTCGAAATGGTGGATCATATCCCATAATACACTCGGAATGTTTTGAGAGGTTAGAGTTAATTATGGTAGCTATTTTGTACAGCTATTCAAATACCAAAAGATCGATAGAAATAGTTCGAATTTGAATTTAAAATTTATCGACGAAATCGCTTACTCATGAGATTTGGAATAAATTATTAGAATCAATGGTTAACGTATTCTTGAAACTGTAGAGAAAAACGAGAGCGCTCGAATTTTAAAAATTAATTTCTGTTCTCTGCCTCCATGACCTGGCCTGATTAACAGGTGAAGGTGGTTGGTCTGGCGATGCCACAGAGTGATGAAATCACATGGTCGTGGAGGTGGAAAATACGACTCATTTGTGGAATTGTGGTGTTTCCATTTGTCTGTAAGATGGAAAAATTACACCTAGTTACGACTCGAACATTTTCATAATTTAAACTGTCCATATTTTGAGGATGACAAGACCATCAGTTTCTCTCATAACGTTAGTAATTTTCATAAGCTGACGGTACATCTCAATTGATCACGTAGTTTTTGCGATTAATGCCTATGAAAAACATTTACAGGTTATATTTGTGAGATACCACTGCTACTAAAATCTGATAAACTTAAATCTCATACATATTCATGATACTTGTCCATAATGATTAAAGGAGCAAATGAAAGGCGATAAACACTTTGGGATGGGACCTAGTACACCATAGTTTCGGCATACGTCGTGTGGTCCTTGAGCAAAGAGGGTGGTGCGTAGATTTGAGAGTTTTTTGAAATGAAGGTTTAGGGAAGGGCAAGGAAAATAAATTGGAGAAGGAGAGAGAGAAAGAGAAGCGAACTGGTGGATATGCAAGAGAGGAAGTCGTTGGCTGAAACTCTAAGAAGACATGTCGGAAAACATATTGTGAGCTCGTGGAACGTTGATGTCCGTGATTAAGGAAGAATATTGAGTGTTAAATGGATGAGAGAGAGAGAGAGAGAGGAAAAGAGTCAGGATGTAATGAATGGGAACAGAAAGTTTAATTACAAGAAGAAGTAAATAGTATATCGCGGAAGATTTATTTGTTGCGCATAACTGATCACGAAACTGTTTTTCAGAACTGACATATGCCATATCTAGAGGGTGGTTATCATTATTGGCATTCTGCCGGTTAAGGTAGGTTTTGGTTGAACCCAGCCTAAGTAACGACACATCAACTTGCCTCTCTTGACCAAAATAAAAACAATCTGACGTCCTACCTCTTTGGTGACGTAGCAGCACTCTGCTTAACTTTCGAGCTAGCCAATTCGGGGAGTCCTGTGAGCGGCACCTTCCAAACTTGTCGTTTAAAGTAACCTATTCCTATTGGAATGTTGAAATAAAAACTGTGATTATCATTTTTGGGAAAATATTCCATTTTTAAATGTTTCAGCATTGTTATGCAAACCTTTTTATAACCTATGAGTTCGAGGTCGAAACTTTATTTCATTTATTCATATATTCATTATAATTTTATATAAATTTATAAACTTCCTGTCCTTCCTTTCCCTCTCTACGCTTACTAGCATCGCTTTTGCGTCCTCAGCCATTTATGTATTCGTCAATCGACCTCCTCTCTCTCTCTCTTCCTCCTTCAAACTTGCCGGGGTTTCGTCCTCCCTGTCCAACTTCGTAGCTTTCATTGGTCCCCGGGCCCGCCTCTTCATTGCCCAATCCGCTCTCGACGTCAGCCCTCGAGGATATGCGAGCCCTTCGGAACCAAGTAGAGCTTACTAAAGTGATCACTTCTCTCGTCTTTCTTTCGATGACCAGTCATATGAGTATTCATCAATTCTCCCGTTATTTTGCCTAATAGCTACTTTTCCACGTGTTTCGTAAAAAAACTATGCACGCAATTTTAAAAAGACTTCCCCAGTCTTCATTCACCACGGCTCGGCGGTTTCCTAATTTCCTGATATTGCGTTCACGAACGGCCGAATATGGAAAATACCATAGTCGAGGGGGGACGTCAATTAGGTTGGGAAATTTCTAGCTTCGAGTAAAAGAATAACTATTTTTAATTGTTGTAAAAGATGCTATAAATCGTCATACCATGACAGTGTGAGTCAGAGCAAAGCGCTAAAAATTTAACTGATGCAACAAGCAATTTAGTGAATGGAAAACGCCGCGAATATTTACCGAAACATTCGTTTAAAAGAAACCGGTTAAGATATCCATTTTCGATAAATTCCCCTTCTTGCTTTCTTGCAGTTTTCTCGTCGTAATTTCGCAACAAGGAGTTTTTTTTACAAAAGTTTAGAATTCGATATCGATTCATTTTGTAAATTATTGCAGACTTTCGTGTCATTACGTCAGCACAATTGTTTTAATCATTCACGCGTAGTCCGTAAGGGTTGGTTGACGCGCCAACAGACGGTGTCGGGAATTCCGTTGATGTCCTCCGCTTGAAGTCGCTGGTGGAGAAATTTCTTGATGCATGTGTGTTTCTCGGAAGAGACCTGTGAACGCCACCAAATGGCAAGTTCTGTTCTCTTTCAATTCTTAGCATTTTGACTGGTACACAGCGGCGGATCGGCGGTGTTCAACCACCTTTCACCTACATGGCACCCAGGTCAGGTAAGACTGGGTCTTTAACACCAGAGTTAATTTTTAATTAATTGGTACTTGCCAAAAAATGTGTTAAATGATTCAAATTATGGTAATGGTTTCAACAACAGCTTCATGTAGATGGATAGATAAACGTCGTTATTCGGGTAAATTGGGACCGTAAGGTCCCATCTTCCATTTAGCCCATGTCATTTAATTGTAAAATGTTTCTCAACGCCAGCGAGACGAGCTGCAACTAGCAAGAAGAAGAATGAAATAAGGGCTAGATAATATGTAAATCTAAAAAAAAGCAATCGAGGAAACTTGGAAATCCGAGATATTGAGGCGAAAGAGTCGGAACTGAATTCGCCTTCATATACATACATATAACATTTGGACGGCACAATAGAACACAGAATAAAATAGATAACACGTAAAAGAACACTCACATTGTAGATTGTTTGATCTTTCGGCCTACTCCGAGGCCTTCTTCAGGTCAGCATATATATATATGTATATATATATATTTATTTATATTTATATATGCTGTTGGCTGAAGAATATCACCATGAGCTTTCGAAGGCATTTCCCAGGTCATAATAATTTTCAATTTTAATCGATAGTCACAAAAGGCATTTTTTTGTATTTTGGGATCCGGGTTCGTTACCACGCGGAGGTTAGATCGCGTCGTACGTTCTGGAGACTTTCGGAGACTGAGATGAAAGTAGGGGCCGTCCGGCCCCGTGCGAGGACATTTCTTGAATTTTATTTAATCATTCCTCCCCTCCCCTCGTGTGGGTGGATTGGGCCCTCAAGGATGAGTTCCCTCGATTGAGATATCGGAAATACAAACAAGTGATCCCCCTCATTCACCCTTCTCCCTGGAGCATCGTGCATCACCGGATTAGTCAGTTAACGGCATCATCGGCTCGCTCTTCCCTTTAAAAGCCCCCGAACCCCGCCCCGGCCCCCCCTTTCCCCACACCCCTCTTGGAACCCTTCCCCGACGTCCATTGCCTTCCCGGGGAATGCGCCCCCGACCAATGTTATTCGGGCTCCCGGCGGCGTTGGGGAGCCAACCCTTTTTCCCGTAAGAGCGCCCCAATAAATTCCCGGTGCAGACAAAAAGATGAAGAGATGGAGGGAGGGTGGGGAGAATGCTAACTCCCTAGGGCAACCCTTCTTCTTCCCTCACATCGAGCATCCCTCCTCTCACCCTCCCTTCGTCGTCGCTGGAACGTCATCCACGCTCGGGGCACGTGTAAAAAAAAAGAACCAGAGTCCTCACAACCGTGGGTGGGGAGATGGGCTCGAGGGAGGGATGAAGTTACGTAGAGAGGGTGAGGGGAGAAACTCCGTGGCGGATTCCGCGCTAATCGTTTCCCCTGCGTTTTGGCTAGCTTTGTGTTGAGTGAGCGAGAAGTTTCATTAAATGAAATTGCGTGTGAGTGAGCTCGTGGGAAAACTTGATGGTCAAGCGTGTGTGGGTGGAGGGGTAAAGGGCCCCCTCCACCCCTTGTAACTAACTTTGTGCTTGGTTTTAACATTTTTTCTCCCTCTCTCTCTCCAGGCGTATGTGAAATGGAACACTTTTATGTGATCCCGCGAATTGACAAAAGTGGGAACTTGCCGTAACCTCCCTCCCTCGAGGTTGTGGTTCGAGTGTTCGCATTGTCCGGCGTGTCGGAAGGGGTTCACAAAAAAAAAAAGTTTATCAGACTCATGGCCGACGTCGAATCGGAAATGTCTCTTTTGTCTATTGCGCTTCCGCAATTAATTGCCCGCGCGCTCGAAATTAATAGGAACCATTTTTATTGATGATATTCAGCAGCTGACTTTTGATTTGAATTGTTTAATGAGATGAAAATTTAATGGATGGATTACCGAAGCATTTACGAGCTCATACGATGATTGAACTTTGATATGGAGCGTGGCTGAGTACGGCGCGGAAACGTGGTCATTGAAGCACGAGGATAGACGTAGTTTGGAGTCTTTTGAAATGTTGGTGTGGAGAAGAATGGAGAAGGTGAAATGGACCGAAAGGAAAACAAATGAGGAAGTACTAGGTATGGTGGGCGAGGAGACGGGTTTGTTGGGAGAAATATTATGGAGGCAGGAAAAATGGACCTATACCTCTCAAACCGACCTTTGGGTTGAATACTGTGTTTATGGTTTATATAATATATATACATAACCATAAACACAGTATCCAACCAGAAGGTCGGTTTGGTAGGTGATGGTAGAGTTCACCCAGTACTAAGCCCGACGGCGCGGTGAAATTCACACATCAGGGTAGGGGGGCCAGTTCCTTTCCTTGTGCCGCTTATGGTTTCCCAGGAAGATCTGGTACCCGAAAAATCTCATGCTTGGGTGAAACTGCAGGCGCCCAGAGAGGCTTCCCCGGGAATCGAACCCGGGCCCTCCGGTCAGCAGTCCAATGCTTTATCCCTAGACTACCGCGGCTATATGTACATATGAATGTTTTATTAATCACCTCTATTTGCATTTCGTGCGAGAAGGACTGCTTACTGATCTGCAGATATTTTTTTGTTAAATTTTCCTGGCTGCCGACGAAAAACAAGCCCTCATATATTTTGTGACGCTCAGCTTTGGATATTCCGATGTGCCATTTTCTTTTCTCTTTAAGTCGACTCCGCCATTCGAGGCTGTAGTCGGTGGTCAGCACATTTATTTCGCGTATGTTATCTCACGTGGACGCGTCGACGGGGTTAGGAGCCACGATCCACCGCCGCCGGCCTCCCTCTCGGCCTCTCTCTCTCACTTCCGAGGCGAGGGCGCCATTGCTTCGTGTTCTAGCGCTCTAGGAACTCTCGCTACTTTCTCCGACACTTTCACCGTGTGGGGGGGAGGATGAAGCTCCTAGCCGCTCTGCCCACCTTCTTCCCGGCCACACCGTGACCTCCCACGCCCTCACATCGAATTGTTATTCCGCCTGAAAGAAAATGTGTGTGCGACAAGACGGAGACGAGTGGCGGCTTGTTACATTTCGACCCGAGCGGCTGTTGCCAGCGCTACCCACGATTCGACATCGTTCATTTCGATTTTGACCTCGCCCGGTGGCCTCGCGAATTAGCGCGTCGTTGTGAATTTCTAGGGACCAGCTCATGACGTGCGACCCCCCATCTTAGTGCGAATGAACCAAATTTTAATGACTAATTAATACTTTCAAAGATAAGCGATGTAAGCTGACCGACAAAATTACAAAAAGTACCTCATATTTTTATTAGAAGGGTTGAGCATGGGACTTTAAGATATTGAATGGAGGACCCGGGTTCGATTCAGGATGGCACCCCTGAATTAACCCTAATTTCGCTAAAGGTATGTTGTTTTTCTGGTATGAAATCTTCCTGAGAAACCACAGTTGGTACCGGGGAAGGAACTGGCCCCTTCCTTCCTTGCTGCGTGCATTTCACGCGCTGTTAGGGTTCTGCACTAGGTAAGCTCTACCCTTACCTACCAAACCAGCGGTCGAGTTTATTATTGGATGTGCTTTGGCCCAAGATTTGATTTCAAATAAGCAATCCGCATACCTTGAACATTATTTTTCACTTATATGAAGTTGTGTTGGGTGGGACCTGGGAATGTACCGGAGATTAAGACCCAACAAAATTTTACCTTCAATAATAATATTGTATATTTAAGTCGCCATCTGTTTTACCGTAGATCACGCGGAGATAACTGCGGAAAGAGAGACCAAACTCAAATTGCTCCAAAACATACGCGGGTTACCACTGCCTGTCCCCAAATTCAAAGTTATATTTCCTAATTTTTTTCCGATTTTTTCCGCTTCTATTTTATTATTACACGGAGGTTATACAATATGAAACTTAGTGCCAGCCTTATTCCGTTTGAAAATTTTGGTTCTGAACCTTTAGAATCGGATGATTGACCTCGCTTTGCCCTTTGTTTGTGAATTTTCAAAAAATATGATTTCATTAAGTGCCCACCTCAGGGCCACGACTCTTTTAAATATTGCCGAGGGTAATTGGCTGCATTAGCAGCAGCATCCACATCCTTGACTATTCCAGAACTTCCAGTTCCGCCCTAGTCCAGGAATGAGTTTCTCCAAAATGTCAACGGTCACGTAACGTCGTGGGCACTGCTGTCGAGGGTAAATAGCAGTGTGAGGTCAATGTTAATCGGGAGAAGATCTCAGAGGGCGGGGCCTTGCCAACAACAACGTGTGAAGAAGCTCTAACTAAACGCTTATGTGTGATATGATAACGGGCTATAATTTCCATAAATAGCCATCATTTCCTCTTGGATTTCCCAGCCACGGTAACCTTTCAAATGAAGGAACTTAATCACACTACGGGCATCTTATCTTTTCCATACTGTGAGTTACTTCAATTTTCCGCTTACAAAACGAATCAACATTGACAGCTGTGTAATAGCCGTGCATAATTATGTGTACAAGAGTAATTTCATGTGCAGAATAAATTTATTTCAGATATCTCGCTTATTTCTTAATAATGATTTCCAAAATCAATACGCCCACGTAATAAGGGGTCCAGCACGGATTGACTCCAGGACATCGTTCAGTAATCTTTCTTCCCTCGCAGCGTTCACGATCACTTCGAAATCTAGGTTATTCACTCAAATAACCATGATCGAACAATTGCAGTCCACCTTTCCTATCTCGAACACATCCCAATGCGCCTTCCCGAAATGACATGGTAAAGGGCCTGACCTCACATCCCCTGCCATACGCCTCCTTGAGGACACGTGGGGTACGGCGTGGATGTCGAATTCCATAGGAACCCCGTTTTTTTCCCTGCAGTCGATATTCGAGGGAGTCTGATCAATAAGGCCTTACACGGGTCGGGCTGACTCTGGGGTGTGAGAGAGGTCACTCAAGGTGTGTGCCGTCACGAGGAAAAGACCCTTGTTCTGTAAATTAGTCGTGACAAATGCAGTGAAATCAGTTTCTTTGTTGCCTCCTCTAGTGAATGGAAGGGTCGAGAGTTGCCTGGGCAGGTGACAGTATCGATTGAACATTGTAAAAGTGGTGTGGGTGTAAAGGCGGTGGCGTATCTTTCAGGGGCAGCTGAATGTTTTTGACAGACTGTGACGTAAGGATGAGGAGATTCAGAAGATGGAATTGAAAAGTTTCACCTGTGATGGATGGACATGCCTTTCAGTCATTTTAGCATGTGCGTCTTAAATGAGAAAGTTGAGCTATAGATTTTTGCTAACAGTAGAATTTTTGCTCTAGTTAGACCACATTTGGAATATGCCGCAAGTATTTGGGATCCTTGGGAGAAAATCTGGCAAAAAGAATTAGTCCTGAGAAAATCCGCCAGATTCGTTAAAAACTGTTATAAGAACACAAGAGCCATTTGAAATACGAAGAGAACAAGCGAGACTTAGAATTTTTCAGAAATTTTAAAAAACAAAGAAGTTTAACGACGACACTAAAGTAATTATGATGGCCCCACACTACTTAGGTAGATCAGACCACAAAGCTAAAATAAGGGAGGTAGATTCCAATACAGATAGATTCAAATACTCATTCTTTCCCAGAGCAATCAGAAATCATAATAGTAAAAAACGGAATTCACTTAAGAAATATAAAAACATTTCATTTACAAATCGGAACGAAATTAAACATTGCAAAGGTATCGGGTGTATCTGTAGATACATGTGTATATTAGTTGGCAGTTTGTTATTTGCAAATGTTTCAAGGGTTTTTGCGTGAATGTATGCAATGTTTTGTTCGTAGTTTGTATAAATCTGTAGCTTTTGCATTCTTGTTTTTCTTAATTACGTGTGGTGCCCTAACACCCCCCGACACGCCCTTTCGGCGGCTAGCGGGGTATTAAGGAGATGTAGATAGGATTAGGGAAACTAGGGAGAACAATATTTTTTCATCATCATGGGTACTTATCCTGCCCATATCAACCATAGATATGAGTACTGACAATTATAAATAATTTTTGAAACTTTTTTTAAATATCTGAGGAGCGGTTTTGAAAAGGAAATTTGGACTAGGCCAGCATGTTACTCTTGGTTTCAGTAATCCGAGAGCGACGTTCTAGGGGATTAGAAATTCTCTGCATGAACCTTATAAATAAATATCTCACTCTTATTGCAGTTTGCCTGCAGTTCCAATACGATTCATGCAGAAAATCGAGAGTCGTGTACATATCATGAAAAATGTGAATTGATTTGTGCCCAGGGTAAAAAAAATGTAGCATTAAAATACGGCCAGAAGTTAAAGTGACACTGTTTCAATGGTTAAATTAACCCTAGAACGGTAACGGGGGCGAAAAAACAAAGAAGAAGGGGTTGAAATCTGGCGCCAAAAGAAAACGGTTTACGTTTGCGACTCGGGACCTTTACCATAATTCACTTCGATTATCGCGCGGGAGTAGGGAGAGGCCGTTCCCCGCGTCTGTGATACGCGCAGTCTCGAGCAGAAAACATTAAAAGTGCGAGTGGGGTGTTTTTTAATCCCAGTTGCTAGAATTGGGTGAAAAAAATAGCGTTACCGTTCTAGGGTCAAAAGACAGCAGGTAGTCGTGTCTCCGTAGTTCCCATGGAAACTTTCCGTCAACAGTTGTGGCCTCCGGGTTAAAAGTGAGCAATTTACGTGAATTGTCCCCTCTCTTCGGGGTTGCTGATAAAACGATCGTGGAGAGATCCACTCTAAGAGGGAATCGTTTGTAAATAAGGGGGCTATGAAAACAGTTCCCCTCGTCACTTTTGAATCACAGTTGGAGGAATCATAAGCATTCGGCCGAGGGACCACTTGCTTACCCCGTGCCTTCTGCGTTTTTGCCCAAAAAGCTCTTTTTCCCGAAGGATTTCATATCTTTTATGGAGACGACACTCATTAAAATTACTCCAATTTGGATCCGGAACCCTCTGACCTAAGGCACCAAACTCGAGCTACTACAAAAATTTATATTCATCGTAGGGCTCACCTAGTGCTAATTCCAACGGCGTGTGAAATTCATGCATTATCAGGATAATAAGGGGGGGCAGTTTCTAATTCCCTGTGCCGCCTATGGTTTTATAGGCAATTCTGGTAGAATTGAAAAGAACTGAATAGAAACCAGAATAAATCACGCAGCTTGAGTGAAGCTGAGGGTAGCCAAAAACATTCTAGAGAATCGAACCCGGGCACTTCGGTCAGTAGTCTAACTCTCTACCCGAGGACACGAGCTCACTGCAACATTTCAAATCCCTCAGAAACAAGACCAAACAGTTCATCAGAAACGCTAAAATTAGATTTCTTCATTCTTCTAATGGCTTCAAACAATCTTCCGCCGAACTGTGGAGCAATCTCAGAGCCTTTGGTGTTGGGAAAATCAAAGCCATGGAAATCCCGTCTTCCGTATGCCTTAACACACTCAACAAACAATTCATAACTCCTCCACTTCAAGATGACACTAAACACAATGACACTAAACAAGCATACATCAAAAAACTCCTTCAACAAAGTCCGAGCTATTCAACTAATCCTTTTTGCTTTTCTACTGTCACCCAGACACAGGTACTCCATGCACTTTGGAATATTAAATCTAAAGCACAAGGTTCAGATGAAATTCCGATATTTTTAATAAATAAATTAATTCACATACTTTTGCCATTTATTACACACATATTCAACTGGTCCCTTATGCAAAATAAATTTCCTTCTCAATGGAAAAGGGCTCTTGTTCGCCCCATTCCGAAGAAAAATCTTTCCTCTGATCTGTCCGAATACAGACCTATTAGTCTCTTGCCTACACTATCCAAAGCTCTTGAGAAATTGGTACACGAGCAGATCTCACAGTTTCTTAGAGATGCCAATTCCTTTAATCCTCTGCAATCCGGTTTTCGTAAATCTCATAGCACCACCACAGCACTAATTAAAGTCACGGACGATATTAGATACGCCATGGACAAAAGACTGGTAATTATTATGGGTCTTCTCGACTTCAGTAAAGCCTTCGATTCTGTTGAAAAAGACATACTTATTACAAAACTTCGCACACTGAATTTCTCCCCTTCTGCCCTGTCTTGGTTCAAATCCTATCTCAACCACCGTTTTCAAAAGGTTAGCACCACCTCATCTTCCTCAGAATGGATTGAAGTAACACGTGGTGTTCCTCAGGAATCCATACTTGGACCTCTACTTTTCTCCCTCTATATTAATGATATATCCACTCAACTTAAATACTGCAAATATCACTTGTACGCTGACGACTTACAAATCTATCTTCATTCTTCCACTTATGATCTTCCTACCGTGATAGAACATATAAACTCTGACCTGGACTCTCTCTCAAACTGGAGTACACTTAATTTTCTTAAAATTAATCCAAAGAAGAGCCAAGCGATCATTGTTGGGCATTCACGACTCCTCTCAACTCTTAGTTACACCGAGATTCCACCACTTCAACTACCTGACTCCATCATTCCTTACCAGAAAACAGTAAAGAATCTTGGAATAGTTCTCCACGAAACATTAACTTGGACTGAGCATGTTATTAAAACTTGTAAAACCATTTATTGTTGTCTTCACTCCCTCAAAAATATCAAAAGCCTACTATCATTTTCCCTACGCAAACAATTAATCCAGACTCTCATATTTCCTCATTTTGACTATTGCGACTCAGTATATCAAGATTTATCAGTTGAGCTATCCCTTAAACTCCAGCGTGCACAAAATGCTTGTGTGAGATTCATCTTTAACCTTCAGAAAAGCGACCACGTCTCTGAGTATTACCGCGAACTTAAATGGTTACAACTCAAGCCTAGACGGAATATGCACATCCTTTTGCTTCTCTACCAAATCAGAAACTATGAAATCCCTCAATACTTATCTTGTAACTTCACACCGATTAACAGTGTGCATGATGCCAATACACGGAGAAAACATCTCTATTTAATACCTAAACACAGGACAGAAATCTATAGTAACTCTTTCCACATTACAGCCTGTAGACTTTGGAACTCCTTACCTACTGACATTAAGAATTGCCGCTCACTTAAAATATTCAAGAAAAAACTCACTAAAGAGCTCCTGCTCAAACAAAACAACTCCTAGCAAATTTCCTCCTTACCGTAATTCATCTCATTCTTCTACACAGGAACCTGACCACCTTTATTTCTTACGTTCTTCCTTTCTTTTGAACTCTTAACGACTCAAAAGTAATTTCTTATTTCATCAAGTATTCCAAAAGTAATCTTTATTTTATTATTATTTTTATCATTATTTTTTAATTTATTTATTTTTCTTTTATTATTATTATATTAATTATTTATTTTATGTTATTTATGTTTCCCTCATGTATCTTGTTTTTCTTTAATGTTAATATATTTTGTTCAAATTTATTTCTGATGTATCAACTATCGCTTTGTTTACACTTGTATATGCTATTAATATCTCTTGTAATTGTGTTTACCATCTCTATTTTATTATTTGTATTCTTGTACATGTTTGCTATGTTCTTTATAACATTATCTGACGATGGGTTAAATGGAAGAGGGGACCTGAAGGTCTCAATTTCGCCCAGAATAAAGACGTTTATCTATCTATTTATCTATCTACCACGACTACTCTCTACCCGTCCAGCGACTACCACGTCTATTCTGGCTGCTAATCGAAGTGAAATTATCAACGGGTAAATAATTTTGGCGCCACTAATTATCTTGGATGATTTTTTTATCACCTTGACATTAATGAGGATATTATATTTTTCGGATCACCCGCATGCTTTTTTAAAGGGACCTGGATGAAGTATTCAGGTCCTGGTACCGCAGACGAAACGCTGCGAATTACAATGAAATAGCTGTAGCTTGCTAAAGTTTGTCATGGAGTATCACCTTGAACTATCTCGACGTATCATGGAAAAGAATCGTCATTATTAGTTTACATAATTTTAGGGGCTTACACAAGTAGTAAGACTCAGTCCCAAAAGTAGTAGGAGGGGGAGTCGATTAAAAAAAGATTCATTAATTGATATATTTACTCAAAAGTCTTCAAATTGGCACCCTTGTGCCAATGTGCGCCACGCGCGCCCTGATGTCCTTTCAGCAACGCCCTAACGTCCTTTGAGTTTCCTTTTTTCGTCCGAAAGCATTCGCGGCACCAACTTCGGACACAGCTTTCCCACTCACGCCCATGTGTTTGGTCATAAGTCGATGCACATCACTTTTAGGGATACCTATATACAGTCTGCTCTTGTGGAAAGGCGCCAAGGGATCTATAGCTTAAGTGAGTACCTCCAAGGCACCTCAAGTAGGGATCGAGAAACCACTGAAAAATATTCGACGCCGCCGGGATTTGAACCCAAGCCCTCTGTGTGTGGGAGGCCAGTAGGATAGCCACCGCACCATGTCAATTCCCCACGAAGGTGGAAGAAGGGACTATAAGTCTCAATCTCGCCCAATTAAGTCGATCAGTAAATAAAATAAATAAATAAAGTTTATGATGAACGTTTAAGATGTGCTATTTCGCTATAAATCTTCGATACACTCCATGTATTTCCTATAAAAAAAGGATAGATCTCGCTCTGACGCCAATTATTTTTAAACTCGTAAAGTCTATAATCAACTGTGATACAGGAGTTTTTCCACAGAGTCAGCCATTTATTGAAACCAGGAAGTTGATACTTGTGAACACTAGCCCGTGGGCAGAGATGATTTTATTGTGAGAGTCTACCGGGTGAAAAAATCCCGGCACCGCATCTCTGGGAAGGTTGACATTAAGTTTGCCATGTAAATGAAAGTAGTTCCTATGTGTTGCAATATTCATGACGGTAAGAATGCGTTTATAATTGGAGAAAATTTCCTCATTCACCGAGATTTCTCCGCATTATTTTATGACGTCCGGATGAGTGATAGGTGCGCAGTTTGCCGGGGCAGGATTGGCGTTGCGTAATAACCTTGCATCCAGAGTGGACTTAAGGTGAGCAGCTTTTACCCACCGACAGGTGCCGCCATAACAACACAGATGGCTCTTGGGCGTTAACTATTTTCATAAGAAACAGGAATCTCTCTCATCCTGCCCAATGTCCAATGTTGTGGCATGAATTTTCAATGGTTTGCTTCTCTCAGACTCGGGGAATCAAATATCATATCGATTACTCTGTACACATATGGTCGGTCTCAAAATGTAAGTGGAATAAATCTTGGGAAAACTTTATTTGCAGATGAAATTAAAAATTACTAAAACTCTTCAAAACAGCACCCTTGTGCCTCGACACACCGATGTCTGCACCTCTGGCACGCTTCTGGTACGCTTCCTGTAGGACATCAACAAGACCCTCGTTCAGGCACTTCGTCACGGCCTCTTTGGCATAATCCAGTGGTCCACATTGGTACTCAAAGGGATCGTACTTGAGTCGTACTCAAACCCCTAAGTCTCGTCACCAGTAACCACCTATTCTAAAAAAATCGGGTCACTTTCACAGTGGTCCAAGAGGTCCAAGGTAAGATTGTCACACAAGCAGTCTTCAGACAGCACCTTGGAGACCGTCTCGGCACACCTTTCTCATGGCTAAACCTTCTGTAAGAATGTAGTATACTGTGGTTTTCTGAATATTGCACTCATCTGCTATCTCATTCGGACACTGACGGGGTCAATCAGAATTGAGCATGTGTCTCACTTTTTGCACGTTTTCATCGCACTCTACTATTGATGGATATGTCCAGGTCATTCGTCGTCAGCCTCCACGTTATCCTTCCAAAATATCCTGGGCAGAAGCTGAAAACCATCACTTGGGAAATTTCTCCAACTCCAGAAGCATCCTTAACCACGGCGATGGTCACCGAATCCTAATTTTCCAAGCTTAATGCACAATTTTATCACATATAATTGTTCCATGGAAAGTGACAACGTGAATTCGTGACGCGATGCTCGAATAGGGGTCTAGTCTAGCAGACGCCCGCACATTATAGCGGCCCGCAGACAACTGACGCGAGTCATGTTGCTTTCCCAACACCTCTCACCATTTTTCCCTCCACAAATCGTCACACACCATTCGTTCACTTCGCCAGGAAAAATCGTTTTACTTGCATTTTTGAACAGACCCTGTCGTTCTGCGTTCCATCTTTCAATTACGGTATGCCCACACAATAGTTGTCTATTGCGTACTGCAGCGTTGGGCAAGTGAGAGCTCGAGTTTAGACCTGGGTGATGCCTCTGGATATCCTCAAAATTCACCAAATGCTTCCGGTGATTTTCTATTTACCAGGCCTTCCAGAGATTGGACCCTCACGAAGTTGGATTAATTGCCGAATTGGGTCGCGTGCAGCGTAGAAGAGCTAGATTTGTAAAACTTTGTTGTGATAAACTTAGTTGCGTATCCAAAATATTAGAGGAGCTAGGCTGGGAATTACTCAATGGACCGAAGGTTAAATTAAAGATTAAATTTCTTGCATAAGCTGTAAGGATGTCTCTTTAGCAGTGATGCTGAAAATGTATTATTACCCCCATCGTACTACGGTGGGAAAGATAACGTCAATAAAATTAGAGAGATCAAATGTGGAACAGATAGATTTAAGATGTCATTTTCCCCAGTAACTATAATGGAGCAGGATACTGAATGCAACCACGATGGGGGAAAGGATTTTTCTCTTTTCATTCTAAGTACATTAGTCTGTTATATTTATCTCATTTAACTTGCCTAAAAAATCTATTATTCCTTGCAGCTTCTATTGTACGTGTAGAGATGTAAATCTCACTTTTATACTGAAGTGTATGTAAATGGAGTAGTCATGATAAATGATTTGAGTTATTTCAAAGACATAAAGAAATTAACAATTAAGAAAAACTTAATTTTGGATACTGAATGCCTGGTTTGTCATCACCTCATACGACACGCCTTAGCGTTGGCTTGCAGGGATATACCGTGTAGATGTAGATATTTACGCCTCAGGGCGTCCGTAGAGCCCAGTCATGTAACAGCTAGGGATGACGTGGGAAGGTATCTGATCCACGCACTATGAATGTGTAAAATGTTCAAATGCCAGCCAACCACAAGTTTTGGCACGAGATGAGCTCTATGCTCAACTACTGAACCAGCCTTCGGTTTGTTTACTGTGGGTGTTCGCGCGCCTCACACTGAATGTCCTTTGGTGGGAATGAGGACGATGAAATATTGGGAACATTTTTCTCCAGGTTCATTCGTGACCTTCTGCCTATCTGAATCCAAAATCTCCATAACCATCGCGGTTTGAAAAACACGCGCTGTTTATTTCATTTCCAAGAGGAGAATGACATTAATCACAGGGGCCATCTAAAAAACTGCTCATAATAGTTGCTTCCTTTTCTTTTGCTGAAAGCACGATAGTCAAAATATTATTAAATCAAATTTCAAGAAACTGCGGGAGCTGCCGCAACAGTAACTTTTAACGGAGTCATACGCTAACATGCATTTCAATGCAACAATTACAGAGTGCAAAAATCATTCGCCCGGTCAAGGCGAATGATTTTTACACTCTGAAATTGTTGCATTGTAATATTAACTCTTTAAATTCCCAAAGATTAGAATACTTTGGCCCGTTGGAGCAACTTTGATTCGAGCTTTGAAATTTGATTGATATTTGCACTTAATTACTGCAATAGGCATCTGTAATAAAGACGATAAAATAGCATTTGAATTATTTTTAGAAAATTTGCTAATCAAAGAAGCTCTTTTAAGTGATCTAAGTTTAGTGAGATTGGTTAAAATTTGGCAATCGCTAAAACAAACTTCGTTCAAATAAAAGAATGAGAAGGGGACTCCCAAATTGGAGCAACATTGAATTGAAATAAAAAAATTGAATTTTTGTATCCACTCTATATTTGTAATTCATGTGAGAGATATGATATAAAATTAGGGACATGGAAAATGAAAAAATCAGCATGTTTTTTGTTTGAACAAGCAGTGATGTGGAAAAAAATACGATATCTTATGATATAAACTATTTTTTATAGACTTTTACTCTGTTAACCGCAAATGGCATTCCAATTAATTTTTTGACCTTTTTTTATTTTTATTATTTATATTTAAATGTAGTATATTATAACATGGACCGATGGGAAAACAAATGAGGAAGTACTGGAGATGGTGGGTGAGTAGGGGTTTTTTTTTTAGAGATATCCTATGGAGGCAGGAAATATGGATTGAGGGCGTATTGATTCGCAGTGGGGTGTTGACGACTGTAATAGAGGGGAAATTGATAGGTAAATGAGGAATGGGCAGGAACAGGATAGTGACATTGGACGGGATGAAGGAAGGAAAGAAGTACACAGAGATGAAGAGGGACCTGATATAGATTAGTTTGATAGGTGGGGAGTCACAGAATGTTTATTTGATAGTTGTGTCCATCCAAAAACCTACCTTAACCGATAGATTACTTAAAAATTAGCATCTGTAGGTTTTCGCAGGGATTTCACACTCCCCTTCATGTGTGGGTGTTTTCGTGCAGTGAGTTTTTTCGTCAAGGATAGAAGACATTATTCATTAAGTTTTTCCCACAATTGTGCATATCTTTCTAAATTCTTTGTACTCATGCATATTCAGTCCCATAAATTGATTGTAATTATTTATAGTAGTTCTTTTTTATTAAATTTATCACTCGAATGTAATTATATTTTCATTGAATATATTTGGCAATGGATTAGATGGAATAAGGAACGGCCACAGTCTCAATTTCGCCCAAATAAAACCGAATTATTATTATTAATGGCCTCTTCGTCTTCATCTTTATCAACCTGACGCAAGGTCAACTCGCACGGGGCTGATTCCTGAAATGTACGTTTTTGTTTCCAATATCGCTTCGGTTTTCAAGCTCAAAATGAAAATCACAGAAGAAGTCTGTTAATTTTTTTTTCTAATTGAGAGAAAAGTGGGAGGAATATAATTGGGGGTGGTCGGTGGGAAGATTATATTTTTTTTCCACCCCATACAAACCCTTGTTGAACCACTCCATCCATTTTTCTCCCTTGAAATCAGCATTTTTAAAAAGATAATTGAAACCCTATTTTATCCAAGCATCCACCCTTAAGTTTATTAAGTGGGAATATGACAAAGGATAATAAAAATCCTCCCCGCATCTTGTTGACCTTCATCACATCGGAACGACTACCTCTCTCTCCAGATGGGTTTATTCGAGCTGCTTCAAGAAAGGTTCGTGACCCTAATTTAAAACCCTGTTTGTTGCCACACCAAATCAATTTTTCAGAGATATTCGGAAAGGGACGGAAATTATGTCACTACTATCGTCCATAGATACACGTATTAGTGAATTTCAGTGTGTAATATCGAGAGCAAAAGACTCATTCGCACTCATCTGTAACAAGGTTTTTATCTTTTTTTCATGATGATAATTTTATCCTGAATCATTCACAAAATTGGCCTTGTACCAATTGTCAATTGTACCAATCTACCAATTGCCTTTTTTTGGTATTCTTCCAGTTAAGGTTTTGGATGGACACAGCCTAGCAATTTCTCCTATCCAAAAACACAACCTCACTTCAACTCGTATTGTCGTGACGATTTACCTTCAGTACGCTGAAGAGGGGGCTACTTTGTGGCCGAAATATGCGTATTCGTTTTCACCTTTCTTTTTCCCTTTCCTTATTTACCCTTTACCCTATCCTTTGATTTGTGGCGTTAGCCAAATAATTTCAATTGTACTCTGTTTTGAAAGGTCAACTGTTTACGGCTTTTGGAGTTTTTTTTTCAATTACTCAACACAACCTGATGTCCGGCGGGAGTCTGGAAGGGTTTCACTCTAATGATTTTCATAGTAAATTGAAGTACTTGAATCAGTCTCTGGGAATTTCCATCGGTTTTTGGGAAAATTCATATTATTTATTGCATGAGGACTATGATTTTAGAGATTCGGTATCGCACGAACCAGTCATTAGAGAGAGTAACCTTAAGAAGTAACCAGACTCAAGAAAAAGCCACATTTTGACATTCGGACCACTCTTTCTTTTCCATTTCAGTTTACTGAACTCGTTCACTTTTCCTCATGTCATGTTGTGTTGTCATGTCATGTTGATGCGCTGCGCCGCCCCTTGCTTACGGACGCGTCCCATTAAATTTCGTGTGAGCTCACTTCCAAAGCGTCGGCATATATAAAAAAAATAAAACTTTCGCCTTCGTTCCATCCGTGAATTTAGTGCGTTGGCATCATTTGAAGCCGCCTCCCGTTCAAGGTCCTCATTCACAGTCACATAAGGACGTACGTTTGCTTATTATTCTAAAATCAATACCATTTTCAAACTCGGGAGCTCAAACTCAGACTCGCGGACTCAAACTCAGACTCACGGACTCAAACTCACGCCTGAAACGTCTCTTTTTATTCGGGAGCGAACGATCTGTGGAATTATTTATCTTTGTCTAGGAATTTTTTTTACTCTAACCTTTATTGAATTAATTTTCGATTGGTCACATTGCCCTGCGGGAAAAAATATATGTAGCTTTCAGGTGAGAATATTTATCAGATCATCTGCACCTTTAAGTTTTGTGTATAAATTCCTTGTTATTGTAAATAGTCTTCACAAGAGAGAGTAGATGAACTGGACTAAACTGTTGAGAGACCAGTGTCCATGGCGACTCTCCAGGAGAAAATATCCCGCAAAATTCATGACTTTACATGCGGAATTAATATAAATAATTTGTTTAAATTGCACCCTGTAAGCCACCTCTGGGGTGTGTGGCAGGGGGTGAATACACACCAGACTACCCTTGACCCAAAACACCTTTCCTTTCTAGTGCGGTCGGACGTTATTCTGAACCGTTATCGTTCATGGGAAAAATTATATCTTAAATCCATCTGATCTACGTTTAATCTCTCTAATTTTATTGACATGGTCTCTCCTACCGCACTACGATTGGGGTAATAAAACATTTTCATCATCATTGCTAAAGAGATCTCCTTCCAATTCACATGCAAGAGCTTCAATCTGTAATTTAACCTTCGCTCCATCAAATGATTCCCAGCCTAGCTGGTCTAATATTTTGGATACACTGCTAATTTTATCTTAACAACCTCTTTACTAATCTATCTCCTCTACGCTGCACGCGATCCAATTTAGAAATCAATCCAACTTCGCGAGGATCACATATACTTGCAGCATATTCTAAATGAGTCCTAACTAAGGACAGATAACATTTCTCTTTTACCTTTTCATTGCATTTACCCAGTACTCTTCTAATAAATCCTAATTTTTTGTTACTTTTCCACATATTCCCCGTATGTGTTTTACCTTGGAGAGTTCGTTAATGTTCTTTAGTTAATTCGTTAGGTTACGCCTAAGTATTTAATCGAGATAGCACTTTCTATTTCTGTGTTCCTGACGCAGTAGTCGTTCGGGAGGGAATTTCTCTTTTTCCAAAAGCTCATCGCCACGAGCCTTTCTTTAACTCAAATTCTTAACGCATGTCCATGTACACATTGCTACGTAGTTTCGAATTATTGGGGCGTTCAGGAATTTAATTTATTGGCAGTCGCCTTATATTCAACTAGTACTTCCCCTTTATTGTTTTAGAATTGAAATCGTGACCCAGCAATTTTGGGAATAAATAAAACTTTTACTAACAATAAAATATGAACTTTATTTCACATTCGAAGGCATTCTTTAAGAGATTACCATTTATTAAAGATTTGACCTTGTTTTTGAATGTGTGGCGAATGGTATAGCTGTGATGTTTTATAAGAGAGTAACTGAAAAGTGGCGAGCTGCAAATGTTTTCTGCAGCGTGCTTTATTCCGGTTTTTCAAGGATCGCACAATGTGTCTGGAATATCGTATCATCCCCGATGTTCATAATTCACGCGTTGGATCGTTTGCGTAGTAATAATTTATCAAATCTAATGTTTACTATTGTATCTTGCAGTGTTCTATGAATGAATAAAATCGACCCAGAGATTCCAGTTGAAAAATGTTCTCATGTTGGGTTACCATAAAACGTTTTTAACCATATTTTCCTTGATATATTCACCGTATACCTCTTTAAATTATACCCATGTACGTGATTGCTGTTTAATGGACGTGATAACATGAATACGTCTAATTTAAAAAACACAAACTTTTATGCTTCATTCCCATTAGAATAGAAAAGTTGATTACACATATTAATTCAGCTTTAATGGATAGCCTTCTACTATGAATCTACTTTGAATGTTACAGAGTGAAAACTATGAAATATTCAAACATTAGGTCGTCATTATTTAACAATTTAGACTCGCTGATTTTACGTATGTAACTACCATGTTGAAATATTGATAGTAAAATTAATATGTTTTTAAATAGTTTTGTCTATGCGATTAGTTTTATAATATTGGGGCTCTAATAAGAGTTATTTCCGAGCAGTAGTTTTTGTAAATTTTAATTTTTCAATACTCTTTATCAGGTGAATTTTCTTAAATCATACCGATGTTCCTAAAGGTATTTTGATTTATCCAGGCTCTTCTAAAAATACCTCATCGGACAATCCGTTCCTTCCTTCTCTTGAGAAAGGTGGTTAGACCACCGAAAATTCGATGCCTAGTGAGTTACTCTTTTTTTAATGTGTTTCTGTGTTTTTGTATTTGTCAACTAGTGATAATTCCATTAACATTAAATAATATATATATATATATATATATATATATATATAATCGACGTCACCACATAAGGAGGCTAGTGTCATAGGTGTGGGCCATATTGTGTGCAGCTGATTGTGCATTCACGCGTTCATTGTGTTAAAGTTCCTTTCACTGCCGTGCCGTCTCTCACACCGCAAATCACACAGTCTGGATCCGGTTGGCGTTGTCCGGAGGTATCAACCGGATAGGAACCCGGCATCATCCGGTCTACAGCCGCCATCCGCTCGGCACGCCACCGGTACCGGTTCATAAATCAACCGGTTCCGCTGATATGGCGTAACGTGGGGTAGGGTTTTTGCTGAAATGATGAATAGGTGCAATGGCGTACTTTTCCTCCGTTTGGATGAGATCCGTAAAAATCATCATCCGGCCTAAAGACAAGCTTCCGAGAACAAATGAACGCTCCGTCGAAATAAACTGGTGAAACATACTTGTGTCCCTTTCGTTTGTCTCTTTGTGCCTTTTCCTTTTTATTTTCTGACTGAATCCACGCTCCGAACAAATCCCCGGATATTGCCACTCACTCATTAGTCCTATCCGTTTCTTTGGGCCCTTTCCCATCGAGGGTCCTAGTTCTAAATTCCTCATTATCCTGAGTTGTGCCAAAAATTAATATATCGTATTTTCCCCTCCTAATTGGATCCCTTCCTCGAATTTCGTCCATTGGGAGACCTTTGCTTCGTTATCAAACGAGTGCCGCGCTGTGTTTAAGTGGCGCAGAGATATATGTACACAGTCCGTTCCAAAGGTAATGGAATTATTTTTTAAAAGTAATTTATTGAAAAGAGACAAACTCTTAAAATTCTTCAAATTACAGTCCTTGGGTCTCTACACATTTTTCCAGCGACTCTGTCTGGACCGGTACGCGCCCTGGAAGGCGTCTTCGGGGACCTCTCGCAAGGTATTCGTCACGGCAGATTGGATCTCTTCAATGGACGAAAAACGAGTTCCTTTCGGAGCTGTCTTAATCGAAAGGAACAAAAAGAAGTCTGCTGGGGCGATGTCAGGACTATAGGGGGTGTGGGGATGGGCGTTGGCACCTGGTGTTTGGCCAGGAACTCGCGGACTTGTAGCGCGTTGCGGCAAGGCGTGTTATCGTGGTGGAGTTGCCAGGGAGTGGAGATGTCTTTTCTCGTTCTGATGACCATTTTAAACAGTAACAACTCGAAGTACAACAGTAGACGACAAGTTCAGTTCATCGGCAACCATCTTGATACCCAATCGACGGTCAAAGTCCAGCAATAGTCGGGCATGCGCCTGATTGTTGTCGGCTGTTTGAAGGCCCCCCAGAGCGTTGCTCGTTGTGAACCTCTTCCCGGTCCTCCTTAAAAACATTTAACCACCTCAAAACTTGTGAGTAGGACAAACCAGAGCCCCCTTAAGCCTTACGAATCATTTTGTTAATATCCTTAAGAGATTTTTTCAGTTTAGCACAAAACTTAGTAATCGCGTAACGTTGCTCGATTGTCGATCCCTGTTTTTCGTGATACGGTCGGCGCGCAGATGTTTACAATTTCTGACGTCCTGCCGCTTCCACAGCTTGGAGAGCACTGGCACCGGTTTCGCGGCAAAGCTTAGCGTCCCCCCCCCACCTAAATCAAGTGGTTCAATCCCACTCCAAGCAATATGAGCGGCGCGGGAATTTCAATTGCATTACTTTTTGAATGCACCCTGTAGAACAGTGGACATATGCGTCGCCGAACTTACACAAGCACTCCTGCTCAAAATATGTGTTGGAATGGGAATCGTCATAAGTACCATGCAACTGGGCACCCAGGATTCACTCCCAAGTCGTTTCCTCGAAGCATAAATGGGCGAAAGAATAAATTCGGCGGCCAATAAATTGGTGGTGAAATGGTTTCCCCATTTTCAACCCGCCGGAATCATCTTTTTCCTCCCCAAAAAGCATGCTTCACATAACTGTCTTTGAGTTGGAAACCCCCTTCCCTCCCCTATCCGTAGAAGGAGACATGAGGGAGACTGAATCCGGTCGACTCGGAGAACGAACGATTTCGCTCCATTCTGTGGCCGGGGAGATTATTGTCAGCCTATTTAAATAAATGACAAACGAAACTTTCAGGTGGTAACTTTTCAATGCGAGGCGAACGCCGTTGTAACCTTCTCACGAACGGAAATATAAACTGCGGCTTCATCAAAGTAGTACATACGAAAAAACAGACGAATTAATTAATTATTTTAGTAATTCTCAGCGGATACGAGAGGGGATCAGGATTTCGCCCAGGGGATTCTGCAGATTGTGGCGAGGTCCACAGGGGTTAGGTGGCACCGAGTTCTCATTCATGTCAGTTGACGTGGTGTCAGTTCTCCATGGAGCAATGGCGAATTACTGAGTCGGCCCTTTGACCCAATATAGCGCATCTTTTGTTTTACTCCTGGATGAATTTTACCCTAAGATAAAAATTGGCGTAAAAAAATAAAATACGAGGACCTCGGTTTCAAATGGTATCAAAATCAAAATTTAAATAAATGAATTTTCATGAAACCAAGGATGCATATTTTTTTCAAATATTTTGCAATGGAACTGGAAATTCGGTGACCTCTGCCCCAAGGATTTATTTCTTCTTGCAAAAAAAAAAGATTATTTTTTCAAATGTAAATTCTAGGAAGCAACACGCACTTGTTCTGATGCCAATAACTCATTTTTTTCAAGCGGAGATTTATAAACTTTTCGAATCAAGTTCCACAGATGACAACTTCACTCCGTGCTGGTAGCATATGAAAGAAACGACCTCTTCCACGATTTACTGTCTTCCTTATTTATGCAGTAGTTTCCTGAATGCGATTTATAGCGATGTATACGACCAATCAATACTGACGGTTGATTCATTCTCCGTAGCCTACTTCTTGGAATGGCCATTCCTCTTTGGTTGAATGGTGTAACGGCTTTGGGGAGGGGTGGAGGTTGGGGGAGGGTCGGGGGGTAAGGGGTTGAACTTGCTAATACGTAATGAGATCGATTCGAACTGGAATATTTATGAGTTGAATAAAGATGCCGTATCTTTTTTTTTCAAATTTGGCCGCGAGAAATAGCAATTAAGTGAGCAATTAACATAAGCACCGAACATTTTTTTATCATTTAACCGTTTAAATTTCCAAGTCGAATTTTGCATTGTTTCTTTTTAATATACACCTATGCACTGATATTGCCATGCACCTGTAACCCCTATACATCGTATGTGTAATCCCTCATTCACATGTTTCTTCAAAAAGATCAAAAAATCCACGTTTTACTCATCATCACAGAAGATAATATATGTAGGCAAGGAATAGCGTATTCTCAATCTCTTGAGTAGTTATTGAAATATATTTTTTATAATGCCATAAGGATTAAATCATATATTTAATGCTTAAATATAAAACATAGTATCATACATTTAAATTAAATTCATACATGCTTAAATATTAAGCATAATATGATGTTGCTCGTAAAAACATCTACCAGTTTTGTTTTTATTATTAAAGTATAAACCAACCTGTATTGGGATATTGCACAGTGACATTTTTATGTCCAATTATCTTCTGATCATGTATTCCAAACTGCCTTGCCACTCAAAAGTAATCAGATCTGAGAACTCAATGGTTCTTACAGAATGCCCGTAGGAACAAATGAAATGACTGCCTACACGACCCGCACGACTTAACAATTTTGAATCAACCCAATACACTCGAGAAATTTGTTACTAGGAAAAAGGTAGTGCTGTGGCAACAACAGCATGTAACTATAATTGCTCAAAACAATTTGACCGCGTTTAATGCTTTGTTTATTTATATGAGTATTTTTAATTCACTGATAGGAATAGCAGAGTATTTGCATGTTTCAGTCAGTGGCGAGAAAAATACTAAGTGCAAGTATTCTATGATTAATCAAGATATTTAGCACAAATGGGCAATATTTAATTGTTTTAAATTCGCCCAAAAACGTTTTCAGATTTTGTTGGCTGCTTTATTTACTAATACAGAAAGTAGATTAACACTATATATTCATGAAAAATGGAGGTTATTGTATAAAAGTACCAGCTTATCAAATTTGTTTCATTCACTTTATCGCTTAAATGATCCCAGTCTCAGTACAGTGACACAAGAAACGTAATTGCGTGGGTGGGTACAAAACATAATTACCATTAAATAGGTTCTTGGTGGCTTCTGGCCATTTTTTTTAGTTTTTACAGTACTTCTAGTAAATAGGTACTGCATGCTCAGAAAAATTGCAAGGACGAACGAGTCGAGCCTTTTTCGGTCTTGGCGAGCCAGAATGCCTCCACTGGGATGATTGAGCCTCAGTTTCAACGTCGTATCCATAAACCCATGTTTCGTCACCTGTTATAATACGTTTCAGTAATTCTGCATCGTCGTTCACTTCATTTAGTGACTCCTGAGCAACTTCCATTCGCCGATGTTTTTGTTCAAAATTCAACAATTTTGGAACGAATTTTGCTGCCACGCGTTTCATTCCCAAATAATTGGAAAAAATTTCATGACATGATCCAATCGATATGCCAACATCATCAGCGACCTCTTTAATTGTGATTCGGCGATCGTTCATAACCATTTCTTTCACTTTTTCCACGTTTTCATCGATTGTTGATGTGCTGGGGCGTCCAGGACGTTCGTTATCTTCAAGGTCTTCACGGCCTTCTCGGAAATGCTTATACGACTCGTAAACTCTTGATTTGCTCATGGCAGACTCACCATTGTTAACACTTCACACACTTTGTTACACTCTATTTAATTTTTTATGCAAAATTTGATTCAAAACCTTTGATCCATTTCTTTTGACAAACGAAAATCGCCGAGCTCATAAAACACGTCTAACCGGCTGTCACAGACAAAGTCCACATTTGAAAACAGCTGAAAGTTTTATCATACTTCAGGGGTATGTATACCGACATAATGAAAAAAAAGTTTGGCAATCGGACTCGCCAAGCCCACGAAATGAAAAAATTCTCGTTATGTTTTGAACACACCTCGTGTACCATAGCATGTAAATAACTTTGAGGCAATAAAGCACAGCAGCTGAAGTCACCTCACACTTCTGGGTCACTTAAACCACAATAATTTTTCCTAATAATTGTCCACAAATTGATTTTTTTTTCAAATAATGTTAAAATACACTACTAAGTACGAGGTTAGTTTGAAAGGTTCTTGGAATCACCACCAGATGTCAGCCCTAGTGAAAAGAGTTTCCCGCATAGTAATAGGTGTCACTTTATCAGTGAACACGTACTGGATCAGTTGCTCTGGGAAGAGATCTATGGTGCGGACGCGCCTCTGTTGTTGTTCCTATGCAGTGATTTGTGAAAGTGGAAAAAATTGAGATTCGAGCAGTGATCAAATACTTCCAAAGGAAAGATAGGAAAGCAAAGGAAATTCATGCCGACTTTCAGAACACTAAGGGACCCTGCTTCTTCGTATTCAACTGTTGCCAAGTGGACAAATGAGTTTGTTTGGACGGGACAGCTTAGATGATGATCCACGGTCAAAATATGACACTACCCCAGGATTTATTGCGAAAGTGCATAAAATGGTCATGGAGGATTGCCGATTGAAAGCACGAGAAATTGTTGAAGCTTTGGGGATGTCATCTGAATGGGCATATCACATTTTAACAGTAGATTTGGATGTGACAAAATTATGTGCTAGATGGGTGCCACGACTCTTGACGTAGGATCACAAACGCATCAGAATGTGATATTCCGAGCAATGTTCGACCCATTTTAACAGCAACCAACAACATTTTCTCTGCCGGTTTGTCACCACAGATGAAACTTGGGTCAAAAACTCGTACTATACCCAGAGACAAAAGAGTATTCAAAGCAGTGGAAACATATTGATTCACCACCACCAAAGAAAGAAAAGGCAATACGGTCGGCCCGAAAGGTAATGGCTTCAGTTTTCTGGAATGAGAAATGGATTCTGCCGGTAGATTATCTTCCCACTGGTCAAACAAATACTGTAAAATAGTACGCTAACCTCCTGAACCAAATACAGCAAAAGATACACGAAAAAAAGCCATCTTGCGTCAAGAAAATGCACGCCCACACACCATGGCAAAACTACGTGAACTAAGATATGAATGAGTAGACGAGTATTTTTCAGTCCTAAAGAAATCTAATTTTCGAGATGGGATCGAGACATTGGAACATCACTGGACCAAGTGTACATTAGTGTACAGGGAGACTAAAATTTGATTAAATGAAAAATAATAAAGTTTCATCGAAGTAAGTCGTTCATTTCTATTCCATTCCGAGACTTTATAAATTACCCTCGTGCTTCATCATTTGTGCGAAATGAAAAAAATCAGTTCTGTTTTGAACTCACCTCGTATGTTATTTACATTATTGCGTTTCTTTAAAAAATAAACCTTAACAGAATCACTTTCTGGCATGGCTATTATTTTGCCCAAAAGTACTCTCTTTTTTACAAGTTGAAAGCTGTATCAAAAAAAAATCACCACCACTTTCTACTCCCCTGTCCCAGATGCTCAAGGCAACTCACTTTTTTTTTCACCTCGCACCCCAATTAACTTCATCAGAGATTGTTCCAACGTCTTGTGCACAGACACTTTTCCCGCTGCTACATTTATTCCTATTCAAAAGTTATTTTTTTCAGCAATTTTCATTAGGGTAGCATCTAGCAGAATTTGAACAAATACTATTGTCCAAGATTAATCAGATTCTTTGTCTGAAAATTTGGAAATTTGTCACGGACTTGTCTTGATTTAAGGTCCCCTTTCCTGTAGCTTTAAATGCAGTCATGCATACTATCCTTTAAGGGAGGTCCACTTGCCTATAGTGCTGACAACAGCATTATTGGGAATTCGGATTTCTGTAAAAGGCCAGCATTTCATTTTTTCCACTTTTCAAGGCATTTTATCCAAGCTGCCTTAAGGAGGAGTCTAAAAAAGGCCATATCTAATGGGTGGGGAAAATGCGCCAAGTTTGGGAGAAATAGTATCATATTAACATAATATATATTAAACTCCCCACTAAATTTTAAATCTTCCACAAACAAATATTTTGAGAAATTTTCTCCAAGCAATACTTTAGGGTTGGGAAATTGTTTTATTAGAGGCAAGCATGAGTAGGCAAACCAATGCTTAATAATTTCCACGTCAAGCCACTCAGATGCCTATCTGAGCAGCAGAACTTCCTCCTTCAATCCAAGCAGGGCAAAGATACTCTGTCTTATAGGCAGTCCGTGGCGGCAAAAATACTCCACTTGCAGAAGCACCCATCAGGACTGACGTGCTCACTGATTTAGTGTCTTTCATAACTGCTGGGCGCTGTAATTTTGACCTAAGCTTCCGCAATGCTCCATGATGAGTTGCTGGAAGGCTTTCAGCTTTCCACGCATTGGTTACCTTCAGGTGATGACATTTTTGCACTCATTTCAGAGTGCATCTTCAGATTGAAGTCAAGAACACATCCGACCCTACCCCAAGGCTATATAAATGTGGCAATATCTCAAGAGAATCATTTCCCCCTAAAGATGTCTTCTGGAATGGAGATAAAAATGTCGTCATCTAAAGACACCCAAAACGGTGGAACACGGAACTCCTTCGAGCAATTCTTCTGAATGCTGTGTTTCCCTTTTAACAATTACTTGGAATTTTCCAGGATTGTTAAAACAATGAATGTTAAGAATGTCAAAAAAATGAATGCAGTAAGAATGTTAAGAAAAGATTCGTAAAAACTTGGAAATGGAGCGTAGCTCTGTTCGGCGTAGAAACGTGGTCATTGAAGCAGGAGGATAGACGTAGATTGGAGGCTTTTGAAATGTGGGTGTGGAGAAGAATGGAGAAGGTGAAATGGACCGAAAGGAAAACAAACGAGGAAGTACTAGGTGTGGTGGGTGAGGAGATGGGTTTGTTGAGAGAAATCCTAAGGAGGTAGGAAAAATGGATGAAAGGCGTATTCAGCGGTAGTGGGATATTGAAGAAGGTAATATAGGTGAGAATGTGAAGCAAACGAGGTGAGGGCAGGAACAGGATAGGGATATTGGACGGGATGAAGGGAGGAAGGAAGTACACAGAGATGAAGGGAGACCTGGTGTAGGGTAGGTTGCTGGATTGTTTCTTGTCAGGAGAAACAACATATTTATTTGGTAGGTCTTACGGCCTTTATGGATCGACATTTCAACGTATGGTGAAGGTAAAGAACTTAAGACCAAATTGCGCAATGTTCTTTATTACTTAACTCTCTACTCACGTATGGTCATAATTGCCATGCACGATTCAGTGAGTAAAGGAATGACGATGATTTAGCAATTACATGGAGTGTTATCCCATGGCGGAGTTCCAAGCAAAGGAACAATTACCAGCAATATATGATCCCACAAGCGTTGCTCTGTGTTCATAGTTGTCACATTCGTAAAATGTTATCCTGGGGTAAATGCCGCAAATAATTTCGAACGCAGGCACTCACTCCCTGTAAATTAAGACACCCATGTGTGGATATTGTTCAAGGATTGGGATTTTAGCTTTACGTTTGAGTCCAAACCCGGAATTAGTCAATTGCAAGAAGGGCGTGTTAATGAATGCCAAAAATTTGAAATGAGTTCACCAGTGTTCCAGCCACCCATGCCTGCTATTGAAATATCACTAATTACAATACAATTTACCGATTTCAACAAGTGAAACGGATGGGTACGCCCGACCAGTGATTCTGGGAAGCGGATCCAAATCCCAGTCAAATTTTATATTCGCGACGAGATTCCAGGCAGTTTATTTTGAATTCGCATTGGGAGACACAGTCATTTAATCTCTTCTTCGTTCTGTTAGAGGGCATACATCCGAGATAAAGACATTTTTGGCTTCATTATATACAAGCTTTTGCATTCAGATGTGACAGATTCCGTGTGCTCATTTGGTGCTGTTGCCAATTTTCCGGATAGTAATTGGTGCGGATGTAGTAAGAAATAGAGGCAAAGATAGATCCAGCCAAAGAAGGATTAACATATGCTTGTTAATTTGCACACAGAAGTTCGCCAAATTGTTTCGCAGTAGGTTCCACTTCCAAATGTATCGTATATATTTCCAAATATGTATGGTTATCCAATAATGAATGTGAATTTGGCGGGATATATTGTTTGCTAATGGTCAAGGAAGAGCAATGGATGGATTCCTGTTAGTTTCAGTGTGATGTAAAATACTTCAGTTTAATGTACACATACTATTGATTAATGATTGCAGTATTGTAAAGACACAAATATTTTTTCCCTGGCTACAATGTTTGTATAAAAAGTAATGGAAACAATTTTTTCCTAATGTGACTGCAAGCCGCAGTGCGCTCGCACCTCAAAGGTTCGGTGGTGGGGAGGTCTGACCTTCAACACGCGCCAAGCGTCAATCGTCTGCGAGCGTTCGTTCATGCTACGTCGTGTTTTTAGTGGACCCCTGTCGAGTGACTCGGTGCAAACCAAAATGCAGCGAACGATTTAACAGCGGAACGCCATCAAATTTTGTGTTGGACTGGGGCCATCGGGTACGGAGACGTTGGCCATGATTTGCCAAGGGTTAAAGGATGGAAGCATGTAACACACTCCCGTTTTTAAGTGGCACAGGCTCTTTAAAGATGTCGGAGAGAGAGAGTGGAGGAAGAACCCCGCGCTGGACGGCTGTCGACGTCAAGAACCGACGACAACGTACGACGTGTTGGTTAAGTTTAGCGATGCGAAACATCTTCGCTAAACTAGTGCCGAAGGTCTTGACGTACGACCAAAAGTATAGTTTGCTTGCGAATACCTTCTGCAATGGCATCGCGACGATTCTCCAACCCCCTTCCATTCCCGACTTGGCACCAGCAGAATATTGCCTATTCCCAAAAGCTAAATCCTACCTCAAAGGGCACCAGCATGGAACCCTAAGTCAGGCCGTCAAAGAAGCTTACACGCATACCCTTTGCAATGACCTTCCGGAATCCGCCTCCCGGGGAGCCTTCGAGTCGTGGAAATGCCGCTCTGGTAACAGGGTGTGGAAGATCAAGGGATGTATTTTTTAAGGATTTATTTTGATCCAAACTGAAACCCAAGCATTTTCCCTTGTCAGGCATGAAGGGGAAATGGAAATATTAAAGAAAAAAAGGTCCCACAGATGAGCGTGAATTCCTCTCAGCATCGATCCATCCTTGCTCGTGAGTAGGCATTCGTGTAGTAACCTGTTACCCGATCAAGAAGCGATCGCACACTTCTGAGATCCGATCCGTGCTGGGAGCCAAGTACTGCGGGATTTATGAGACGGGACAATATTGAACGGATGCCATCAAATATTGAGATGCACGAGGCCCGGGAGGAGCACTGCTTATCTCGGCCCGACCACTTGACGCCCCACGGCCGCCTCCCCCACGCCGTGATACCGGGGGCGGTTTGATCGATCGATTGACACTTGGGAATCTCCGCTCTCGCGTTAAGTGACGGGGAACACGGCCGGCTGGCTCAAGTCAAGTTCCCGCCCATAAATGCGAGCATGGACAACCTCCACGCGTTTCCGTCCGCGAATAATCATTTGTTTGTTCACTTCCGATTCGGGAAGGAGCTGTTATGAAAGGAATGCAAACTCACCGCGCTTTTCGGTCGTCATTTCGAATTTGCAGCCACCGATTGGAGTTGCGCGCGTAACGCGGTCCTGTCCTACTCTTTCGAAGCACGACTGGCAAACATAAAAATACCTCTCAATTGGATTCCACGCACAGAGGTATTATTGTACACGAAACCATCCTGTCATGCTTCAGATATAATGTTCTTTAGAATTATCTCCGAGAGCACTTTACTTTAAAAATCTTACATTCTCGATAAAATCTAACTTAAGTATCATTTGGATCATTTGATATCATTGATTAAACCAGTTATCAACCGACGGTTTGTTCGATAAGTGAGTGTAGAGTTCACCTTGTACTAAGCCCAACGGCGCGTGTAATTGACGCATCAGAGTTATAAGTTACTTAATTTGTGTACCTGAAATGATTTCCCAGGTAGATCCAGTACGCGAAAAAACACACATCTTCGATGAAGCTCTGGGTGCCCGGAGGCGTCCCCGGGAATCGAACCCGGACCCTCTGGTCAGTAGTCCAAACACTCTACCCATTGGAGTACCACGTCCGCGATTGATTAAAATTAAATTTGGTAGCCTATTCAGGCGATTGAACGCCGTAGTGAAACGTTTGAGCATATGTGTCAAAATGAAAGTTTAAAAAGTCTCACCGTGTCGTAAAAAAATTGTAAACTTAGGAATCCATTCCTTGAAAAAGAGCATCTTATTCGTTTAATCCCTCCGGTATAAACTAGTCACCTCCAAGATTTGTTTCATATTTTCACACGCATAGCTATTCCCCTAAGACCATTGTTTAACTCTTAGGTATGCTCATACGTATCACAAGGAAATTAAGGCTGTCTTGCGTTAAATTCAATGTGAAATTATGACAAAGGGGCGGATTTGTCTCAATGGCATTGACCTTAATGTTCTCAATGCTGAAAGACGTCAATAAAAGTGTATGTAAAATAACATTAACTACCAGAATTTTAAGCAAGAGATGGTGCATGTACGGTGAGACTGCCAGCATCCGAGGAATCTTGTACCTTGTGTGATTGAGTGACATCCCAACGGGAAGTATTTGAGAGCTCGAAAGAGGGCAATTGGGATATTGGCAGCGTTAGCTTGCTCGTGACGAAACACGCCTAGGTGTCCAACCAGATCGATATCTGATGAACATGGTTACCTTCCTCCACGGTCTGACCGGCCTGAGATCGAAATATCATCTAAATATTCGCCACGGCCTGTAACCAAATAAGGATTCTAAGGCCTATGGATCAAACCCACCGCCCCATGCGACGCACCTTTGAAATTATTTTAGAGACTTCGTTAAAAACTCCGAATACAGTCGCAGATTGAACTAAATTGGTTGAAACCAGATTTCCAGACTTGATTAACCACTGCGTACAGTTTTAGTTTACTACGATATCATCTTCGCTTGTATATTATTTGATTTTGTTACGCAGACTTCTCTTCACGTTGTATTCACGCTTTCTTGTCATCTAAAAGTCAATTAAAAAGTGAACACGCGAGTGCAATGAAGAATATGAGTATTTGTGACTGTTGTACTCATTCGTATTTTACGCTTCCAATTTCAGTAAATATTTCATGTACCTTTCACCTGCTTACCAGTTAATGGCGTTTTCTTATAGAAATCGGATTAAAGAACGGATTTCATACGTGGTCTCAGCAGGTAGTTTCCTTCCCGGTTAAAGTCCGACCAATACTCGTTGTCTTTATGGTTGTCGTCGTTAGGTATACTATATTTCATGCTGTCCACTCTGCTTTTCAAATACGACTGGATGCAGTGGGAGCGACTGTAATGAGCGAATTACATTAGGGTTGCTCCCCAAATTCTACTTGGCTGAGTGTTGAACAATGGGGAGTTCGTAGACCGCGAAGGGAATGAAGGTTCGAATTAAAAAAAAATAGGGTATAATGTCGCTTTTCGCTAATTTTTTTGTGAGACTCAAAAAAAGTTGGAAATGAAGCGAAAGTTGCCTTTTAAAATCACGATGAAAACAACTTTGGGGATTTGAAATTTTACGATGGGAATGAAAATTGGTCCGCACTTAATTTATGAAATGTTCCCGTGCTTTCACCACATGGAATGATTATCGTATCTGGAGGATTCCTCTGGACTGATAATATCTACTTCCCAGGTTAAAAAAAGTACATTTTTATTTGCGCATTATTCAAGGCATTTGTTTATTAAGTATTTGAGGTTTCCTCCCCTCGTTACCTTATTAACTATGGCAACACGATGAGAAAATTGGCAGGTACGGCTATCATCAAGTGATTACGTTTCCGAGACGAAATGAACGACATGCCTTTTGCAAATGTATAATGCATTTCCTATAACTAATATTGAATATAGCACGATCATGGAGGATAGTCATCTACATCTTTCAGTAATAGACGCATAACGTGTTTCTATTTTTACTCAAAATAGTAGTTCTTTAATTTTGATCGTTTCGTGCTCTGTAATGGGCGCAATTAATTGTTGATGGTGAATTATTCATCTCGGGAAAAATGTAATATAATAAAGAAGTCATTTTCGAACTTTATTTAGGTCAACTATGTCTAAGTCAGAACTGTTTCCATCTTTTTTTCTCTTTTATCGATTCTGAATAACACTGCATGATTGAAATGTTTTAACGAAGTGTTGTGTGTATTAAGTTCGGAGTTGGAATAGTCTCCTGATGTCGTCTGGCAGACTGAAGGAGTTTTCCTGTTGATAGCATTTCGTCTCCTCACGATCGTGCGCTATGAACGTAGTCTGGACTAACGCAGTCTCTTGCTGCCTTCCCATCGTTGATAAAGCATCGAAACAATGGTTTTAGATAAAGACTGATACTGATATTGATTTTAATTTGAAGTTTCCATCTTCAAGTTGAATTACGTATTTGGCTAAGAGATTAAATTTGGCATTTTTTCAACTTTGGATCCCAAATCAAGTTAGACAGGTAAGGCTAAAGGTGCTATTTTCCTGGAAGGTAATCGTCCATACGGTTGTTTGGTATTATTCTAATAACTTCAAGCTCAATTGAGGTGAAATCGATCTCTTAGTCTTTTTTATATTTTCATCGATTTGTATTGTTCCTCTGACCAGGGGCAATGGTGAACGTGACAAATCCAACACCGAGACTGGAGGAATTTAAATCATGGATTTGTTTGTGCGAACCATTTCAGCCAATTTTATTTTTTCGTATTTTGTCATTTATTTATCTCAAATTCCTGAATTTGCTTTCGAGTGGAGGCCATACCTAGCTAGAGCTGAATGTCTGGAGCCAACGGGCGCTTTAAGCACGGAAATGGTCGGTGAATCCAAGTCGTTTTCTTTCCTTTCTGACCGAGAAAATTGATTTATAGATTGATCGTTCTATAATTATAATCCCACAAGTCATCAATTCTATGCTTTTGCCCTGAACACACAGAAAATGATGCGCAAATGACTATTTTCAATGGTGCAAGTGTGTCAATATGGAGGCATTGTCTAATGGATGCCTTTCATTCAATGAAAACGCAAATATTATCTTTTTAACAATTTGAAATATATTGGTGAATCCATCACCAATGATTTGAATTGTTGCCCTAGCTTCAGTTCATTGCGAAATGACCTTTGGTTTGCCCCTTTAAACAATAATGAACTATTAAATTTTCATAAGGTCGAATGCCTTCATAACATCGTAAAATTAGCATAAAGTTTTATCGTGCAAATAAAAAAAATGGTTCTTGATC
Organism: Hetaerina titia; assembly: GCA_037158775.1. Lineage (NCBI taxonomy): Eukaryota > Metazoa > Arthropoda > Insecta > Odonata > Calopterygidae > Hetaerina > Hetaerina titia. Next base: position 98,251,944 of record CM073770.1, on the reverse strand, counting down.
GGAATTAATGAATCGGTACCATTTCCGCGTTTACGATATATTCATTGCTCTCTTAACAATTTTTTCATCGCACGTTACCTTGGAGCAATTAAAATTATCACAGTTTTCTGCTGTCGATGTCCCTTCATTATTTCCAGGTGAGGAATTGCAATTTGGAGTGCATAAAATTAGACTCGTCAATTCATCTTACCCATCTGTTTTATTGCGCTTTGGTAAAGCTTTGCGGTTGTATTTGCAAATATTTCAAAATTCCTTCCTCTCTGCCAAACGCTCTCGTTCGAATCGGTGAAGTTTGAGAAAAAACACATTCCACCTCAGGTTGAATGGTGAATTTCTACAACGAAAAATTGGTTCCTCTCTAATTTTATTAGGTAATCTACCGGTTAAGGTAGGTTTTTGGATGGACACAACTATCAAATAAACATTTCGTAACTCCAAACAAAATCCAATCCAGCTACCTATTCTAACACCAGGTCCCCCTTCATCCCTGTGTACTTCCTTCCTCCCTTCATCCCGTCCAACATCCCTATCTGTTCCTGCCCTTTCCTCGTTTGCCTAACATGCTCCCCTCTATTACCGTCTTCAACATTCCATTGCCGCTCAATACGCATTTCATTAATTTTTCCTGCCTCCACAGGATATCTCCCAACAAACACCCTCTCCTCACCCACCATCACCAATACTTCCTCATTTCCTCTCTAATATTTACACATATTTAAGGATGCGCGTTCCTCCCATACTGGTACAAATAAAACCACACATCTATATTCAGGAATTTATAGCAGCTCAAAGCATCCTCGATCGCAAACAGGTTCATGGAGAGAGAATTTGGAGGAAGCGATAACATAGCAGCAGCGCCATACAGCGGCGAATGACGCAATAAGAGCTGTTTAGAAAGCGGAGCTATTTCAGCTGTTTCATTAATATTCATAAGTTAAACATAAATTCGTTTTCCCGGTTTTGATAATAGAGGGACTGAATCTTTCATCTAACTCTACCGAGCACTGCACTTGACACGCACACCTACGTGTCAAGTAAGACAGTGCCCACTGAATGACAAGCAGGTGAATCCACCAAACGGAGGAGATTGGGGATGCATGTAAACGATTGAAATCGTGTGTCAGTAGCTTTTAGTTGTTGCCATGGTGGTCATGGATCACTAAAAGGAGACCTCAAGCCCGTAAGTTCTGGTAAACGTTTCCTTGGTTTTCCATCCACGGGCCAATCTGTTAGCAATACAAATGTCGGCCATGAGTAATCCATTTTACGTCTTCCTTGAACTCCGCGGTTATCATTTTACGCATACAAACCACTTTTTTTCACCGCAGCAGCCGAACTTGAATCATTTCTTCAATCCGTCTTCGGTCCGGAAGTATTATTCCGACACTCTTTATTGCATTTTAAACTTTATTTAACAAATCGAGTCGCACTATACACGCATCCTTTCGTCAAGTCGAGTGAACGCCATCGTCAAACTGTCATAAATGAAGGAAATCATGTTTTTGGGAAGGGGAGAGAGCAAAATACGGGAGGGTTGAAGTTTCGTGGAGACTATGCGTCGATCGTGCAACCCGTAATGTGCTGCGGGGACAGGTGCTGGGCATAATGACGTAGGCAGCCGCTGTTTACGGGAGGCGACCACCATCGAAGCATCCCATTGGGCAGCCCTTGAGGTCAGGGTTGTGTGGGTTATATCTCGCTCACATTAGGGTTCAGGTGATGTATATAATGGGGGTTCGGGGTGGGGGGGGGGGGAGGGGCAGGGTCATCAAGGCGCCAGCTTGTCTTGATTAATAAGAATTTCCAATCCCGAAATCGTTCAGTGCTCTCATCGCCCGCCATGCCTCATCTGCTTGGGCTTTACCGTCTTCTCATCCTTTCTCGCTCATCCAAATTCAATTTCCACGCGTCCCCGTCCCCCAGGAACCTTGCCCGGAATCCCTTTCCGCGAATACTCCTGCATCAAGTGATGGCGATCCAAAAATGGAGAATTTACGTGACGCGAATTAGACGGGGATTTTCTTATACTCCGCCGGACATAGGTTGCGCTGTCAAATTAACGGCAGAAAATTATACACGTGCATTTCCTGCCGTTAATATTTTTATATATATTAATTTAATGCATATGTATGTTTATTATACAGAGATGAAGAGGGACCTGATGTAGAGTAGGTTGCTCGATTTTGTTTCGTCGGAGCCGTTGGTAGTTAATTATGTGATAGTTGTGTCCACCCAAAAACCTACCTTCACCGGTAGATTACCTTATAATAATAATGTATATTATATTAGCTCCTTCTTTCCCCAGAGGATGGTTTGGGCACCGAAAATTTGGAATACGTGTGATTGTCATTTTAATGTATTTCTCTGTATTACAATACTTGTATTTTTATTTATATATACACACACTTGTTTATGGTGTAGTTCGCATATATACCTGTATATATATATGTTAACAAATGTATACATTCTCGCTCTGGGTATTACCTTCTGTATTCTTGTCACATGCTGAACACCAACGTGGATTAGTTGCTAATCTTTTTGTACTGCGAGCCATGCTGTATTTTTCCAAATTAATCGATGGGCCAAACTTTACATAAGTTCAGCGTAAGTTTCAATTGCAAATTTACTTTCGTTTTTCGTCGCTTCCCAAGACTTGTACATTTTAGTGGTCTTAATTATTCAAAATACAAGAGCATTTAATCAGTTTGACACTGAATATCATGCGAGCATCCATCATTAAAACGCCATCTCCTTATACCTTTATCGCAACAGGCATGGGTAGAATACAAGAATATGAAGGGCTGGGAGCACTAATTTCCTTTCAGTCCAGTCTTTCCTATTCTATTCTACCCTGGAACTTACTGCTAGGCTTTGTGGAAGGGTGGGAATACACAGCAAACATGAAACATAAAAAAATCAGGTTTTTCGTAATTCATTCGTAAGTTTCGTTCTCCACGCCTACGAGATGAGATGCAGGAAACAAGAAGGATAATAACGAAAAATGGATTAGATAAAGACTTAATACTAGACTATTTATCTTATTTATGGTGCATATATGGTGTGTAAATATCTCCTGCCACACTCCCGATCGGTGGCTTGCTTCTGGGTATGTAGATGTGTACGCTTCAAGGTCTCTAAATAGCTCCACCATATTGTCATTAATTTTTCTTCTGTTATTCTGAGGGTTAAAAAAATCCAGCTTATTCGTGAGATCTACTCAGAAAGTATTTGCTGTATTTATTAATTGTAGAGTATACATTTTCTTGAATTTTGTTCTTTCTTTTTTATTTTTCCTTTCCATATTCATGGCACCCCGTTTTACTGATACCGAAGCGCCAAGGATAAAGTGGTACTCTGTACCCGACTGCCATTCGTTGGCGAGATTCAATGGTTTGCCGGGATAAAGCCTTCGAAACCCCGGAGCCGCTAATTTGGGTAAAAGCGTATTTCGAAAGAGTTTCGTTATCGGAATTCGAAGAGCCCCAAGAAATGCTAAGAATAAACACCCACATCGGATGGATGGTATAGCTTCCTATTTGTCTAGTTGTCTATGAACAGGAGAACAAAGTGGAGCACCTAAGGGGTTTAAATAGTACAAGTTAGTTGTTTTCCACAATGTTAGGAAATATAAGATAATTTAAGTTTGATGCATTACTTCGATTGCAATCTTCACGCATTCCTTTTCAAATGCTTAAACCCATTACAAATACCAAAATATTCCCATCCGCGCAGATTTGCTGGGGATTATTTATATTTAATATTGCAATGTTAATATTCAATATTGTATATTTAGACAGGGGTGGTCGTTAGTTAAAATTTATTCGGAGGGCGTGGAGGAATTATTTTTTTACTGTCATTGCAGCAGTCATTGAATTGGACCTGATGATGATGTAATACATCGAAACCCAGTCGTAAAGTAAATTTTATCAAGTGGAAATGTGCTGCCATCTATCATTCATTATATTCATTTCATCTCGTTATGTTTTTCGAGTCATTGAGATGCATTCATGTTTGAATGAATGGCAGTGATGGCGGGCAAGCCGTTCAATCGGGGGTTTCGGGTGGCCTCTAGTGGTTATTGATGAAATCAGTGTTAGTATTCATGAGGGTTAATGACGTCACAAGGCGGTGAAATGTCCAACAACATGGTTTGCAGCTATCACATTGGATCGGCGGGAGGAGAGAGTATCAATCAGGATTCAAAACAGCATTGCAACACTTTTTTTAAACCATTTTCCCCAAATATGAATGTGGCAGAAAATCAAATCGGCGACTAGAAATGAAATTTTGCTTTGGAAAAAGTAAAGTAAATAAATACCTATTTTAACATCATCCGCTTAAGCACAATTTAGCTATATTTTTGCTCTAATGTAAACGACATGGATATGTGTGTAGGGTGAAAGGGTTCTTGCATGAATGTATGGCATGTTTGGTTTGTGGACTATAAATTTGTGGCTTCTGCATGCGGTTTTTTCTTTCTAAATTACGGTTGGTGCCCTATAACACCCCCCGCCACACGCCCTTGCGGCGGTTTGCGGGGTATTGAGTAGATTTAGATGTGTATTCTTGTTATCTCATACGAATTGATTTTCTACTGTAAATTTCACAGCATTCAGATTTTTATTCAGCTGAATTTGATGCTTCGGAGCAGCATCAAGTCCTTTGAATGATGTATTTACAACTACCAATTTGTTAACTTGCTCGAATTCAGGGTTTTAATGTTAGAAATTTCAGTGGCGCATTAATGCTAGTCGCGAATCAATCCGTTCTGATCGCAAAAAGATGTCGAAAAAGAAGAATCGAGTGTGGAAACCACGGGAAATGTCTGGAATAATGACGCCACCCCATAACTTGGGCCGTGCCGTTGCTTTCGGAAGGAGAGATTATCAAATACTGTTTCACCGGAACAGCCGCCGTAGTGTTTTCCAATGTGCAAGCGTCGCTTGTTGACCTTCCCCAACCATTTACCGCACGCGTCATTTCCTCCCCCCACGCGTCCTCCAGCAAGTGACACTCATCACGCGTCAAGGTTCTCCTCACCGACCCCTCCTCCCCTCTCCTCCTCACTCACCGTCTTCGACTCACCCACGCCTAGCTCTCCTCCCCACTTGCCATACTTTCCCTTCCCATGAGGCCATTTTCCCTCACCGCCTCCGGCTACTTCATTTCGCAGCCGGCCCTTTGTTCCCCGACATCATCAATATTGCCTCCCTCAGGGCCCACCTTTGCGCGGCCCACACCGACGCCTGGGGCGGAGGCCCACCCCGCAAAGGAGCACTCTCGGCCCACACTCCCCTCGCACGAACCAACAAGAGGACACCCCCGATCTCAGCCCTCCCGCCCCCCTCCCTCCCTCCCGCCCCTCACCTCTGTCTCACCTTGCCCTCCACGGATGGCGTTTGGAATGGTGACAACCACACCCCCGCCACAGCCGTCGGCCGCGGAGACATACGAGTATATGGTAAATGGCCACATTTTAGTCACTCGGCGTTACAATATCACAGGGCGCGTTTAGGTTTGATTTGTATGTGTTTGTGTGTGAATATTTTTATATACATCTAAAGTCTGACCTGAAGAAGGCCTCGGAGTAGGCCGAAAGCTCAAATAATCTACAGTGTGTGTGTCCTTTTACGTGTCATCTGTTTTATTTTGTGTTCTATTGTGCCGTCCAAAAGTTATATATATATATATATATATATATATATATATATATATATATATATATATATATATATATATATTTCTATACACATAATATACAAACACACACATTTATATATTAAACACTAATTTCATATATCTTTGACCGGGACTTGTACCACGGTTGTAATGGAGGGGAGAATGTTAGGCAGACGAGGAAAGGGCAGGAACAGGATAGGGATATTGGACGGGATGAAGAGGGGAAGGAAGTACACAAGGATTAAGAGGGATTGGTTTTAGGGTAGGATATTAGGTTGTATTTTGTTAAGAGTCAGTTGTGTCCATTCAATACCTACCTTAACAAATAAATAACCTCTTATACTAATATATTATAATCTCCGAAACCTTCGTCAACCCAAACCTTCCAATGACCCCAATGCGCACACCATTTCCATCTGCACAATATACTTCCCTGGAAGTCACTCCCTCTAGCTTACTCTCAAAGACCTCTTCCCCATTCTGATGAACCAGGAAACAACGTGAAACGTACTGCCAAAATGTCCCTCTGTTACTTTTAAGCTACCCGCCAATTCATTTGACGTAGTATTGAAACCCATTGGACCCCTTGTCTTTGATGTCCACATGGTTACGTTGTAATATACTGAAATATAGTTTGCCCCATCTTTCCTTAGAAATCGACCAAATCCACTCACAATCGATCAATCTGCTCTCACATTTACATACCGCAATAACGTGTACCGATTTAATTGTGGTGCTGGCAACGAAGCATTGGTACTTCTTCACTGAGAAATTCATGATTTCCCTCGCTCTGTTTCTGTTCCTCGCAAAAAGAAGTTCGGTGCAAACGGTTAAAGGAGAAAAAATCGTGTAATTCGTAATTGAAAACGAACTTATCGTGCATCGTATAGATTATTCGTGAAAAATAAAGGCAGTTTTCCCTGCCAGAAGGCATACATTTATCAGTGGTTCCAGCTTTGAATTTGTTCACATTATCTTGATAAGCCTCCACCGAAGCCGAACACATCCAAGGCCTTACTTTTCCAATGCGTTGGGCACATAATACGTCAATTCTTCAATGTTAACCACCGTCCACTTCCTATTCATTACCGCGCACACCAATTGGGCGGTGGGTGTTTCAATGGTAGATAGATTATAATTTCTTCAGGCGATATTAAGACCATAAGGTCCCTACTTCCATTTAACCCTTCGTCAATTACATAGCGGCAACTGTAAGAGGAAAGAAAGCAATATAAGAAAAAGAAAGGAATGATTAAGTCATATATATATATATATATATATATATATATATATATATATAAGCAAGGAGGCTTTCTCAAGGAGGAGGGAGTTGATGACGGGGACGTTGAGTAGAGATGTTAAGACAAGACTCGTAAAAACTCTGATATGGAGCGTAGCTATGTACGGCGCGGAAACGTGGTCGCTGAGGCAGGAGGATAGACGTAGTTTGGAGGCTTTTGAAATGTGGGTGTGGAGAAGAATGGAGAAGGTGAAATGGACCGAGAGGAAAACAAATGAGGAAGTACTAGAAATGGTGGGGGAGGAGAGGGGTTTGTTGAGAGAAATCCTATGGAGGCAGGAAAAATGGATGAAAGGCGTATTGAGCGGTAGTGGAATGTTGAAGAGGGTAATCGAGGGGAGAATGTTGGGCAAGCGAGGTAAGGGTAGGAACAGGATAGGGATGTTGGACGGGATGAAGGGAGGAAAGAAGTACACCGAGATGAAGAGGGACCTGATATAGATTAGTTTGCTAGGTGGGGAGTCACAAAATGTTTATTAGATAGTTGTGTCCATCCAAAAACCTACCTTAACCGGTAGATTACCTAATAATAATATATATATATATTATATATAGGTGATTTCTTCGAAGTAACACGGAAGTGTTGGATAAAAAACTTAGACAGTAACACACAGCACGAGAACACATAAAAGGAACACTCACAATAATATCTTGATAATTTCGACGGACTCGAACTCCGTCTTCATCCATATATATATGTATGGAATGTTGAAGAAGGTAATAGAGGGGAGAATGTTAGGCAAGCGAGGAAAGGGCAGGAACAGGATAGGGACGTTGGACGGGATGAAGGGAGGAAAGAAGTACACAGAGATGAAGAGGGACCTGATGTAGAGTAGGTTGCTGGATTGGGTTTTGTTTGGAGTTACAAAATGTTTATTTGATAGTTGTGTCCATCCAAAAACCTACCTCAACCGGTAGAGTACTTAATATACAAAATGTGGGTAGCGGTAGTCCAGGGGGTAGAGCGTTGGACTACTGTTTGGAGGGTCCCGGGTCCGATTCCCGGGATCTTCCTGGGTAGTATATATATATATGTATATATATACTTGTATGTGATAAAAGAAATAAGTACAAAATGTAATTGTGTGGGAAAACCTTAAAGGTAATTCAGACATGAATACCCTAGTAAAACCCTATTCAAGAAAACACCCAGAAAGAAGGGGGGTGTGGGAAAAACATGCGTAAACCCTGCAAGATAGTTCATAAAAAATAAATAAAGTGCAATTAATATAACAGTGTCAGATGCAGCTCAGAACAATATACTAATACATATATACAATACGATATATAATGGAGTACAGTACACTAAATACATATGATTATACAGACATACATAATAAATTAAAATAAGATATCATATGTTTTAAAGTGCACCATAAGATCTCCGTTCTATTTCGGTAAATTTTTCCCCCAACCCCTTTGACATCCACTCATCATCCGTCCTTCCACTTTACCTTTCAGGAGAAGGTTTTCAGCGTCGTTTCAACTCTCGAGGGGGGAGAGGTACTCGAAAATTGATGGAGGCGAAGGTCAATGCCGATGGATTCGATAGGTCGAAGCTCTCAAAAGACGGATGAAGTGGTGGACAATATCCACGCGCACAGATTTGAGAGTACTGTACATTCCTAGAGGCCAGCGCAGGCAAACTGGAGTGATTTTCCGTCGCACTCTGCGGTTGAAGTGAGCAGGGGGCGTTCCCTAACCGTCCTGTTTGAGCACGGCGTTCATCTTGCGTTCATCTCTCGGTCGACGGACGTCTCGGTCCCTCAGGTGCGAGAAATACGCATTGATGCTCCCATGACGCACAGAAACTGGCGATACGTGTCTTCATTGTACTTGCGCTAACGAAACGATGGAGATGCTTCGTGTGTCAAAAACAGGATGCGTCCATCTCGTTCTTGGGTTGTTCTATTTATTTATTTTAAAACATTATTCACATGCAGCAGTAGCGCCAAATTATAGTGAAGATATAACAAAAACATGAAAGAGGACAAAAACAAAAACAGCATAACAATAAACAACGAGAACCGAGCATGGGCAAGGGAAATATTTAATTTTTTTGACAGGTGGGATAAAGCTTGGGTGGTTAAACTGTTACACGATGAATAACCAGGATCAATAAGTGTGAGGGAGTGAATTTAGAAGGGAGGAGAGGCGAAATAAAGGTGAGCGCTTAGTGAGAGATACCCTTGGAATAGGTAGAAGGAGTAGGGAGTGGGTGCGGGTGGATTGAGGTGGTAACCTGAGGTTGAAGAGAGAGAGAGAGAGAGAGCAGTTCAGGGCAATCAATAGTCAATTTAAGGATGTTGTGGAGGAGTTTTAAATCAGCTTTAAGTCTGCGGCTTTGGGGACTATAAATGGATAAGGAAGACAGAACAGAATTTGAGGACATATTGCGGAAATGTGGGACTCTGTGTTTGACTATTTTGGCAAAGAAGTGAGAAATACAATCGAGGGAGTTTATATTCGTTGGGGCTGAGGTGGACCAAATTGGGGAGCAATATGATGCTATGGGAAGGACAATTGTTGAGAAGGACTACGAATGGAGTGCAATTGGATCTTTAATTTCTGTGAAGCCGCAAAGAAGACCTAATAGGAACATTGCTTTATTTTTTTACAGTCTGAATGTGGCCGGAGTAATTAATTCTTTTATAAATTCGAATCACCGACACCGAATTAAAATTTTCTGAAATGAAATCTTTCAAAAAAAATTTAAAAATATCTTCATTTTGGCTATTTTTGGGCTCAAAAGTGAAACCTTTTCAAGCGTTTTGGCTCAGGCGTGTATATTCTAAAGATATGATTTCTCGCAACCGTAAAAATCGTTGATCAAATATAAGAACCAACGATAACATCTTCAAACTAATTCGTAAAGCATGTGATATTTGCAGACAAGACGTCATCAATATCAATGTGATCTGAACTACTATATATTACAGAGCGCAAATAGTATCTCTCATTCTTTGGCTTTTGTTCTATGTGAGTAGAGATTCTAATATCTTGTCAATATAAAATTTTATTTCCGCTACGCCAAATTGCACCCTTGTTTCACTCACCTTTCTTCTCATCCCATCGCACTGACTTTCTAATTACACTCGGCAGTGACTGTCTCCCCTTAGCTGTCTGGCTAAATAACTTAATCTTCCGCAAACGTAACTAATTTTATGAATCCTCCTCAGAATGTCATTCCTATCTCCAGTTTTACTATTCCATTCTTGATGGAAAGGAGACAAACTATGCAAATTTCACTTGAATAGAGTGTTGAATAGACTTGTCTATTCAAGTGAAATTTGTATAGTTTGTCTCCTTTCCATCATGGATAAATTTCACAAGGTTAACCCTAATACCGTTCGGTTTGTTATTCCATTTTTACCATTTCCTCTACATATCAGTTGAAAAGCGCAGTTGACAATGGACACCCCCGTTTTACTCCTCTTCCTTACACAGCCCATCCCCATGCTAACCTGAGAACTCTGAGACATGTTTAAGTTATGTCACCTATTCCTCCAATCTATTCCTATTTTCTGTAACATACTCATTAGTTTTTCCCAATTCACTCTATCAAACGTCTTTGATAAATCTACGAAACAGGGAAATACGTCCTTGTTTTATGTTTTATTCCTCTCGACCAGTGATCCCATTACTGCAATGACATTACGCGTACCTCTCCCATTCCTTAACCCTAACTGATCATCTCCTAAGTGTTCATCTGCCTTGCTCTCCATCCTTTTGTTGATGATCCTGAGAACCACTTTGGCTGCGTGGGAAATCAAACTTATTTTTCTGTAGTCCTCACATATGGCTGCAGTTCCCTTTTTTGGAATAGGAACTGATACGTATCCTACGAAATCTTCGGGCCAAATTCCTCATTTTACAAACGCAACCAGTTCATAAAAACACTTCCTCCCACGTTTTCCTTAATCTTTAAGAAGTTCCAGGGGAACGTTATCCATCCCCGCGGTATTGTTTGATGTAACGACTCCAAATGGGTTCCTTAATGAGATGTTAATGATAATTTTTTGGTTATTTTTAGAATGTTTGTTTTTTAATCGATTCTTTTCCATAATACCCTTCCATTCTCAATCAGTGCCAAGTTCAAAGTTGGTCGTGACCGTAGAGATTTTTGGCTGAAATTAACTGAAATGCGAATTGGAATGGAGAGGAAATAACACAAAACAGAAGGCTCAACGCCAATCAGTCTCTGGAGGGTATGTCTTCTTTAATAGCAGTATATAGTATTTCCCACCTCATTCTGGACAGGAAAATGAACCCACAAAATCTGATATTTTGCGGAGTCACGTCCATTACAATATGGAAGGTTCGCAATTCCGTTGTTATGACGTTTTTGCGCGATGTCAGTTTTCACACAATGGTCTTTTCATTCGCCTCATGAAAAAATGTAATATTTAATAATCTCTCTCATATTCTCCGCGTTTTTCCTCTACATTGATGCATTCCACAAGTCTTTCTTATCAGCACTGCTCCACTGACGATGTGGCTTCCCAGTTTATCTTAGGGATTAAATCGTTGAGGTATACAAAATAAATTGCCTAGTAATGTAACAGTAATTGTGGGAGATTAGCGAGAGCCGCGGGCGTTGGCGTCATTAGAAGTGTACGGAAAACTAAGTTAATTACGTATATTCAGGTCTAATTAGAATTATGGAGGGGATAATGAAAAGCATAGTTACATTTTTTCTTGACTTCAAGGGACGGGTGTCTCCCGCATGCAGAACAGATGGCGCGCTGAAAATTTGATGTTGTCCAAAGACAAACTCAAGCCCCCTCGTGAGTGCATACCCACCTTTCGCTTCAATTATGCCTTCATTAAAGGCCCACCAATTAAAATGTGCTTGCATTTGGGCCCGTGTAGCCCGACTCCAATCGACCAGAAAGCTCGGCAAGTGAATGCTGTCCGTCGTGGTCTCAAATTCACCTTCCCTGTTAACTGAATGTTTTCTATTACGAATATCTCATAGATTACAGTTTATAAAATATATGAAACGATATATGAATCTCATTCCACCGGTGTTTAAAATATTATTAATTTTGATGCATATTAACATTTTAGTTGAAGGTAAAATAATGCTATAAATCGCATTTCGCGAAGTTGCGTTAAACATTTTCAATTCATAACTAATTAAATCTCAAATCTGATAAATTATTATATGAGTTAGTACTTACCTGTTTTTTATTTTTCATTCATAAGAAAGATTAATTTTTAAAAATTCTTAACATAAACTATTTTTTTCATTAGGAAACTATTTATTTCTACACTATTCATTAAAAAAAACTATTCAGTAAAAATTCTTAAATAGAACTCTCTCTATCTTACGTAATTATTTGGGATTGCTGTGAGACAGAATGGATTAGTTTCTATTTGAAACGGAAAAAGGTGTGTGGATATGTAAGAGAAATAAAACACCATTCATTTGTTCTCAACGACATTTATTCTCTGATAGGTTAAATTCAATATAGAGGAAACAAAATTCAGTGTATGCAGCAAGCAGATATTAACGAAGTAAAAGTTAATAATCCACAACGTAACAGTAATATATTGAATATTTATATCTATCAATAGTCAACCGTTTTGAAAGATAATTTAGTGATCAAATCTGTTTGCACAACTGAAAGCATGCCCCCTTCCGTAATGCCTTTATTGCACTGGAAGGAGTTTTTACGAAAAAATATATAAAAAATATACAAACACATACACACACACATATATATGTCTATATATATATATATATATGTGTGTGTGTGTATATATATTTTTATGTAAGCATATACAGTTGTGTGTGTATAAATTCAGATGATATAAATAATTATATTTAATTCCCATCATGAATGAATACTGAGCTCGTTATACTCTTTCTATAAGACCACCATCATATAAGGGTTGAGATAAAAAATGAACTTTAAATTCCAGAGTATCTATTAACAGATGGAAACATTTTATTTCAACTGGCTGCTAAGCCACTTAAGCAAGCAGGATGCTTCGCGCTCGACCGCGCATTGAACACAATTCCTGAGAGGCTTTTAGGCTTTACCCAAATAGTTGGTCGAGGTTTAATTCGCAATTGTTTTTTCTCCTCCATAAATCGCGCTATGGGATTTGGCAAAAAGAATATTTTGAGGTATTATTCATTTACCGTTTTGAACGAGCTCGTATTCTCACTGATTAAAAGGTTTTTTTTTTCAATCTACGAAATTCGCGTTTACCAAATCTCATTTTATCAGAGAACCGATGGAAAACGTGCTCTTAACCCACAGAGATGCGCATTAATTTGACGTAGCAACGGTTAAGACGTATTAGTACCCTTTTGAGAGCGCTGCAGGCATAAATTGAGAAATTTTGAATCTTTTACTCATTATAATCTAAAGTCGAATGTTCTCTAGAAATCTTGGCATTGAACATAATCGTGGTAATAATGTATTCAGATTTAGTGGTTTATTGACCGGATTCGCTAAGCATGTTCACGAGGATGCAAAGGAAGGTAAAATATGTCCCAGTCGCTCTTCTCCGGAGATACGACATTATTTTGTGAAATTAAAATCTTAAAAAAATTAGCCCAATTGACATGTACGTTTCGCTGGTTTTAATACCCAAGGTCACATCTGTGACAGCAGCAAAGACGTAAAGGGTCTGTCCCAAAAAGTAAGTGAAACGATTTTTCCTGGCGAAGTGCAGGACTGGAGTGGGACGACTTGTGTCGGGAAAAATGGTGAAATGTCTTAAGAAAGCAACACGACCCGCATCAGTTGTCTGTGGGCCATTACCGTCTGCGGATCACTGCTAGACTAAACCCCTTTTCGCCGCGCATCACAAATTCACGATGCCACTTTCCATGGAGCAATGATATGCGATAAAAGTTTGTATTGACCTCGGGAAATTGGGTTCGGAGATCATGGCCATGGTTAAGAATGCTTACGGAGATGGAGAAGCTTCCCAAGTATTTGTTTTCCTCAGCGACATTCCCGTCGACGCGACGCCTCCCAGGAAGCTTATCAGGAGTGAGGCAGAGGCGCTGACATCGGTGTGTTGATGCACAAGGGTGCTGTTTTGAAGAATATTTTTAATTTGTACTTTCATCTGCAATAAAATGTCCGATTTATTCTACTTAATTTTTGGGACTGACCATGAGCACGTGATTTTTTTTAAATTCTATAAAGTGTCCTCCCAATATGGCAAGCACCAACGACTCTCAGTTGCTCAACTCAACCCCTTGCAGCGGTGAAATTGCATAATATCGAGGGAAAATCAACGCACCAATGGCATGCCATCGAAGAAGAAAATTAAACCGATTTCGTTCTTTCGTGAGTCAATCATCGCGTGGCTTCCATGACCGACCATGTGTTCGATCGAGTAAAATATATATATATATATATATATATATATATATATATATATATATATATATATATATATATATATATATATATATATATATATATATATATATATATATATATATATATATATATATATATGCACAGTGACCCTCGTAATTTATTTGCACAAATTAGCCAAACAAATTAATAACTGGTCTGCTTTTAAGAGATCACACATTTAATCACTTAGGCTTATTTTAAGCATGGTAGACAGTTTTAATCAATATCCGGATTAACTCGTAGTTTTTCATGTTTTTTTCTCCTCGTCTACATTCTTCCTGTTCATTTATTATTACTTGATAATTTACTAAATGTAGGCAAATTTAACAATTCAGCAAGTTGATGGCACCCATTTCATTAAGTCATTCCATTCCGTGTGCCAGAAATAGGTTGGGAACATAAGAGTAGTCCTTCGTGATTTGAATAATGGTCTAACTTGAAAAATTACCCTTAGGCAATCTTCATCAGATTGGTGAATAAAAACAACATATTTGTCCTCCAATCCATTGATGTGAGAAATGTAGTATTTCCACTTGTTGAGTGGCATCACTCCATCTTTGAACTCGTCTCTCGTACATTAATCGCATGTGCCATTGCTTCTCAAAATGGATCACAGAACCTCTCAGTGGCATTCAATTGCGAAATACCCTTCCTGCCCATATCTTGATCAATGAATTAAATTAATTTAGACATCAATTACATTCTACTTTAAAGTTACTGATCCGGGGGAATCATTAAGGTGTTATGGCCTCGTTTCTCATTTGCATTTGATGCTGGACATCCTACTTTCTCTTAATGAACTACTCATATTCATATTTTAGTGAGCAATTTACGACAAATCTAAGCCATTTATTACGATTTGTTCAGAAATATTGTATCAGTTTTTATTGTCACGATGAAAAATAATATTTGTAGCATAGACTGAAAAACTTAAAATTTGAACATGTATTCACTATGGTCAATTATTTCAATCAGTTGGAATTAATACCATGTTAGGGCCATTGATGTAATTGCGTATTTATTTAATATAAGCGAATGTATTTATAATGTATATTTAAAAGACAGAGACGTCAGGGTTTTACTTTTGGTGAAAGTTTTGACCGAATAATTTTTTTGAATCAACCCTTGGGAAGTTAACTTCTCAGGGATAAGCGTGGGACGAAAACGGATGCTAATTAAGAGTTTTTGAGAGCCGGAGGATTCGATGAAAGATTATTTGAATCCCAGCAGTCTAAGATAAGTTACGCATTTATAGAATCACTCATAATTTCGAGGGAAATAAATCAATATACGTAATAATATGGGTATATATGTTTTTACCCATTGTCTTTTATGTGTTACTATCCCTATTTCTTATATTTACAGGTATATCCTGTACATCCATGTAAATGAAAATTTGTTCGCCATATGGCGGGTTTTTCGTATTTGAATGTGTGCGTGTGCTTATATATACGTGGATGGTCTGAAACGTTTTCAGACCACCCTTGTATAAATATACATGTACATGGAGGCAGGAAAAATGGATGAAAGGTGTATTGAGCGGCAGTGGGATGTTGAAGAAGGTAATAGAGGGGAGAATGTTGGACAAACGAGGAAAGGGCAGGAACAGGATAGGAATGTTGGAGGATAGGATGAAGGGGGGAAAGAAGTACACAGAGATGAAGAGGGACCTGATGTAGATTAGGTTGCTGGATAGGGTTTTGTTTGGAGTTACAAAATATTTATTTTATAGCTGTGTCCATCCAAAAGCCTCCCTTAACCGGTAGATATTTTACACTTTTGTCACTTTTTTGAAAATCCCACGTACGTGCACAATAATGTAAATGGACTAGTCAACACAAACACAGAAACAGAAACATTTCAAAGAGGGACTCACTGGGTCTCGAATTTTCGGTGGTGCAACCATCTTTCTCAAAAGTACTTAGGAACAGAACTTCAGCAGTTCTGTTCCTAATTCCTCTTGAGAAAGGTGGTTGCACCACCGAACATTCGATCCCAAGTGTGTCCCTCTTTTATGTGTTTCTGTTTGTGTTTGTGTCGACTAGTCCATTTCTACGTTTGAATGAATACATATATATATATATATATATATGTATATGTATATATATATATATGTATATATATATATATATGTATATGAATATATATATATGTGTGTGTGTGTGTGTGTGAGTGTATGGATATGTGGGTGTATTTTTCTGTATAGATGTGTGTAAAAAACGCACACACAAATATTTATAAAGAGTGCATCATATTTGATTTGTAATTTTTTTAACGAATGTAGTTTATTAAATTAAATTTTTGAAATACGGAAATAGTGTTAGCGATGGCGTGTAATGTTGTTTTGGACATTTTAATTTCTTGAAGGAAATTATGTCACTCTTTGCAGTTTTGTGATTTTCAGAAAAAAATATCCGTACATTTAAAAACCTAAATCGAGCCTAATGATCTAAGTTTTCAAACGCGACTGTGGAAAAGGCTCCACTCTAAGTATAAACATGTGTCCTAACAAGAGGTTTCCGATTGTGATATATTTAAATGTAGAAATACTTCTAGGTATCTCATGAAAAATTTGGATGCGAGCAATGAAATTCAGTTTTATTTAATGTTGTCTATCCACCGACAGCCTCGCGTTCTACTGTCGCGTCAAATCATACAGAAAATTTAAATTGAACGGGATATACAAAAAAACGACAGAAAAGCAGGATATGGCAATTGGACCTAGAAGGGTTTTCTGTGTGCGCAAATGACACCACATGAAAGTGAAACCTTCTTTTCCACTACGCGTAAGCGAGCGTTTGTTCCTCCGAGTGAACCGCCTGGATGAGAGCCTCATTGGGTGAGAGATGATGCATAGTATGACAGGAACCCAGCGCTGTAATCTTTAATTGTGCACATGCTGAAATCACCAGTGGTGCTTTTGTACCCCTCATATGTTTAATTCGATCGATATTCCAACGCAACATCCGCCTCAATCCTATCTGATATAGGCCGATGTTTGTATTCTGAATAAAATACATCTAATTCTCAACCATCAGTTTGGTGGAACTCGTTATATCCTTTAAGAGTTGCTATACTACATCAATGTCATTCATTGGATGATTGGCGTTACTCAAAGCTACAAGTGAAATTTCAAGCACTCTTGAAAAATATTGAATGTTGCATATTACTTTCAAGTTCGCATAAAGAGTAATATAATCAAGTAACAAGTGCTGCGAAATTTATTACCATGAGCAGACTCGGTAGGTGCAAACTGAAAGGACGTGTGAACGGATGTGTGGATTTGAGGACTTGGGACTGGAGTGATTCCCAACAGGGAATTAAAAAGTCCGAACCATTCAATTCGGTAGATATTGCACAACTACGTGTTACGTTTGGCTTACGTGATTGATCTCCCGAATGACGTGCGTTTTTGCGAAGGCTGGCGGAAGCGATTCCGAATGCAAATAAATACGAAAGTCGGGCGGTACGTGTCTGCATCCACTAGAGTTGACCATCCTTAGCGATTTCAAGCGGTGACCCACTGGACGCTTGTCGGGGGTGTGGCGAATCCAGCATCCAGGTGGGGGGGGTGAGGGGAGCCGCCGTTCAGCCGCCTGAACAGGAGAGGACGTACTCCATGAAGGCCTGCGCCGCCTCCCTCTCGGGGAGGCAGGGCCCCAGTGCCTCGAGGAGCAGGGGCTCTGCTGCGACGGCCTTCTCGAAGTCCTCGGCGGACACCTTGCCGTCGCCGTCCACATCCAACCGGGCCAGCGCCACCTCCGCCAGCTCCTTCACGCTCTCCTCGCCCTCCTCCTCCTCATCATCATCGTCTGCCGCCCTCCTGGCCGTCCCTCCGCCCCCACCCCCTCCACTCCCGCCGCCCCCGCCGCCGCCTCCGCCACCGTCGTCCTTCCCGCCCCCCTCTTCGTCGCCCCCGCCGCCGTCGTCTCCCCCGCCCTCACCCCCATCGCCCTTGCCGCCCTGGACCTTGCCCGGGGCGCTCGGGGAGGAGGACCGCCTCCTGCCTGTGTGGGGGGCAAATAATACACACATGTGACGTGTGTGCCTATATGTATTTATTCACATTATTGATGTAGAAGCACTCACGAGAGCAATATAACATTTGGACGACACACTAAAACGGAAAAATAAAATAGATAACACATCAAAGGATACTCACATTTCATACATTTGTGTATTTTTACATATATTATTCAAACGAAGGAGCGAGATGGTGTTAGTCAACCAATATATAGAAAACCATGTGAAAAAGGACACTCACACGTACTTCAAATTTTTCGTTGACAAAACTGCCTTCCTCTGGCGAAAGAAGGAACAGCCATTCACACAAATATGCATGGGAGAAATCATAAGGTGACAAAAAAATGGATGAAGGACATACTGGTCGGCATGGGATGTTGAAGACTGTAATAGATGGGAGAATGTTAGACGAACGAGGTAAAGGGAGGAATAAAATAGGGATATTGGACGGGATGAAGGGAGGAAGGAGGTACACAGAGATGAAAAGGGATTTGTTACAATGTTGGATGTTGGGTTGTGTTTGGTTGCGAGAGACAAGAGAAACATTAAGCTGTTGAGTCCATCCAAAAGCTACCTTAACCGGTAGATTACCTTGAATTGCAATAATATTTATTTACCAATTTTGAATAATTATTGTTAAAATAAATATGCAGATAGAGAGTGTCAGGTGGCAGAAGAATCCCTAACATCACCATAAAACTTGAAGCAAGACAATGATCACGGATAAATAAATCAAAATTACGCTGTTACATGCCTAGGTAATCAAAGCAAATAAGAAGTGAGTGCCATCGCACACACATGGCCAAGCATCGCACCACCCGTACATACACCCATCGAAAACCGCACCCAGGAATAAATCACGCAGTCATCGTTTAACATCCAACACTTTCACGGTCCAACTTTCCGGCATCAACAAACCATTATTGCGCATAGTAATTTTCATCACCCAATCATTTGTCCAATAGCTATGGTACGTGCACTCTTAAAACTCCTAACAGTTGATGGAAAGGGCTCGACCAACTCTGCAGTTATTGGGGTCCATTCAACTAATCTTCTGTTTAAAAATGACAACTTCTTTCTCCTTGGTTTTTTTGTATGCGGTGTTATTTTCAAAGTGCTGGTGTTATTCAGCATAAAACTTTCTTATTCTATTTATTTCCTTAAACCGACACATGCTTCGTCACTTTTAAATGTAATATGCATCGCACCTAACACACTCCTCTTTCTTCTATTTCACGAATTCTCCCATCTAAGGAATACCTATTACGATATCCCTTACGCTGCATACATACATTCGAGTGTTTGCACATATCTACCCATGTGCACAACATGCATGTAGACTCATACATACACGTACACATTCACCAAGAATTGGACAAAAGCGAGAATGTGTACGTCTGGCAAGGGCGCTTGGGCTGCGCTAATTTTGCATCGCTCTCAAACGTCGGACTGAATTTCAGCCGATGGACGCCAACAAAACAAACTTTATCACCTTTATCCGCGTCTCGGCTTGCGGATGACTGCCCACATTTTTTATGGATACGATTTTACAGTTCAGGCTGCACCTAAGGAGACAATGCGGTCTTTTCCCTACCCATTGTTTTTTTGACGGAGTGAGACCGAGATGAAATGAAGGGTGACGAACCGTGACTGTGAGGTTCAAGGCGGTTCCGTGGGGACGACGATTGGCGTTTCCCTTGGACACA
The DNA here is from genome assembly GCA_037158775.1 of Hetaerina titia. Taxonomy (NCBI): domain Eukaryota; kingdom Metazoa; phylum Arthropoda; class Insecta; order Odonata; family Calopterygidae; genus Hetaerina; species Hetaerina titia. Next base: position 98,231,845 of record CM073770.1, on the reverse strand, counting down.
CAGGGTAAGGAAAAGAAAAAACAGGGTTTGGGTATCAGTCCGTCCCACGGAGAGGAAGTGTATTTTAGACCCGGGAAATTAGCCTTGTGATTTATCAGCGTTTATCCAAAGTAAAAAAAATGAGCGATCATGATCGTAATGTTATTGCATCAGTATGATCAGTACGATGTTTGAAAAATTGCCGCAATTATTTTAGATGTGCCCACAGATTATAGTGCGCTTGTGCGCGAAATGCTTGCGAAAGCAAATGTTCCAGGAGGACAGAAAACTGAAATTAAATGGTCTAAATTTTGGTATAAATTACATTGATAATGTGGGTAAACTGGATTTCAGAAAATAGTATACGAAACTACGTTTTACCCTAGAAATGGTTATGATTTTCAATCAATTTTTATCTTAATTTTTTTATGAGTTTTGGTCATTCGCCTGTTTTTTATCTCTTGGATATATTGATCAGAAAAGCTTAGCGCATGATGTTATAGAATAGAAGACAATTTAAGGGTAACATTTAAACGAAAATAGTTCACATCGCATTTTCAATTTCGTAAGTTACAATATATACTTGTGTTCAAAAGTATATATATTTAAGAATAGACACTATTTGGCTGAAAAGTTTAATTTTCCAGAATTCAAAAATGTATCATTGGTTTAGATTTTTCCGATCTTATCAATTGGATAACCTCAACGAATCAGTCTCTTGTTTAACACACGCGAGGATAAGAAGTCGTTTCCCATGGTGTCGCAGCCGTGAAAGACCATATCTCTGCGTTGGTCCACTGCCGAAGAAGGAAATAAGCGCATTCGCGTATCCAGACACGAGATAAAAGCAACAACAATCCGACAGGACTTTTAATGAAGGGTTTTGTGTGTTGCTGGAAATCTGCATCCTATTGCTCTCTTAGCATTTGTGTACATAAACCTGCAAACCTATATCTACTGAATTCCCCACAAGCCGCCGCAAGGGTGTGTGGCGGGGGGGTAGTGCTAGGGCAACACCCGTAATTAAGAAAGAAAAAAAACCGCATGCAAAAGTCAAAAATTTATACTATCTACAAACATACATGAATGTATACATCTACATTGTCTACATTCATGCAAGAACCCTTAAAACCCAATCACTTGCAAACACACAAACTACCAACTAATATACTCATGCATCTACAGATGCACCCAACATCTTTGCAATGTTTAATTTTGTTCCGGCTTGCATATTAAATGTTTTTACTATTTCTAAAGTGACTTCGGTTTTTTAAAATTATGATTTCTGATTTTTCTGGGAAAGAATGAGTGTTTGAATCTAAATCCGATTATGTGCACTATAACAAGCTTAACATCTTCAACTCACATCACGCCCCTGTATACTATATTTCCCCGAGTCAGTATGTCAGGGGCATAGGTAGATGCAGCGCCGTCGCCACTTATTCATTGCCCAAAGCTAAACGTACACGAACGATGATCGGGAACCGGCAAACATTCCAGATCCAACGGCGAATGAAAGCTGTTCGCAATTGATGACGTCCGCGAACCCTTCGGCTTTTTGAGACAACGCAGAGGAACTGCGGTTTCAGTACTAGTTATGCCTATGTTACTATTCCAGTTACATGTATTTCAGCTGCACCATTTGAAATAAAACGCAAACTAATAGTCGTTAATTTCAGGTTCATTACAGCTAAACACTGTGAATCCAATCTGGAAAGCAATCAAATGTTACTACAAGTTAGGTAGCGGGCGGAAAAATTTATCATAACCTATGTGAAACTCCTTATTATAGTCGTCGAGGATTATTTGGATTAGTGATAAAAAGAGTAGCAGGAGCATGGGCATTGAGAATATTTTATGTGGTCAAATGGCAGAGTAGTTATGAAAAAAACGTGGTTAAAAAAAAGGGTGGTCTGAAAAGTTTCCGACTCAGAAAATTTCAGAGAAAATGTCTTGTATCTTTGATAGGTCGGAAACTTTTCAGAGGTGGTCTGAAAAGTCATCTTAGATCTATCAAAGATACAAGACATTTTCTCTGAAAATTTCTGAGTCGGAAACTTTTCAGACCACCCTTGTATTGTTGAGTGAGCGAAATAAGTCAAATGGCGACTGAAACATGACCTTCCACTTCGAGACTATAAACATTAGCACGCTCGCCTGTAGGTAAATCAGTGGAATTCAATTAATTCATGAAGGTCTAAATGTGATTACGAGAATATCTTTGGATATCTGTGCTAAAAAATCGTAGTTCGATTTTTTGGAGTTCGATAATAATTGTGTGAGACATGTACCGTTTAAAAAAATACGACACGGGCAATACTGAAGTAATTTCAACCAGCACTTAAATTTCATGTGACCTAAAGTAAACTTTATAAATAATTGAGAGCTGTAAAATGAATCAATTTCCATCTGGTTTGGGATTTATTTTGGCTGAAATTAAAGTTTACCCTTTCTCCCCGCACGGTAAACTCATCCCCGGCCTTCCCCCTAAGATGTTACGGGTCGATCGATGATCCTCTGGGGAGGATTTATCGAGGCGGGTTGGCCGCAGCCTCCTCTCTGCCCAGTTTTGGGAACTTGGGTCCAATCAGCCCATAGAGCATGCCTTTTCATCCCCCTATCTCGTCACCCTCATCTCCCACCCCCCCTCTCTCTCTCTCTCGGTATTTCACCCTCCGGCATCGAGGAATACGTATGGAGGTGTGATGAACTATTCACATCGGGGCTGGAAATATAGTTCTTTCACTTCGAGGTGCTCGAGGCAATTCCGTTTTGATATCGAGATAACCCATTTCATTAGCTCTTTGAGAGTTTTGGTTCTATTGATAGCACGACACATACGAATATCATAAGTGCCTGAATGAATGTATAACTGAATGAGCTGAATGAACTAACCGAACGTTTTGCTGAACTAACTGAATATATATGTTTTTGTGCGATCCCAGGCAAATTTGTTCTGCACGTGGGTAAGGAAGTTGATCAACCATCTTTCAGTCCTCTTTGAGGACTTCAGGACATCCTTGTGATCGACTCATGACGTTTCAATTAGGCTACTGTGACGACGAATTCTTAAAAGAAACTTACCAAGATATTTTATTGTTCCTCAGCAGCAATGCACGTATGAGATTTTGTGTATGCCTTTGTAGTCGAGTTATAGTATGGTGTCATTGATTTTGTACTATTCCCTATATTCAATGTTCAGGGAATCTATTTAATTAGCATGTGAGGGTAAAAAATAAGGAAAACTTTACACTTCCACATACTTTTAATACAGCACGACCATGGTTTCAATGATGAGCATCATCATTACCTGATGATGATGCGCAGAATCGAAACCATGGTCGTATTTTATTAAAAATGTGTGGAAGTGTAAAGTTTTCCTTATTTTTTTACCCTCACCATGAAGGAATTCCACAAAGTTAAGCCTGAAACTGTTAGTTCTTTCTTAGTATGTGTTTCTGGACATTTTCTCGGGCATTAAAATAGAATTCCCACTTCATCGAAGAAGTGCAATTTTGGTCATATTTTCAAAAAATATGCTCAGCAAAATACTAAAATGCAAAACCAAATGATTTTTCTGGTGTTGTTGTTAAATTAATAGTTATCTTCATAATTATCAGTTTTCTCCCTCCATACTAGCCAAAACGGTAAGCACGTTCTTGTGCGGTGAAATTATTTTGGTGTGATATGAATAATTCAGTATGAAATTTGAAATGATTTAGCGTAACCTCTTAAAAGTTCCCTTGAATTCCCTGATAGCAAAAAACGACAATTATTTTTACAACACAAGGGGCAAGAGAAGTGTCTGCGGATTCATTCACGCAGTGGAGAGCTCGAGTACAATAAAGGTCAAGGGTCCCCGCGGTACGAGTAACTCAGAGACTGCCTTCAGCGAAGTTTCGCGAAGTTCCTTTCCCGTGATTTCGGAAAGGGTTCGGGGGTAAACGGGAGAGGCAAATAGTTCTCGAGCATGGAGCCATTTACCCTTTATTGGAATGATTCATTGCGACGATTTGCATAGCCGCCGATGAGGCCGCAGCTACTGAAGGCTTTTTAGGAAGGGTTCGCCCTGAGTTTCAGAGAGTTTGCGTGAGATCCAATCGCTAGCGACTCTGCTGGCTTCCCATGCTTTTGGATCAAAGTACGTAGTAACTAATACCAGGGTATCAGTCGTCACGAGTAAGTGTACTTCATCCGCTAGAGACTTTTAGAATTAGCGACCGAACTTGCTTTATCTTTTCTTTAAAGATGAGAGGAAACAAGCGACAGAGAAAAGCATCACGTCTTTCGAAATTTTAATGAATTCGAAACTTGATTTTGACGGGAGAACATATTTTTGTGTCGTCAATACACTCGCCGTTCACCGCAGAATCCAACCCGAAGGTTGGTTTACACGGGTTTGATAAATATGAGGGTATCCAGAGGCATACGATATCCCCCGGGTCAGTGGAATAGTGTGCCCTGCCCAGTTGGCCATCACCAGTGCCGATGCGAGCGAAACGAATATTAGCCACACTTGTATTGACGCCACAACTAATTTAGCAGCACAATATTCAAACATCAGGGTTAAAAATGCTAATAATGCCAGCATATTTTTTCTTGATTTTGGAAGTAATTTTGAGTAATTCGGATCTTGGATGTGGACACTAAGTTTTCTTTGGAGTATCTGGCACACAAAAATTGGTTCCAGATTGGTAAGGTCGTTATGAGTCTTCAAAGTTCAATCTCAAAGAAAGGAAGAGAGTAAATTTAAATACTATAATTGACCCCATCTACAAGCATCGTTTGCATTTCACCTAGATAGAAGAAGTTATATTTCCAACGACTATCTAAATTAATCGGAAATAATTGAAGGAGAAAGGCGTTATGTTGAATGAAAACAGAAGTGATTGTCATGGAAAACCATTGGATAGAGGTTTTTGTTTTCGTTCCATTACTACTTCCGAATTTCGATTCATCATGAAACTAAATTATCATTTAAAAGTGAATCCGCTTATAACTAGATTGTTTGATAAATAAGGTATAAATCAATGTGGGCATGGAAAGACGGGTTGGAAATTCTGGACAGGAGAAAATTTATAAAAATTTCCACTGGACGATTTGAGGGGAGGGGATTGGGTTCTTTGGCAGAAACAGGCTTGAATTTACGTATGGCGTTGTGAAGGGGTCTGGATATTTGCTGGGGTAACGGTTGCGAAATCCAAAATACAGGCGTGTAAATGTTTCTATTCTTAGTAAAGTGTCCTAATATCCATAATAAAATATTCCTGTACATTCCACCAGAGATTCCGGTAAAAATGCAATATTTCCGCCAGGGTTGTCACTCTGGGGGTGAATGAGAGACCCATGTTCAAAAGAGAAGTTAGTTTTGGCTCTGGGGTTTGGATGAAAGGTTAACCACGTGGTCTGTGGAGTCCTTTCTCCTCGTCTGGCGGGATGGAGGTGGGTATGGAGGCTTTGGAATGGGTGTGGCGCTTAGGGAAACACAGCGAGATGTTGGCGGAATGAGGTTATAGATGAACGCAAGGTATGGTTATATACTCTTCGTATATCTTCATCTACACAATACTCCGGAAGCACAATTTGAGTAGCTTCAGGCGTGATGTCGTGGAAGTCGAACATGATGAATAATTGATCGTAGCACTTTTACACTTGATAGAATTTATTTTACGACCGGGTTTCGATGTAAGTATTAAATCAGCATCAGGTAAACTAGTTTGGGTTACCTGATGATTGTATAATAGTACATCGAATTCCGGTCGTAAAATAAATTCTATCAAGTGGAAAAGTGCTACGATCAATTATTCATTGCCCCGCAAACAGCCTCAAGAGCGTTAGGCGGGGGAGTCAGTTCATCAGCCATGCATGCACAATCCCATCACACACGCACATATTAGAGGCAGATGATGAGCTTGAAAAAAATCACACTGTCAAACTAATCAATGTATTTCTTACACTTCCAAAAATTGACCAAAAGAGTTTACTTTATTGCTAACGGCATTTTGTTACCATGTGTGTCACGAAAAGAATGCATCCCATTGTACCCTCTCTATAAAGAATGAACAAGTATAGTTTAAGTACACACCTGAACATGACGTGACTGATTAATCACAGTAATCTTTGCGGAAGTTGGTTTGATAGGTGAGGATAGAGCTAAATTGATCCAAGCCGCATTTGGCGCGTAAAATATATCCATTTCTGGTTTTATGGTTGCTATATGGCTTTCCCTGTGCCGCCTGTGATTTCTCTAAGAGATCTACTTCCCGAAAATCCACATGGTTTGGTTGGATGGCCAGGTTTCCCATTAGTCTCACCCGGAATCGAACCCGCCGCCTCCGGCCCGCGTTCCCGCGCTCCTATTCTTTGTGCTATCGGGCTCATCACGAGGGATGAATGTTCCGCATTCTGGAGGGAGAGAAAGCTTGGGCGGAACTGAGGAAAGAAGCGGGAAATCCAAATTTTATATATTGGGAAGAATGATCACAAATTCAAGGTAAAATACCGTACACAAAGAACGAATAAAAAAATGTCGTGTCTTAATAAAACAATTGCTGATTGGAACACCTTACATGCAAAACTATGCGAGCCCTTTCCTAGCAGGGTAAATACTTTAAAGAAAAGATGTAAGGAATACATGTAATAATTTGATTAATGTGTAAAATTGTATGTAACATCTTAATTTTGATTTTTTTGTTGTTGCTTGGGAAACTGATGTTAATGAGATGGGGATTTTCTTTTTTTTTGTGTCAGAGGTTTGTGTTTGGAAGTTTCCTTTAAGTGTATTTTTTACTGACTGATTTTATTTATTATCTTTTGTGATATTGATTGGATTTCAGATGTCACATTATTTTTCGAAGGCAAGTTTGATTATAATACTTGGGACGTGTGTGCCATCTGACATTGTCTATCTGCACATGTGAGTTTTAATAATAATAATATTTTAATTATATTTATATCACCGCGGGCAAAATACCGAAGGGTACTTTTCTGACGGATGGCACGACTTCAACGAGTAATAAGCCAACCAAAATGCGATCCTTGCTTAAATATAATTGCTCTCAGCTTGAGTACTTTGAACTTCTCACCGATAGCGAGGGAGTGTCTGAGGAGGCGAGCCACCTCGTCCTTGGAGAGTACGCCGTCGCCGTTGAGGTCGTAGGCGTGGAAGCAGAGGGTCCTCTTCTCTTGGGGCGTGCCGCGCAGCAGGACGGACAGGGAGAGCACCCACCGGCGGGCGTCGATGCCCCCGGAGGAGCCGGGGGAGTGCGAGGGTGGTGGCGGGCTCTGGTTACCGCCCTGGGCCGCTCCAGCCTCCTCTCCACCTGCGGGCAGAGGAGCAGGGAGGGTGGTAGAGCTGGATTAGAGAGCTAGAGAGGATGCGCTGATCGCCCCTTCAAAGGCAGCACTTCCCTCCCCTTTAGATTCACTACTGCCAATTGAGCGAGCGATCTGCACCAGAAGTAATTCTTTTTGTTTCGCATATCTGTTCAATTGGCACGCAATATTTGACCACCTTCTTCAGCGGATGTAAGAGAGGGCTCAAAGAAAGGCCTACAAATAACATGTGTGTGTGTGTGTATGTATAGTATGCACACAGTGCCAGGAGGGGGCCCCTTTGTCGGCCGAAGAATCATATACTTTCGTGTGTACATATATAGACACACAAGAACATATGTACACCCACACACACACACACACACACACACACACACACACACACACATATATATATATATATATATACAAAATTCCACATTTTACACGCGAGGAAGCAAGCTATACATGGGTAGAAATTCGCCTGAAATCCGTCAGTAATGAAGCGATTGTTGTCTTTGAGTTTGTGAATTTGCGATCCCAATCGTCTCTTTGCCGTGGTCTGCTAATTTAACGGTCTCCATCTTGGCACCACTCTGCGCGCACCATTCGTGAGGAGTGTGAGCAGACGGAGACGTGAAAGCTTCAATCACAATTAAATTGTCAGTCGAGTGAAAAACGTGCAGCATTGGAAATGGGGAAACAGGAAGAAAGGTTCCAACGGGAGTTTAGTAGTTAGAGACGTAAGCGAGAAATAAAATAGAGAAAAGAAAACGAATAGAGGTCGTGGGCATTTTCTTACATCCTGGAATTAAGAGAGGATAAAGAAAAACGTTATGAAGTTGATGATCATGAGTTTCCTTTCACGTGGGGGCGATCGATCACATGCACTGCTTACTGCATCCTGCAGGCAGAGAAAAAACTGTGATCTGGCTGGTATGAAACCTAATCAAATGGTTCGAACGGTTGTTACTGACAGTTAGGTTTACTGCAAACCATGTTAAATCAACACTGCAATTGTATTCGCTGCCTTTTATTTCGCCCAGTTTTTCGTGTGGCAAAAACTAGACCAAGACAAAAGAGCCTATGGGATATCTTAAGGTTGATACTCAAGGAATCAACTGGTAAATATACCTTAGTGAAAATTTAATGCCCTCCTCAAGAATGTCGTCCCCTCTATCAGCGGTATTATATCGCGCCCTATTCCCTTTATCCTTAAATACAAAAATATTTCTTGGTAATCCAATAAGGCCGTGGGGGTATACAAAATTCCTGCGAATCTACCTAAAAGTTTAGGAAAATGTGGTAGAGTCTATATGGTCTGATCCGTAGTATCTATGAGAAAGGAATCTGGCCGGAAGACTATGTGAGATCAGTGTTAGTTCCTATTCCGAAAAAGGTAAAGGCTACATCATGTGAGGACTACAGATCAATAGGTTTGATTTCCCACGCAGCTAAAGTTGTTCTAAGGATCGTCAGCAAAAGGATATAGAGTAGGGATAATAGAGATAGATACTCAGATAGAGAGTAGATTACTTAAGGGATAATCAGTTTGGGTTTAGGAGGGCGGGAGGGGTGCCTGATGTCACTGGAGTAATGAGATCACCAATCGAGAGGAATATAGAATACAATCAGGACGACGTATTTGCCTGTTTCATAGATTTCGAAAAAGCCTTTGATTGAGTTAATTGGGAAAGAGTGTACGGCAGAAAATAGGAATAGATTGGTGGGACAGGAGGCTCATCCGCAACCTGTACTCAACGCAACGTAACCTGTACTGTACGCAACCTGTGTCTCAGACTGCTCTTGATAAATAACCAGGAAAACATTAATTATATACTTACATTTTTAAATACGTTGTATATTTTGTAATAATTTAGGAAATATTTATAACATAGACAATTTCACGCTCAAAAAATGTTTAAATTCATATTTCTCTGACTTAAATAATCATAAGTTGATCTACTCCCCCTAATGAAATAAGCTGTGGGAGCATTAGTTCAAAGAATATCTATCAGAAAACGTAAGCTTTGATGCGAACATTTCATTACAGAGCTTGTGAATACTTTCTTAGATTATTTGTGCTCCCAACATAAAAAAACATTAATGACTGTAAGTATTAAAGGGAATATATTCTGCGATTTCGTCTCTATACTTCAAAACAATCTCGTAAATTCTTGTTTTGGATACGGTGATGAAATTGTTTTCTTGGATCTTTATATTATATAAAATATATAATCTGGAATTTTGGAAATAGTGATCCCCTATTGGAGATTCCTCAAAGTCCATGTTAATATATGAGTTTTGGAAGCTATTCATCTGAATGATAATCCATTTACTGAAACCCAAATTGCCTTCTTATCGTGATCTCGGAGTATATTTCATATTCGATCTCCTTTTCTAATAATTCAGTGAGTTTCCACAATAACCTTTTCAATTTTTTATTGGTTTTAGTGAATATAAATTATGGAATTTCACAATGTATTAATCATTCGCGTTGTTTTAGCTTCGAACCTGGATTCTTAGATAACAATTGGTCATGTGCTTTATACAATATAGCAATCTAACAAGGGATCCTCGCATGTTGTCTGTATCTACAGTAATTCTTCACAGCATCTTGCTATATTTTAAATCCTTCTTCAAAAGGATGTCTCAAAAGCATGTCTTCATGTCAAAAGTGATCGTAGTCGGATACGTTGTGTTACATTCCACGATGCTCAAGCCAGCGTTTCAACACTCTAGCATCAGAGGTGACTGTCATGGCATCTCCCGCAGTTCTATGAACATAAACGTTGTATTTATATTTTATTACGCCATTGAAATGCACTCTGAAAGATTAACCATTAGAAAAAAATTAACCATTCACAGGAATACACATTACACCGACGTTTCTCTAATCTTCGTAGAAAAAAAATTGAAAATGTTCTGTTTTTACACATGGAAAAAAACTACTTTACTGGCGACTTGCAATGTTCTTTAAGATTAAGAGTATCGCATTCATATTTCGCTTCCGATGTTTGAACTGAATATGCATTGAATTGAATATAGCTCTTTTGTTACAACCCTCATTTTTCCATGTAGAATAAATCCCAGCAACAAATATGCTCAAATATCATTTTTCATTGCTAGTGAAAGAAGGAACATGACCCATATATGTTTGTGTGTACATTCACACACACATATGTGAGTCAAGAGTATGTGTATACACACGCACACACACGTAAGTATTACCGAAAAATATTCATAAAAGTGAATACAAGGTCAGTCACAAGCATTGCAATGTCATATTAAACGTGGAGACAAAATAAATAGACAGTTTTGATTTGCGTGACATTAGTTTTGATTCCTTCCGTTGAGAATGGTGGTTTTGCCGAAATATATGCATTTATGTATGAGTAAAATATATAAATAAATATATATATGTACTAACTATACATATACTGACGAATATATATATATATATATATATATATATATATATATATATACTTCGACCTGAAAAATGGACGAAGACCTTGCAAAAGTGAAGGCTTTGTTGGACAGGGATCGCGATTAAGTGTTCACATGGTTTCTGATGAACTTGAAATCCAAAAGAGTGATCTGGATCGACTTTTGGCCGAAAACATGGACATGAGAAAGGTGCATGAGAAGTTGGTGCCGTGAGTGTTCTCTGACGAACAAATGGAGACTCACACGCGCATCTGCTAAGAGCTTCTCGACCATGCCTCAGCCGCCATAGAGCCCTGACGTTGGCCCACCAGACTTCTTCCTCTTTCCCCACCTCAAATCTGTCCTAAAAGGACGTCATCATGACCCTATGGAAGCGTTACAACAGGCCATGACGAGGGAGCTAAGCAAAATTCAGTGTGCCACCTTCCGGAAGGCGTAAGAGGAGTGGAAAACCCGCTATCAGCGGTGTGTGGACGCAAGGTTGCCACTTTGAAGACTTTTGAGTGAATGTACTATATAAGCAATGCATTTTTTCAATCGACTCAGACCTACTTGTGGGACAAACCATGTATATTCCAATTGCGCTGAATATGTCAATTATCGTAGTGGATTTTAGAATGGTAGCCATTTATATGTCTCATAGAGACATGCTGGCCAATTACAGCGACTAATTTCGCGTTCAATTTATTGAGTGGCCTCTGTTAGTGTCAAAGCTGAAAAAATAGGGATTATATTCATTTCTTTATATACTTTTTTTCGGTCATGGTAGACTAATTCTTCGATCGCCAAATCGGGGCGTTCCGTTGTGGCATTGAAATTGCTCACCACGGTTGAAACTAAATCTCAACCATTAGCGTAGCGTTATTCTGGACCTCTTAACCGAGAGGGGGGGGGGGAATCAATGTATTGATCAACTCTCGGAATGCGACTAATTTATATGAAATCGGTTTTCCCTCGCAATCAACTCCGATGGAGCCTGGGGTGGGGAGGGTGGGTTGGATGGCTGGCTGGCGCTCCTTTGGTCTTTCTCCCTCTCTGCTCGGACGTAGTGATCGGACCATTGCAAGGGCATCGGCGGACACTTTTATGGCTTCGAACCTCGCTCGAATTTAGGGTCGGGAATCCAAAAACTCGGGTGATTCGTGGATGATCCACTCACCGCAAACGGCCCTTCAGGGTGCGTCCCGCCGGCCCGTGGTGCTATCCCATCAATACATTTCGCTCCGCGCGATGTGACCAAGGTCATACTTGTCAACAGCTCCACTGCGATTGCTCCGCAATCCATTTAAAATGGGTCGTATTTCGTGAGATCCGCCCCTCGGCGAATACATAAGGCTCCCTCCATATTCGGATTACGTGCACGTAATGGCATTTTTGAGGCTTTTTTATACTAACCACTTTCCTACCTTTTCAATGGTTTGAATCCCCATGTTACGTACATATATCGGTTCTTTCTTCAGCTTTAAACGGGAAACTTTTTTTTATCAAAAAACGTGTATTTAGTTTTCATTGAAAACTTTCGCCGCGATAACTGAACAGTACAGTTACGAGTTTGTACTGGAAAGTAATGCTACCTTGCTTGACGACTTGTTAATTTTATTTTAGTGGAATTAGAATACATAGAGACAGTACAATGAAACTTCGCTACTATTATAAATAGGTTAATGCATGTTTACATAATTCCGAGGTGATAGTTTCAATATTGAGTATTCGCACGTCTTTATTCGTACTCAAGGATCATTGAAATATTAGTGATATATTTCTTTACATTATAATATTATTGAAATGCCGTGCCACTTTCCTATGTAATTTACATCTGCTGGCTTAGTATAATAATATAATTCCATACAACTTTCTTACTTTCCTATGTAAATTACATCTGTTTCCTTTAAATATTATTGTCGTTGCATCATATTTTATTGTGTAAATGATAATTTATGTGTACATGCTTAACATTAGAATATATGGACTCGCTTCCAATATTATTATTGTTTTCCAAGTTTTGACTTCTGTCGGCAGCACCCGAGACTGGCACTTTTTTTTATCTTTTGTCGCTATTTCGTCTCCTCACTTGGTTTGATGGACAAAGCAAGGATGATATTTGAAGAAACCATTAATGGCAATTATTTGGGTACTACAATTGAAAAGATAGAAGCAATTAATGCATTTATGTTCGGATTTTCATGCGCTTATAATGTGTTTAACTCAAAGATTTCGGCGCAATTCCAATTACAACGATGAAACATATTTCGTACGACGTTGAAAACGACAAGCTTTTCATCATTCCGGTCGGTAAAGGAAACACAGCGTCCAGTACTGTCCCATCATAGTTTACACAGTAACCCTGTATCAACAGGTGCATCGTGCTGTAAAAAAAGTAGAGCAAACTTGTACTGTGGTTATGTACACCCAATTGGGCCTAGACTATCTCTCAACTTTATACCTTCCTATCCGAATAGATTAAAAATTCAGTTGAACAAATTATCTAGTCTGAGACACTTTCTTTAAAGATTCCCAGTAGATGAATAATGGTTATTTTAATGTGAAATATCCACTTGATCTTATTATTGAGCCTGCAAACATTTGAAAGAGAGGAAAATATTAATTTTTCAATCCAAAATTTGAAATACATCCAACAGGGGAAAAAGTAGTAAGGGTTGAAAAATAAAAATACAAGGATGAAAAAAGAAATTGTGCAAGTGTCCTATGTATAAAATAATGAACGAAGATAATAATTAACAAAACGTATCTTCTCATTTGGATGATGGAACATACCAGGACCATAAGTCCGATCTCATTGCAAAAATGCAACATAAAACAACCCTTTCCTTCAAGTAGTGGATGGAAGCACAAAATCAAGGTAAAATGATGCACAAGGAGGCATGTAGTAAACTGAGAAGGAACTCTAGGAGGGTGAAGTGTGGTGGAAGACGCAAAGAGGAGACTTTATTCAGAAGAATTTGTAAAGGAAGGGTGAAATGGATGAACTGTATAGAGAGGTGAAAGGTCTATCGCGAATTAAATAGATAAAAGATAGTGTAAACTATTGAATACACGGCAGGAAACTTATCAATTGAACCAGGGATGACTCGAGAGAGATGGAAAGAATACATTAAAGATCTAATGGGGCAAATATCAGGTGCGCAAGTTTCGGCATAAAGAAAGACTATGACGCAGATTAGGATGAGTGCCAGACCTGTACTTGGTTGCGTGATAGAAAGGGTATTACCGGACTTGTAATCAAATAAGGCCCTGCGAATAGATAGCATTATCGCGAAAACACTTAATAGTGTAGGGAAACGTTAGAGAAATAGTTTATTCGGGTTAATTCTTAGCAATTATGAGGTAGGAATTAGGCCAGAATATTGCGTCAGATCAGTGTTAGTTCCCATACCAAAAAAGGGAGAGGCAGCTATTTTTGTAGATTGCAAAACAATAAGTTTGATTTCACTTGCAGCTAAAGTTATTCTTGGGATCATCAACAAAAGGATAGAGAGTAGGGCAAATGATTACTTAGAGAATGATCAGTTGGGATTTAGAAAGGGGAGAGGTACATGCGATGTCATTGCAGTAATGAGATCACTAATCGAGAGGAATATAGAATACAATCAGGATGTATTTGCCTGTTTCGTAGATTTCGATAGGGCGTTTGATAGAGTGAATTGGGAAAAATTAATGCGTGTATTGCAGAAAATAGGAATACATTGGAGGGACCGGGGGCTAATCCGCAAACTGTACATGTCTCAGATTGCTCAGTTGCGAGTAGGGAACGGAGAGTCCGAACGGGCAGTGTTAGGAAGAGGTGTAAGGCAGGGTTGCCCATTGTGTAATAATTTTATCAGTTAGATTTTATCATTATCAAGCCCTGGTTAGTCAGTCAGTCAAGGGATAGCAAATATTTATTCAGTGTATTAAAAAAATCAAGAGAGAATTATTGACAGGGACGCTAAGTAAGGAGTTTACAAAAAGACCGGTCAAAACTTTTACATGGACTATGGTGTACAGGACCCTAAAATTTGGTATTTGCAGCGAGATTATGGGGGTGGATTGGATGCTTTAGAAATGTGGGTGTGGAGAGAGTGAAATGGACGGCAAGGAAAACAAACGAAGAAGAATTATTCACGGAGGGGGAGGGGAGGAGATTTTTGGGAGTAAAAATCCAAAAGAGGAAAAATGCATGCATGGCATATTGATTGGCAAAGAGAGTTTGCATGTAGACTGTGAAAGAGGGATAACATAAGCCAAACGAATCAGGGGTTAGAGAAGGATAGAACTGTTGGTTGGAATGGAGGTAGAATGCATGCGGAATCAAAGATCAGTAACTTTCGTGTGCTATAGGTCCGGTGCTGTCTTGTTAGGCGAGGTCAAGAAATATAGGAGACCACAGACCGCGTCCCTCCAAAACATATCTTAAACGGTAACTACCAAAAAGTTTTCATAAAAATTTACACGTATATATATATATATACATATATAATATATATATATATGTATATATATACACATATATAATATATATGTATATATATACATATATATAATATATATATGTGTGTATATATATATATATATATATGTACGTGTGTATATACTGTATATGTTTTTGTGCGTGTGTGTGTACCCAAAAAATGACGTAGCTTGGGTGGAGCTGTAGGTGTCCAGAGTGCCTTGCCCGGGAATCGAACCCGGGATCCTCCGATCAGTAGTCCAACGTTCTACCCCCTTGGACTACCACGATCCACACACACAGAAATATTTATATATATTATAATATATTTTTATATATGCATGTATATATTAAATATAATATATATATATATGCATACATATATTTTTTTAAATAAATATATACACGTAAATAGCTACCTCTGGAGGAAAATGGGAGTTCGCTCGCCAACATGAGCGCATTATACCGATCGACACGGCATGATGCAGAAAGTTCCCTGAAATAATTCCGTGGATTTATTCCTTCGGCCTCGTGTGAGCCCCCCCGGGCTTCCCGTGTGACCGAAACGCGGGGGGAAGTGGACACCCGGACGGACGAGTTGAGCTGCTTAGGTGCCACGGACGGGGACGAGAGGAAATACCCCGAACTCGTGAACACTTGATCGCGGTGCCTTCACCGCATTTATCAATTTTAATTCTTCCCTGAGATTTTATTGCATTTTTGTTGGGATGTTTACCGTTGGATTAAAAGATATTAATAAGGTGGTGTATACAAAAAAAACTTAGAAATAAAACATACCATAACACGAAAATGACAAACTTAAGCTTCGTATAAAGCAAGGGGGAGGTCCGCTTTGAAATCAGTCATGAATGTTTGTATACACTGTATGTGTGTGTCTGTTTTTAAAATTTTTTACCCCATAATTGTCTATACAAATCAGTCACGGTAGGGATGGAGGCGTGGAAAACGATTTCTTGTCGCTAAATTTTCGAACTTTGCAAATTTACTTCATTTTGCTCATTCAAAATCATTTCTATTTATAGGTACGCGTTCGCTGGATTTGTATTTTAATTGGTGGGCTTGGCGTCTCGTGTTCACACTTGCAAATCCTCCTGTTCCACGCTCGGACGCTTTGATCCTCACATCGATTCCGACTGAGGAAGCAGGCTATAAGCATCAATTTTTGTGCCCACTTAACTCATCGCGGGGACATCGCCGCCGAGGGCGCATTTGACGCGGCCGTTTGGTGTGACACCCGACACCCAATTGACCCCTGGTTCGTTTGACGACACTCGTCCGTTTACGTACTGTTTCGTCAATTGACAGCTCGAGCCTCTAAACTGGAAAATCGCATAATATCAAGTCATCGCTGATCCCTGTGTTTAAGAAATACGTGAAGACATTAAACGTCACACTTTGCGATTCTTCCGGATCGAGGCAATAAAAGTCA
Organism: Hetaerina titia; assembly: GCA_037158775.1. Classification (NCBI taxonomy): domain Eukaryota; kingdom Metazoa; phylum Arthropoda; class Insecta; order Odonata; family Calopterygidae; genus Hetaerina; species Hetaerina titia. The sequence continues at coordinate 98,215,205 of CM073770.1, read as the reverse complement.
AATATCCGCATCAAATCTTTATCGCGGTGAGAGATTGGCCGAGTTTTTTAATGAATATTCTGCAAAGCTATGCTTTACCAATTGAGATCCAGAGAGCATGAAACTCAAAAAAATAAAATTGAAAATCTATAAAAAAATGACAAATTTATTCACGATATAAAACAGGTTTGAAGAATAATTTTACTGTTAAAAAAGATTACCAAAAATATATCAAATAGATACCTCAGTCTGGATCTGATCTCAAATCATCGTCATCTAAAAAAGTCATTTCTTTCGTGATCACACACTGGAAATAAGATGTTCCACGAGACCAATCACGTTTCCTCCTGATGATTTAGCCTTCAAATTTGGTTTCCTGAAGTTGTTACACTTTTTTAAGTACTGCCTTGCTATCATTATTTCAATTTTATTAACAAGTGCTCTTTTCTCAATCTTCATCCTCTTGTATTTTCTACGGGTTCTTGTTCTTCGTCGCAAATTCTACTTTTTAGCTGGTTGGAGTTTAGATGCCTTCAGTTTACCCAGGTTGTACTTGTTTCGTCCATGTGCCGATACACTTCTCACAAATACTTAAGTAAACTTCATCCTTAATCGATATTGAAATATCTTCTGGTGAGCACATTCTCCGTGTGCTAAAATGTCCAATCGATAAAGCTATTCGTCTCCTCGTACCTTTGGAACTACTATTTCCATTTTTCTCCGTGTCTGTTACTGTATAATTTATCCTTACGTCTATTTTACTTCGTCCTTTTTTTCCCCACTGTCACGGTATTAGTTCTATGCATGACATATGTGTCAACTTTTGCAAGTACTTTCAGCATCATTGTATGCGAGTATTCAATCAACAATATTGACATATCGCAAACAGTGGATTCGTTCTCCATATAATATATTTATCTATTAATATTGATTGTCTTGGTCTTTTCATGGCTCTGTCTTCTCATGCTACTTTTATACAAATGTTAAATAGTTAAGATTACCGCACCCCTCTTCGTCTTTTATCTAAGATCTACTCGATTCCAAATTTCCCACCATGCATGTGTTCGTCTTAATATATGTTCCTATCTCTTTCCCATATATCTGTATCCATGCCAAGAAGATATATATATATATATATTATTAAGTAATCTACCGGTTGAGGTAGGTTTTTGGATGGACACAACTATCAAATAAATATTTTGTAACTCCAAGCAAAACCCAATCCTGCAACCTAATCTACATCAGGTCCCCCTTCATCTATCTCTGTGTACTTCTTTCCTCCCTTCATCCCGTCCAAAATCCCTATCCTGTTCCTGCCCTTTCCTCGCTTGCTCAACATTCTCCCCTCTATTACCTTCTTCAACATTCCACTACCGCTCAATACGCCGTTCATCCATTTTTCCTGCCTCCATAGGATCTCTCTCAACAAACCCCTCTCCTCACCCATCATCTCCAGTACTTCCTCATTTGTTTTCCTTTCGGTCCATTTCAACTTCTCCACACCCACATTTCAAAAGCCTCCAATCTTGGTGGAAAACGCAATGCAAGGATATGGAAAGTTTACAGAGGAAGGGTGAAATTGGTGCGCTATACAACAAGGTTAAGTTTAATTATAAATGATAGGGCAAATAAAAACTACATCATAGAAGTTGCTCGACGCTATTAGGGGACATATCGTCAATATTGACGTGTCGGAGTCAACTCTTGTGACCCTATTTGAAGTTGAAGTTGTGGGAGGAATTATTTAAATATGTTTATCGTGATTACCCTAGCCCAGCCCACTTCACTCACTCTAGGACTTCCAATAAATCTTTACGAGATCCACTTAACTGATGACTCAAACTCAAGGGTAAAATGGCATTGGCCTGTTTAGTACTCGGTCACAAAAATACAATTTAATGGATTTGGAATTTTATGCTTATAAGCTGACAAAAATCTGGCCCTAAACATTTACATGTTTTGCCGTGTTTACATTCGGCAATAATTGATAAATCGCAATTATTTTTCAAATGGTAAATTAACTGTTTGTGTAATAGTTTGATTTTATGTCCTAAACATTTGGGGGTGGCCGAAATTCCGTTTTTGCGGGATTTAAAAAACAGCAAGCTAAAAATTGAGCTGTGGATCCGTTTCGGCTCGTAAATATGCTTAATTAATTGAAATGCGTATAAGCATAGCGAACTAAGGGCCAAAGACCTCATCCACTAATAACAGGATTTAATGAGGCCAAACTCGGCTAATTATATCGTATACTGAATTTATATTCGATTCTGAAAAATTCTACTATTCATTCAAATGACATGGGGAATACTTCTTTTCCGGTGTCCTATATCTTATTTATTTCACACAAAGAGATAAGTTGCGCGCAGAATATTAGACAAAATAGCAGCTGAATGTTTAAACAAAAGAAAATGAGTATCCGCATGTCTGACCAAGCGAAACAGGACTCACAATGACATCGTGGTTGAAATGGAGATAACCCTTCAAAATGTCTGCTGGGCTAAATAAAAGAAAGTAGGCTTCGTCAGACGAATGCCGGGGAAATATTCTGGAATATGCAAACGGGAAACGTCACACGAATAACAGAAACCTTTAAACAAGAGAAATGTAGATAAATGTACTTTTGGTGAAATGAGCTGTCGTAATTACTGAAATAATAATTTTTCTCCGAAGTTCAGTTTGAAACCAAGGCTGTATCATAAATGCCGAAAAAAATTAATGAAAATATAAATAAACTAGCACAGAAAACCAAAATTCTCTCGAACATAAATTAATATTTTTCTCCCAAAATCTAATCCCAAATTTCCCTTATTGACTAATGAACAAATCAATCCCCGTCGCACATCCTTGCCTGGCACGGCAATTGCCACGAAAAACCATCAAAATGTTCCCGCGGCGTTCTGCATTGGAATAGGCAATAATGGACGACATAAATCATTTTCACGCCCAGAGTCTCGCTTGACTTCGTCGGTCACATTCGATTCGAACCTCCGCGTCTCTCACGTTCCCCCAGGAGGCTACAAAAAGGATCCAGGCGTCGAGACAGTCTGGAGTCGAGGGGAGACCCCGAACTCACCCGCCCCGGACCAACCTTCTCCGCTCGCGCCGCCGCTGTTACCGCCACCGCCGCTGGCCGACGCCGTAGTTCCGGTGCCGCCCGCAAACGCCGCGAAGAGGCGCTCGAGGATGGCGTCGTCGGTGATGCCGAGGGCGGTGTGCAGGAGGTGGCGGAAGGTGTGGCGGTCGAGGAGGGGCGTGGCGCCGAAGGGGGCCGCGGAGGGGTGGACCGCGGACGACGAGGAGGACGGGGACGAGGACTCGGAGGCCGCCAGGCGCCAGTGCGCCCTCCACAGCGCCTCTATCTCCCGCCGATCGAAGTGGGTGTGCCTCCGGAGCCATTCCACCACCTAGGAGGACCGAGAGAGGATGAGAATGATAGAGAGAGAGACAGAGAGAGGAGGATGGTGCCGGTCAGCCCTCCAGCGAGGACGCGAGGTAGGTGGAGGGAGTTTGTCCGGCGACCTCTTCGGGCGAAATAGGTCGGCTTAAGGCGTTGCGAAAACGCAGATGAAAGCAGTGAGACGCCCTCTATCCCCTGCCACCACTGCTTAAAAAAATCTAAGCAAGGCTGCGCTGTCAGAACAAACAAAATGCCCACTCAACATGGTCGTCTAGTGAAACCGCGGGTAATATCAGTGTGGGCGTTCTCACTGCATCACTTATATTTATGGATAACTGAAATTCATAATTCAGCGATCGGAATTTAAACGCAAGGAATGGCACTAAATAAAACAAAACTCAACAATTCCACAATTCACGATACATATTTAAGCGAACACGGTTTCGGGTCTGTTGATGCTGGGCGGCAGCGAATTGCGTAACAGTTGATTGCGGTAATGCAGAGATTTTGCCTAAAATTATCATTCCTTGTAGTATGGAGAATTTCCGCATAGTGAAGCCTGAATCAGTGTCCCAGATCACTATTTCAATTGACCTCTGAGACGCGGGTTTGAACTCTTCCATGGTCCTTTTGTGGAGGTTTGAAGTGGCGGTCTTTTCGATGCCGCGACGTAACTGATTTGATTTAGATCGAACTTAGAATTTTCGACGCGACATGTCATCGCACACGTTTCCTAAACACGAGTTCTGATTGGCTGGCGGATTATGGGTCTACGCACGACTATTAGGAATGAAGTTGACCTTGAAATCTCTGTCCTTAGACGCGCCAAATGTTTCAATTGTTAACCGAAACCCTTAATAATGTCTTCGAGTCGCGAGGAACTGAGGTCATATCGAGTGGCCACTAACTTTAAGTCGAAGATCACGTCATGGTTATAGTTTTATAAGAACGAAGTGACCTGGGGTGTGGGGGCGCCATAGTCCTTGGAGTTGACCCTGGAATAAAGGAAGAAGAAAGTGATAATTATGCTTAGGGTGTCCTCTAGTGATCCTGGGCAGTATAAACGAGGGATCGAGCGGCATGGTGGTGGCGGCCGCTTATTGGTCCTCTATTAGCAAGCAGTATGCTTTAAAGCTTGCTCCCTGAAATATGACATTTGACCTTTCTGGTAAGCGTTAGGTCACAGGTTGTAATCCTGCCAAGAGCTTGGATTTTCCAAGCTGGTTTTCACTTGATTTTAAGGCTTGGAACGTCATCTGGTGTCACAACTCTTACAGTTTTTAACTTATATTAATTATGACTGATTACATCTTAATTGGATAGCTGACAATTGATTTTTGGTTAATTACTATGGAAATTGTCACTTTTTCAAGGAATTTTTGGAAACACTCTACGTATTGTTGCTGCAATATCTGTTATGTTTATTAAAACACACCTTTAAATCAATTTTGGTAGCATAAAGTTAGGATTTCTCTCCTTAGGTTTTCATAAATCCCACTTTTTAAAAAAATGGCTTATTTTTAAGGACCTCTTATGGAAGATTCTTTGACGATTCATATTTTAAACGACGTACTCCTGAAACTCTCTTTAAAAACTCTTTATTTGCACTTCATGTCACTATTTTACTCTTATTGTTAACGACGCTTTCCCGACTGTTTTAACCCAAGATTAAGGCGTACAGGTTAAGTCTCATGCTTTTTTTTTAATGAACTCCAGAGAAGTGGAGATGTGACGTATTTCCGTCCGTCAAAGTGGCAGGGCGCTGATAACACAGTCGATTCCAACCTCCCCCTAATTGAAAACAGTCACCAAGAAATGAACGGGAATGCCAAGTTTTGCACGTTATAGAAAGCAAGGTAGAACGTACCGTCCGCATGAACCCATCTACAACTATATGGTACCCTGAAAACCACAGCAAGGGTGTGTGACAGGGGGGGGCAAACCAGGTATGCATCTTCAAAAATTATGTTTTTTTATTGCTTTTTTCTGTATAATTATTATAAGGTAATCTACCGGTTAAGGTAGGTTTTCGGATGAACAAAACTACCAAATAAATGTTTGGTGACTCCTAGGAATATATATATATATATATCCAAACACGAAATCCCACCATACGGCGAACAAATATTCATTGACATAGAAATAGAGATAAGGAAATGGGAAAGGCACAAACATAAAGGACGAACACAAGAGAGGTGGGGAAGGCGGATGTGAGCAGATCACAAATGTGAAAATATTTTCCTCGACCGGGACTTGAACACCGGATCTCTCCACTTGCCGGGCAGAGCATCCGCCCTTTATGCGTGTTTTATATGCGTGGTACATGTATGTATTTTCGTCCTTTATACGTGTAACTATCCCTTTTTCCAGATATTTATTTCCATGTGAATGAATATGCGAGTATATATATACACTTAAATGATTCAAATAATGTATACTATGATTAATACAGATTCATGCACATCAGTATCTAAGTGAGCTATAATTTTCTACTTATACGAGAGGAGCTGTAGATAAGTAGAATGACAATAACTAAATCTACATGCGGATGCGATAAAGACAACATTCTAAGCTACTTAGAATGACAAAAGTAAAATACCTTTCCCCTCTAGCGCGTTAGTATTGTGCTATACTGGTACGTCTTTAATCTATACGTTCCACACTTAATCTCTCTAATTTAATTGAAATGATCTCTCCTATCTTAGTATGATGCGGTTAATACCACACTTTCACCAGCATCGCTAAAGAGAACTGCCTTCAATTGGTTGAATGTATGTGTATCTTAATAATGGTGCAATATATTGATGAACCGGCGGGAATAAAGTAGGTTATTATTAATCAAAGGCTCGTTTATGGCACGATTTAAGAATGAGTTCCTCTTACGGAAGATGCAATGGCACAATATTAAAAGCATATTGAACTGATTAAAGTCGAGGAAATTGGAATCTCTTTTATCCATATTATTAAGTCAAGTATTAATATTATGAAGTCAATTATGTTATTTTAAAAACATTTTGGAAAAAAGTGGTAATTTGTCAATCTTAGTCAATACTACTGTTAATTTGTAATGTTTATATTGCCTTAAAATTATGAGTCACGACACGAAGAGCGTTCTGACATTTCGCTCATTAGTAAATTTTACCTCCGAATTTTCTGTTTATTTCGCAATATTAATGTGATAACGTCCAACGTCTTGAACAACGTTAAAGAAGATTTTAACAATTTCCTTTGATTGGAGCAAATAAAGATTTTCCCGTAAAATCAGATTGAAAATGTATATGGAAAAGAAAAAATAACCATCTTCAAATAATGCTTGGAACGCAATTTTTTTAAACATTTTTAACTAAAAAAGAAGAAGAGAAAATTACACGAGGCATTGGTTCACCTTTAGCGCATCGTAGACCCACTCTCACCAATTTTATTTTTGACCTCTACGTGTGAGAGAAGTGGTCGTTTTGGATGGAATATTACCTAAAAGTCATTTGTGAAAAATGAAAATATGCATCAAATGATTTCGATACCTAAATACTTTTCGTAACACAATCTAAAACTTTAATCATTAATTCTAACCCTTTCGAATTCCGTTTGAAATGTCCATCTTTTCCACCCTCTGTTTGGATTTCTTGAAACTATCTCTTCCACCAAGATGCACAGCATCCATTTATTATTTTCTCCCTCTCTGCAACACCTTTTTTTTCCTGTGCCCATTGTGAAATTCTCCCAACAGCTTCCTTTCATCCCCTACAATTCGCTCTTATTGAATAATCCGGTCTTTTTAAATCGCCATTAGCAAACTTTTGGCATTGGAATAAAACTACTGGAAAAATCGTTCCATCCAATGTCGATCAATGTCAGTAGGAACAGCTCAGAGCAAGTCGGCCTTCGCACACAACGCGGAAACAGAGGGACGTGACATATCCGGAGAGGACACTTCCCGCCGAGAACATAGCTGGAGGGGGCGTGAGTCGTCGAGCACATCCAGTTGACCCCTAGGATTCATCCCTGTGTCCTTTTAACGGCCATTCTCACATGTTAACCTGTCGGTTTCCGAGGACAAAAGTGACCTCGACTGACGCCGGTGAGGCAGAACCGGAATTAAGCTTCGAAACCATAAATAACCGTGTGGAATCATTCCTTTCTGCACCCAGACACACACACGCACACGTGGGTGACTCTTAATGCGCTTACTCGTAATTCCAGGGACAAACGCTCGTTACTGGAACGCTTTTGTAGGTTCCGCATCATTCGAAATAGGAGTTGAGGGAACTAGTTATCCGGTCAAAATGCCTTCGAAGCACGGCTCAGTCGTTTTAGTCCGTCAAAGTCGCTGTTCATCCGAGGAATAGTTTATCGTTTGTCATATGTCCGCACAATTAAATCGCTCATCAAAGGCAAAAAAAATGTATGCGTCGAGAAAATTCTCGTATGCTCCCAATTGATAAACTTAAATTTTAGTTTTCCCTAGAACTCAAGAAACTGCGGGAGATGCCGCAACAGTAACTTTTTAACGGAGTCATCCGCTAACATGCATTCCAATGCAAAAAGAATAAGAGGACACCTAGATTGCTTAACTGGCTAAAGAACTCGGCAGGACATCGAGGGATTCGGGTTCAAACCCCGGTCAAGGTGAATGATTTTTACACTCTGAAATTGTTGCATTGATTCTCTAGAACTTTATGCCTGACCAACAAAAGTCTTTCTAATGCGTTGGAGCCTCGACAGGAGAGATTCATCATTTCACTTTCCAAATTTTTCTCAACATTTTTTGAGAAGTCTACTTGATTATGACAATGTGACTAACTTGATTAGATCGTTCGCAAGACCCCGCCCTGATCAGTTCATTCAAATTACATCTGATATTCAAGTTAAGAATCGTGGGAAATTCATCTGTAATTCACTGTCAGGTAAAGAAGCAAGCGGAAGGTGCTCCAACCACCCCGCTCTTTAATATTACCCACCGCGAGTCACAGCAGTGACATACATTCACCCCCCCTCAACCCCCTCCTTCCTCACGGGCACCCCGGGTGACGGAACCCAACGGAAAGCTCAACAACATCCACGATACACTTTTGTCCACCCCCACCGTGTTTTCGTCGGATGATAATAAAGCGCGGTCATATTTTCCTCTCCCCCCTTGATTTACACGGATCACGCGAAGTCGAAACCGGAGAGGGAAGGGTGGGCTTACGCCGGGGAGGGAGGGAGGGACCTCTTCACCGCGTCTGAAGAGAGAGAGAGAAAAAGAAAACGACTTCATTTTGCGGGGGTTGTGGAAGCAAGGGGTAAAGGGGAGGGGGAGGGAAAGAAAAGTCGCCGAACTCGTCGCGGAAGTGAGATCACGTGTACGGACCCACACCGCCCCCCCCCCCCCCGAGCGAGTGAGCATTTGAGTTGAGAAGTGAGGGGAGAAACAAATGAAATGAGATCGCGTACATCGCCGTCTCGACCCTGTCTTTGCCATTCCCGTAACCCCTCCTCCCACCCTCCCACACACACACGCCCAACCTTCCGGGGACGTGGAAGCCGCAAGAGCATTAGCTAGAGAGAAGAATCCGATTTTCTCGGTTACCTATGCTCTCACGAGGGATTCCAGGAATGGTGGATGCGTGCGGGAGCATAGTGCAGCCTGGGAAAAGTGGGTTCTGTTGGGAGGGGGTGGTTGCGGGAGAAGGGGGGGGATGAGAGGGAGAGGATTACCCCAGTATATTGCATTTAGAATTGGCGAAGGGGAGTGGGGGAGAGGGGGTGAAGGAGGAGGGTGGGGGGTAATTCCCCCAATCGCTCCTCCCTCTCTGAAATGCGCGATTCCCCACTCTCGTGCGGTGGACCGAATAAGAACTTTTGTTTTGCACTGAAGCCACGTTTTGACAATATTCAGAACGAAACTTGTTCGTAAAAATACTTGCGTAACTTGATTATATAATTTAATGTCTGTTTACGCTTTGAGATCTTTTGAATGTATTATCAAATGCATTTGCGACTGCAACCGTAACTCAATTTGTTTCTGCCTTATACTGTCATGTGATGGTGGGCCAAATTTTTACAGTAAACGTTTAGTGCAAAAAACGTTTCCAAAAACCTGCCACCGCTGGGACTTATGGCAAGGGATGACTCAACAACCGGCTTTCAGTATTAAAAATTAAGTTATTCTTAGTGTTTACTAAAATATGTATGTAATACATATGTAAAGTATGTAATATAATCCAAATTATGTATATAGTGATATCTACAAGTAAATTTACTATTATCTAAGTGAGGTTTTCTTGTTTTCCTATGAAATACGGGATCTGTTAGCTATAAGAGAGAAGGGAATGAATAAAGTTAGATGAAATAATGTTTCTATTTAGAATTTTAAAATACCGATTTCTCCTAGTTCGGTCGTTTGCAGTTTTTCTGATGCCATACTCTACGTGGAAAAAATCTGTCTGTTCTACACTCCATCTCTCTAATTTTATTTCCATGTTCTCTCCTACCGTAGAACAATGGGGTTAATAATACATTTTCAACATCTTATTTGAAGAGACCTGCTCCCAATTTATATAAGAAATTTAACTTTCCCACCAAAATATGATTCCCAGCCTAGCTCCTCTAATTATTTCGGATGCGCTACTAAGTTTATCATAACAGCGTTTTACAAATCTAGCTCCTCGACGCTGCACGCGAACCGATTCGACAATCAATCCAGATCCCATATACTTGCAGCATATTCCAAACGAGGCCCTACCAGCGGAAGATAGCATTACTCTATGACCTTTCATCTAGATCTACTCAATACCCCGCAAGCCGCCGCAAGGGGGTGTGGCGGGGGGTGTTAGGGCACCACCCGTAATTTAGAAAGAAAAAAACCGCATGCAGAAGCCACAAATTTATAGTCCACAAACCAAGCATGGTAAACATTCATGCAAGAACCTTTTCACCCCACACGCATACAAAACCCACAAACTACCAACAAACATACACATGCACCCACATTTAAGCCTAATATCTTTGAATTTTTAATTTCGTTCCGACTTGCAAATTAAATGTTTTTAATATTTCCAAAGGGAGAGACCTTTACATCACATTTACCCAATACTCTTCTAATAAATCCTAATTTTTTGTTTGCTTGTCCACATTTTCCCCCTAGTATGTGTTTCATCCAGGAGAGGTCGTGAGTGAGGGTAACGTCTAGCTACACGCGATCCAATTCGGCAATTAATCCAGATCCCATATACTTGCAGCATATTCAAATCGAGTCTGCACATACCATTTCGGTGTTCTCGATGCAGTAGGCGCTCTGGAGGGAAATTCTCTTTTTCCAAAAATTCATCACCACGCAATTTTTTTAAGTTTAATTCTAATTTCCATTTGCTGCCTCAACCTTGCGTTGCATTCATCTTCTAATGCTACTTTATCCTCAGCTCCACGGATAACTAACTCCAAGTCTAAGCAACGCATCGTCGAGAAATAAGCGTGAGGAACACCTTAATAGATCTCTATGGCACTAGAGATAACACCATCTACGACCACACTTTGTGGTCGTAGATGGTGTTCACACACACACCCAAACAATTCTTCAGCCCAGACAAATATATTTCATCCAAGCCATAGTTTTGTGAGTAGTCTGCCATGAAACGCTTCGTCAAAATCTTTTTTAAAGCATAGAAAAACCGCGTCTACTGGAGCAATATTATCGCCAGAATAAGAACAAGAAGTACCAGTTGACCTAACTTTCAGGACCTAACCTTTCGGTAACCGTGCTTGTTTTCCATTAATGACTCTTGAGATTCGAGGTTCTTCAAAATCGAACTAACAATTTATTATGTATGGGAGGAGGGGGAGGAAGTGGGAAGTGGGGAAATCGGGGGGAGGGGGTGGAAGAGGAGGGTGTAAATGCACTTTGGCCAAAGGAAAAGGTGCCAATGTTTGAAGAAAACATTTTAATTGAGCAGATGTCCATTTTCCAACTTCCTATTCATGTTCACTTCCCACGGATAAGTTTTCTTAGTCACTTATAATGTGATCTTCATCCCAAAGTGTTTGGTACAGTGAAGTTAAACGTTGAGGTCATGCTGGTATTTCCGCTCCCCATGTTCCTCGACACCTCGTTTGAACGTTCTCGAATCACCCCAGACATAGATGGCACTTCTAACTATGCATTCGGATTTATGAGCACACCACACTTTTCTCCAATTGCTCTTCATTTTATTCGGTTGTATTTCGTAGAATTTACAGCCTTGTAGTGGTAGTAGGCAATCATGAAATGTATCATTTGCCAAAAGGTGGATTATTGCTGTCAGATTCCATCGTAATGAGGAGGTTTGCCACAGCGAAATTTTTCTTCTGTGCCTCTTGAATATCTGTCAAATAGATTTTGTGCTCTTTTTTGCGTTTTAACGTATTTTTATCAATTAAATCATTAACATTTTTTTATTTCGAAATGCGCATACTCCTGCAGTGAGGGGACGTGGAATGTATTGCGATCGAGAAAGCATGATACGAAAATCGGAACACTTTTGAGGAATATGCTGTCGGAGATGGCAGGGAATAACATGGATTGTGATTGATTTCCGGATAATTTTAAAATCGTTAACTTTCTCCGTTTTCGTAGCAGTGATATCAAGGAAATCGAGTTTTCAATTGCTCCATCTTTTCACAAGTAAATTTTATATCGGTACCCTGGTAGTTTAACTTGTTCTAAAGGCTTTCCGTGCCAGGCCACGCTTCGATCACGTCGTTCACATACCAGCAGCAACAACTGATATATTATTTCTTATTCGTTGGATACTTATTTAATGATTTTTTCCTCGAATTCGTCCATGAATTGGTCTTGCCAGGAGTAGTGATAAGGTTGAACCCACTGCCAAATCTTCCCTTTTCTCATAAGTAATCTCCCGTTTTATTCTCCCGTCTATTCTCGGCTGCTCCATTACTGAAACTCCCCCGCCATCTCCTCCCCCGTTCCTCCTTAACCACACCACCACCTTCGCCCAACCCTTAGCCCTAAACTCGCCAGTCATTCTTCTTCCCCTTTCTCCTTCTCCCCTCATCGAAAACTGAGTACGTAGGTGCTTTCAAGTTCTATCGTTTCCTCATTCCTTTCTTAAACATTACTTACTCAAGACATTCGAAACTTTCGTAACTGCACGGCATAACCTCCATGCAGACGAGCACTATTTGCCCACCTTCGACGCCATAGCCGCCAAGTAGGCTCCTTCTCTTGCCCACTGGAAAAACCGGCTGGTCCGTGGCCAAGGTTTATTGGATTCGTTGTCACACAAGAAGTTCGGCTCTGATTTTAGCTTTCGCACCCACTAACGCACATTTTTCACATCCGTACCATCATCAACTGCTTTTGCCTCACTCACTTGACGATGCTTTTCCATTAATTTTGTGAATTGAAAACGCTTCTCACTCTAGCGGCAGCTATGAGAATCCTGTGCACGGTAGGGTGCAACCATCTATTTTCCGTATTTATAAAAGGTTCCCGCGTGTTTTAAGCTCAGACGTAGCTTTCAAATTGCACCAGATTCCAAGAAAAATATTCGGATGTCTTAGAAGGTACCTCGTATGTGTTGATACCTTTCTCCAATTCTCATAGGGGATCAATGCTTCTGTTGAATCGGAGGTGATAGGCAGTACTAATAATGCTATCCAATACTTTTATTAACCTACATAATTCGGGGTATTGGAAGGTAGGCGTCCGATTTTGGTGTTCACAGGTCGTCTTTGATGTCGGTAATTTCTCCATAATGTTTTCTATTCGAAGGTAATGTTTTAATTTATTTTTATTAAATTTTAATTTTAGTTACGCGTATCAATGATTATTTGACGTTACGTTTTGGTATTGATGGCTGCCTATCGCTCTGATTAAGGTCAATCAAAATTATGCCTTTGATCAAGAATGCCCTCGCGCGTCCAAGCTGGAATAGCGGCTACATCGAGAGGATTTCGGGTCGAGTTGGAAGGATGTCCCACCCGCTCCAATTCACTTTCCCCTTTCCCTCGGTCGCTTCACTCGGATGGCATGATTTACTGCTTGTAGGGCGAGGAGACTCGCGAGATTGTCCCAGCATTTTATCCTTTCCCTTAACGACATGCTTTTTACGGTGATGATAATTTTTAGTATCGTCCTCAAGTCAGATACCTAATTAAAAGTAATATAAACAGTTTAATGCAATTAAAAGTAATTGATCTTTTTTTCCTTTCCTCAACCGGTAGTAAATTATAAAATGGAGCGTAAATTATTCTGAAGCAGGTTGCCTCTCTCATGCTTCTGACATTCATTCTTATCAACATTTTTGTAATTCACTTGTTTGCTCGTATGTCGTTTTTGTTTTTCATGGGTTATTTCTCTTGAAGAATCCTTAATATTTTTGATTGTATCATTTTGAACGAGTTATTAATTTATTGTAGTTATTTTTGGGGTTTATTTCAATTCTCGTGTAACTTTCGCCCTCTAAGAGTTCGGCTGATAATTACTAGACGATAACAGATGTCACGGAATTGTGGAGAAGGGACCCAGTGAAATTTCCTTTCACCCTTTTCGTAAATTTAAATCATAGGTGAAATCTACGCCTGTTCTCACATCCTAGATATAGAAATAAAATAAATAATTACGTAGAAATTACGAAATTAAACTCAATGGATTGTGGGTTGGAGACTAACACGTATGCGAACCGTTTCATCGATCCTTAAGCATTTCGGTTGTAATGTGATTGCGCTGGAGTTATTGCACTCAAAAAAGAAAAAGAAGCGAAAATTATATATCAAATCGTTCATAGTTTATCATCTGCGGGTCTAAACGCGGAACAACTCCTCGAAGTTTGAATGAAAAAGGGATACCCAATCGCCTCATCGTGTGTTTACCCTCTGCCAAGTAAGTCTTTGGGTACATACTATATTCTTCAAATGGACCGATTTGCAACAGGGACATAGAAAAGTTGGCCAAGACTTGAACGCAGACTTATTGTTTCATATTTAAATCTACTAATCGTTAAAAAAATTTTGCCTCGTCTATTTTTTATTATTTAGAGTAGGTTTCATGATATTTCTTGTTCCCCCTCAAGTGCTATTGCTTGTTTCTGGTAATTGTAGAGGAGTAAGTTGACCTGTTCTGATGTAGTTGATATTCATAATTTCCTTTATCCGTGAAGAGTCGAAAACCCATCGATTAGTTATGCTTTCAAATGAGCGGTAATTAATTCTCATGTCATTTCTCCGCGATAAAAAATCAGTTTCACATATTTCACGCACCATCAGCCCTTCATGTGGGATTGTTTGCGCCTAAATGTTGAGGAATGATTTTTTTGTAATAATAAAATAATTGTAATTAAAATGAAAGGTCTTTTGTTGAGGCAAATGGTTCGTCGCTCTCTTTCGCTGAAGAGAGCACAGCTGCGGGACATATCGACAGGATATATTATTATTATATATTATTATTATATATTATTATTATTAAATATTATTATTATATATTATTATATATTATTATTATATTATTTCCTTGCCATCACTATTGTACACTCTATGCGAAGCCGAACAAAAGCTTATGCGAAAAAGAATGCGCTCTCCGAGATTCAGTTGTCGTTATGTGCCCAAAAAGCCGTGAATAATTCAATAACACCACGAATATATTACAACGAATCGATTCGTTTCTCTCAGATTTAGTGAGAGACACTATTGGAAAAAAAAGAGAATCCTTCGGGAAACCGAACTTGCAATATTTATCCTAAAAATCTCGATGTGGTCGTTTGGCAGGGTGAAGGGTAAATGCTGACGTTTCCACTCGAATATCTGCGTCTTATCTTTACTCTATCCTCGACGGGGGATCTGAAAGTAAAAAAAAACCGTCCATTTGGTGTTTCTAGTCGGGGGCGTTTACTAATGACAGTTTGCGTCTCCGACGTTTTTGCGTGACCCGAGGATACGTTAGCGCGTTTGGATCCCCTTTTCTGATATCTCTCGGAGGAAGAGTGGAGAGCGGAGAGGGGGAGAGGATGGAGGAAGTGGGCAGGGAGAAAAAAAACACTCAATTGTCCTCTTCATCCACCTGTGAATGATGCAGTGAGGATTGCTTGGAGCAAAAAAAATGCAGCGTTAAGTTTCGAGCGATGGGTTCGTGGAATGTGTACGGAAAAGATAATTAACGCAAACCTGCCTCACGACGTCTATATTCGCGAGTAAACATGTTTTTTAATCCTTAGACTCCGTGAGCGGAGTATCAAAAATCCCAAATTCACGTTTCTGGCGCCATAGTTCATTGCTCACTCATTTCATTTTTTTCCAATCACTTCGAGTGAAACATTAAGGTTTAGTTGTTTAATAAATGTTTAATAGCTTTTCTATTCTTTTATTATATTATTATTATATTTATATTAAACAGCTATTATTTCTTAATAGCTGTTTAATAGTTTAATTATACTTTTCGTGACAGAAATAAATAAGCACCATAATATCGTTACTATTTATCCCTGGAAGAAACGCCAGCCATGCTGTTACCGATAGGAATTTCATCCATATCCCAAGGTTATCAATTAGCGCCTGTAGGGTTCTCACCTCTATGCTACTTGCATATGCCTCGTACTATGTCGATGGCGGCCATAGAAAAACGCATAGGGAGGAAATTTAAAGTTAACGGTGAACCAAGAAAGAGGCTACCAAAGGATAAACTGCATGTAAAGTTGACTATAAAATTGACCTGCATAAGTATTCAAAATGATCGATTGGGCTCATTGACAACTCAAAGCGCTAACCTCCGCGGGCGGGGGGAGGGGGCTTTGTAAATCGGCCTGCAACCGTCCACTTTTCAGCCCTGAGATTCCAATGCGAAATGAAAACACAGCAGCACACTGCTAGTCATGATTATGCTAAGATTTTTATCATCATCAAAAGTTAATATGGGCCATAGATTTGTGTATAAACTGACTGGTCTCTTTCAATGCATGCAGTTAACGTAAGTTTGCTTGAAATGAACCCGTGTCCGTCTGTATCGCAATTGTTAGGTCTGGTGGCACGTAGGCACCGAAAAAGAGGACAAAATGGAGAATATGGGAATGGAAGAGAGGAAGGGAATCTTTCCCGGAAAAAAGTAGAGTGGTTTTAGAAGTTATTATTGGTTTTCAGGACGGACGCAAACCATTAACTGATTCAAATAAAAACTGTGAGAATCAATGATGCACGTGATGACAGTCTTATTGTTTTTCACGCACGAATTTCAATACACCCTATAATTCCGTAATTGCCAGATGTTCTGAAAATACGAAATCGAGGAAAATGTGATGAGGAAATGTAGTCGTTAATGTGGTACGTACGATAGAGGAAGATACGAGTTTCGCATAGTAATGATGTGGAATGAAAGAAAGGTTTGTGATGCATCGCGGGCTGTCGAGTCGTTTTCTCGCTGGACTTTGAAAATCTGTGGTGCGTGGTCCATCTAGATGCCACCTTGAGTGGCAGGTGCTAATAGTAATATTAATAAAAACCCTACGGCACATTGTTGTCGCTTCAAGGGTCAAGGACGAGGGTGATCAGTAATCGCGCATCGTCCACCCGTCCTCTTCGGAGTGCCTCCTTGCGGGTTTCGAAGGAAACTTTGCAACTTTGAAACTTGTGGGAAAGGAAGGAAACAAAGGAAGGTTCGCACCCATTTTCCCTCTCACCTTGGGTGGGCACCTCTCCGTCCGCCGCTTCCCTCTCCGCCCTCATCTTCATCCTGCGGAGTCGCCGCCGCCTCCACCTCTCCGCCTCCTCCTCCGTCGCCTCCCCGGCCCCAGCGCCACGCCCCCGGCCGCAAGACGAACACCGCCGCCCGCCACCGCCCCCTCCGCCCCCCTGGAAACGAGGGAAGGAGGCGTTTAAAACACGTGACCCCCTCCCCCCCTGCACGCGTTTGACACCGCCGAGTATCGTCGCCAGGACTAAGTGCCGCATCCACTCGGACAAGGTCGTCTTTCTTTTCATTTTTTAATTCCTTAAACATTACGTATGCATTTAAAGTTTCTTTTATAATTATTTTATGTTAAAGTGGGTTGGGTGACGACTGCCATCA